>CAJQUW010003262.1:0-18731 GCA_907163375.1 Prostheceraeus crozeri
CTTCTGAGAAAAAAATTTTGAGCTAAATAAAATGGTAGTCAATGATTGACATGCTAGAATATATTAAATGATAGAAATAAATTGTTCTCAAAGTTGAGTCACAAAACTATCATGTTTACTTTGAAGGTGTTCTCTTGTCCCCTCGACGGCCACGGTCAGCCGCAAAGCAAATAATGCACATTTTGTGCCTGTATACAAAAATAGGGTTGAAAACATAGCCTGCTTGTTAAAACATACTGTTTTAAAACATCTTTTTAGATATTTAGTTTTTTGATTTTCTTTCAAAATGATGACATGTGACATAATATTCATTTATAATATAATTATGAATTATTACTATCACTAGATGGCAGGCAGCCTACTTGATAGTCACGCATTGAACATTCACGAAATAGTGACAACACTAGTCATTACTTTATACACACAATGACCTCCTGTTTCAAATTTGTAAGTATGATGCGGTTTTTGATATCAATTGAATAGCTTTCTGCTGTCAAGAAGACAAAAATAATTTAAATAATCCATAAAACTGCTCTTGAAGCCAGGTTTTGAAACCGAGTTTTGTGTAACCATGCTTTTTTCAAGGACGGTTCAAACCCATGCCTTTACATTGAGTTTCGATGATGCGTTATAAAAATGGTTGTAAAATTGTGTTTTCAATCATACTTTTAAAATACGTGATGTTTTTAAATCTTGATTTATCTTAAGTGAGATCCCAGTAATTGATAAGTATGGTAAGGTTTCTGATGGTAGCGTGATATTTCATTCTTAGTGAGAGTAGATAAAGACAGGAGAATCATCCTACTACGTTTCTTGCAAGAGAGGCGGATGCGAGAATTTAGAGTGTTTCCAAGAAATTGAGTTGCAATCGTCAAATTTATGTAGTATATACACAAAAGAAATATTTAATCTTCGGATTGCATTATTGATATCACATGTGCTCCAATTCATACAACGCTTGAGGTTTCTAAGTCATTTAATAAATTGATCAATTAAAATGTTGGAATTAAAGAAACTACAAAAACAAGAAACGTCATGTTTTTCTTTTAAAATACAGGGTGGCGCACGTAAACCGCCGGATTTCAAACTTTTATTACTCCTCAAATATTCATCCGATCGTCATGAAATTTCAACTCATACTAGTTTGGAGTATAGGATTTATGATGATTATACCTGTTGTACTGAGAATTGTCAGAAAATTCTGATTCTATTGACCGAATGACATGTACTCATTTTGTTGACATCGAAAATCTAGATCAAGTTAATTAACTTAACATGAATCGTATTCTGCACAACGAAATGTGCGCAGTCTTGAAGTGAATATTGTTCAGTTACTTCCATGTCATGTAAAATACCATTCGACGATTAAATCAATATCTGAAAAGAATCGAACATAGAAGAATGGATGATTATTCGGTTGCAGAACGAGCAAAATGCGCGGCTTGGTACGAATGGCTCAAGAGTCCAGTGGAGGTACAAAGGCTTTATCATTCAGGGTATGGCAAGAACGCGAGAGCACCGGATGCCCGTACCATAAAGCGGTGGCACACAAACCTGTTGACCAGTGGTAGTGTGGTGACTGTCAAGCGGGACCGAACATCTTCTGAACGAACGGAGCAGAATGTGGAACGAGTTGTGCAGCTATTACACGAAGAAGATCTGGAAAACCGAATGGAGTTCGCAGAACAGGAGCTACAGCGCATCCAAGCCAACCCGAGCCATTCACTGGAACTAACCTGGTCCGATGAAGCTCACTTCCATCTGGATGGTGGTGTGAATCGCCACAATTGTCGTTATTGGGTCAACCAGAACCCTCACTGAATCAATCAAGAGTCTATGCACTCGCCACGCACCACTGTCTGGGCGGCAATCAGCCAATCAGGTATCTACGGACCGTTCTTCTTCGACACCTCCGTCAACAAGGATCGGTATCTCAAGATGCTACAGGAGGAATTTTGGCCAGCGGTGCAGTCGGACAAAAGAGACAGGAGCATCATATTCATGCAGGATGGTGCACCTCCACACTGGGACTTCATGTGCGTGAGTGGTTGAACAAGAAGACCCCTAACAGATGGATGGGACGTGGATCTCCTAACATGCCCTGGCCACCGCGTTCACCTGACCTGACGCCTTGCGATCTCTTCATGTGGGGTTTAGTCAAGTCCAAGGTTTACCATACACGGCCAACATCCATGCAAGACCTGAAGGACCGTATCATACAAGCATTTCAAGAAGTGACAACTGAGATGTGTCGAGAAACTGCTCTGGCCTACGAAAAGCGACTCGAATCCGTCCTCGAGAATGGAGGAGGACACGTCGAAGTTCGATGACTACTAACACTTTTTTCTTGTGTTTTTCATTTAATAAATGTTTTCTATGACATTTAGCTTAATTCGTTTTGGTCATTATTGATAAAGACGTGGGGGAAATAAAGGGAAAAGTTTATCATTAAGTTTTACATGTTAAGATACATTGTTGGTATGTCAATTTTACTACATGTTATTCGGTCAATAGAATCAGAATTTTCTGACAATTCTCAGTACAACAGGTATAATCATCATAAATCCTATACTCCAAACTAGTATGTGTCGAAATTTCATGACGATCGGATGAATATTTGAGGAGTAATAAAAGTTTAAAATCCGGCGGTTTACGTGCGCCACCCTGTATATCTAAAACATGCATTCTATACCCTACCTTAAAAAATGGATAAAATGGAATTAGTAGTTTAGCTTGGGATAGAAAACAGTTGTAAATAGGGCAATATTTTCATTTTTGTCGTATTTTGTGTAATTAAAACTTTTCATATTCATTGTGGCCATCCGATTTCAATACGAAAATGGAAAAGTGATTTGCTGAGGAATAATGAGTAGCTTTCACTTCTCTCTCATTACCCCGTAGTTCATCTCCACTGCTAATGCTGCGTACTTTGGGTAAGTGAAGGGGATAAGGTATCTTGATGCGGAATATTGGCCAGGAGTATATGCACTCAGCTTTAACATTCATAGCCTACACGTATTTATTGATTATTGAGTATTTTTCATTCCCGCATGGAATCACATATTACACTTAGGTACTGTGATCCTTCCTATGATTGTTTGTCTATATTGAAATAATTGTATTGAACTTTGAGTGAATATTTGAAAATAGATTCAGAAACGTTTATGACTCCATGTGAACTTGTTTTGAATTCTTCTGCATGTACGTTCACAGGTACTGAAGTATTCTACTAAGATTAATAACTTGAATTACTTAATTAACAAAAAAACGTAAATGAACATTTTTAGTTGGTTGTGTGTTTGAGAAACAAACATCATTCTATTAATGGTTTGTGATTCCAGTTTTAAGATTGATGAAATCAACAACTCCTGCTGTCGCAACTATCGCTGATTGATTGCGACTTGATATTTCATCATGTCGTTCTTTCACGGAGATGTCAATCTAATGATGTGATAGTGTGTTGGTTTGAGCTGAGACGACGAAAATTTCGTCGGGAAGTGCTCCATACATCTTTCACAGCATGCTGGTACCCTAAGTGGCTAGAGCCATTTAGTAGTAGTAGTCTGTGTTCTGCTTGAAAAGCTGAATGAATTGATCAGTAATTTGTTATGACCTGTTTCATTTTAGCTCAATGTGACGTGATGAAGCACCATCGTTGGTTCACTGCTCATTCGAAAATCATTCACACAACGCTCAAAACTCACAATTACGTAGCTGTAGGAGACCTACAAAGCTATAAAGCTCTCAAAACAATATGCTTTAATCATTTTCTTTCTCTTTTAAAAAGATTATAAAGGACAGCATAGATGCATGTATCCCAAAAGACTTGTATTCATTTTTCAATTCCCTCAATGAAAAATCAATAATGACTATGAAATATTCAAGCCTTACCTTGATTCAAAGCAGTAGATTTTTTAAATTTTAAAACTCAGCTATCGCGTATAAAGTGATAGGTATCATAATTTGCATTATTTATAATATTCACATATTCACTTATTTAGCAGCTGCAATATCATGCTTTCCTTATTAACTGCCACCACAAAGTGATGAATATATCATTTTCTAATATGCATGTACATGATATATAATATAATATTCTTCTTCAAATATTCATGGAATGATATATGCACATGCATTGTTCATGTATAATTGCAACTGAATAAATTAGTTTCCTCACTACAGAATTTATGAATGTTCAGCTGCATTGGAAATCCATATCTATTTATCTATTTTACTATTTATTTCACATGAACAAAATTTAGGCGGCATGTACTTAATATGATATTTCTGCCTGTTTAGCCAGAGGTTGTTCGAGCTAGGCCATATTTCAATGTCTGTCAAACCGGCTGAAACGCAGACCGTCAGTCTGATGAGGTAGAGAAGATGCGCACACATCAGCATGGATGGGTCAAGTTTCTTGGAGATCTCAAAATCAAATTGATACGATACATGCATTATTAACCCGTGGATTATTTCATAATTAAATTACCTTCGTTTACATTTGGGGTAGCCTAACTCAGTTACCTTACATCCATTTAATGTAATACATCTGCATTTGATTGAAATTTTCTTGGTCTCATGATGCACTCATTACTGATTTTATGATATCAATTAATCGTAAAAGATCTGTCTTAGTGGTTTTATGCGAGGAAGAGAATTTCCAAAAAATCTTATTTCTGCATGCAGTTTGAAAATATCGTGCAATGCGTAGTAGAGACTTTTCAGAATGGCATGTAAAGCACAAATAGGTGATTGGATTCTCTAAATTTGCTGTTCTATATGACAACCTCTTAGAAATTGGGCAGTTGACTATAACTACATATTTCGTGCAGATAAATTTTCCTCATGTCGACCATCAGAGAGTAGCTTTCACATCAACGTTGCTTTCGCAAAAAGATTGTAATCATCGATTAGGCCCTAACTCTGGCAAACCACCTTCAAGATCCTTTAGGTTGTGTGCATGGTTGTGAGTAGTCAGGAACTTCAATATCAAAAACTTCAACCACTTGTTCGATAGGCAATTCTCGAAATAATTTCCTTTCCCATAAACACTTACAGCTGCGAAGCGATGATTGGTTGGACGTCTATACGAATATATCAGTAATGAGATCAATGAGCAATCGTCTTTCGTTTCATCATCCATGTGATGTGAATGATTAATTGTTTACAGAAAAATAATATTTTTTACGTAAGTAGCAGATATCTATGAATGCGATCTGCCAAGCCATCGATCATGCACGAACTGTGTGAAGATATCTTTATTCAATATGCAATAAACGTTCAACAGTTGAAGGAAATGTTTATTACCGCATAGCCTGGTGACATAAACAAATGTAAAATCAAGTAAACTTTTGTAAATTCGCGGTCCCTAGTTAAGGTTTAGGAATGCTGTATCAAATTATTTTTAAGTCGTAAAACGCCAGGATCCAAATCTGACTACATTCGGTTGCATGTAGAAAAGAATGTCGTTTAAACATAGGCCTAATGCACGGGTCAAAAAAATGGGACCAAAAACGGAACCTTCGGGTGTTCTAGAGGTGACTGAACTGAAACGAGATGGTTCTTCGCGATGGAAGATGCACTGGGAGCGGTTGGATAGAATTATAACAGCAGACTAAGAACGATGAAACCCGAAGGAATTTAGCAAGAGGGCAAAAAGAAATTCTTAATGTCTTACTGGAAGAGGGAAAATAGTCGTTCATCGCTTGCGGATTACTGTAAATTTCTTCAAAATGCTTCAATCGCCGCTATTCCTTTTGATTTGAAGAATTCAGATCACTGCACACATTTTTTCTCGATAGTGGTTGTCCGTCAGATTCTTTGCTTAAAAGTTGTCAGGCGTGAGAAATTTATTTCACCCACCCAGACAGTGTAGACAGTGTGTGCCATTTCATTATAGCATACGAAATACGACTCCTCCAAGGAAACAATGACTAAGCCGGCTTGACTGAATCTGTGACACTGTCAGGATGAGATGATCAATAATGTCAAACGCTGAAGAAAAGTCCAGCACGGCTATGAGGCAGTGGCGGACGCGATTCTGAATCCTGTCACTCAGCGCACGATTAATCGAAAATCGCGTGATTCTGAATATTTTTAGATTCAGTGTTTTTGAAGTTCACGATTTGTCTAGCTTGAATAATTTAAATTTTCAGACAATTAATTCCAAAAAATGTGATGATTCTCATTACAATTGAGAGTATGAGACACTGCAGTCTATTACGACTAAAATTATATGCATATACACATGAATTGTCCAGATGAGAAAGCAATTGCTACCTGGCTATGTTCACAGTGTGCACAGTAAATGCAAATAAGGCATTGATGCATGCTGTTATCAATGTTTTTATATGATTTCACTAGGAGATATAATATTATAGAACCGCAGCATGTATGGGTCGCATAAATCGTGCACCTACATGGCCTATACGAACGTGTTCAATACTATTGTATGAACTAATTCATTCCTTCGGTGTGGGAGAACTCCCATAAGGATTTACTGTTGCATGGGACTGAAAAATCGCGTCATGCGGCAACTCTGTCTATACATGATCTAATGTACGAGCATCCGCGCATTGCAATTATCTCAAACGTTGAAAAAGTGAATAGAAACATTATTTTTACCTCATCAAGGAAATTTTATTGAGAAGTCACATCGCAAAAAAATCGCGTGATTCCTGATGATCCAAGAATCGCGCGATTGATTCCGTCGCACGATTAATCGAGCGGAGTCGATTAACTGCTCCCGCCATTGCTATGAGGGAAAGGTTTTCCTTGCCCATGGCAATGAGGAGGTCGGATAATAATTTCACAGTAGCATTCTTAGTGGAATATGCGATCCTATTTGCGAATTGTTTGCAAAATTAGTAACCAGATCATTAGTACTCGTATTTGCGAAAGATATGCTGCACGATGGCACATTTTCTACAGACGAAACATAGCAACATGCACGAGTAGAAGAATGATTCTGCTGTATCAAACAATTTACAAGCATATATCATTGATATTTTCTGCTAGCTTGTTTTAGTTATATTGGATTTATTTGGTATTTGTTTCATTACCTTGTCAGATGTTTTAGCTTTAAATGCTCAGGTAAAACTAATTTTGATTTATGTGTCTTAGAACCTTTTCTGATCAATGAAGATAATCCTTTCACTCAATAGTATTATAGGTTACTATGATGGAAAGTTTCATTATCCTAATTTTTCAAAATTGATTTCTGAGTCCCTCATTCTTTCATTCAGTAATTTTTGAAAGTAATTTTCTATATGTTTGTTCATTTCAATATCAATCAGCCTCTCTCACGAATCTTGATGATATTTCAAATCGCTCATTTCGATCAATTTATTTGGAGCAACTTTGCATTTGAAACGTAGAGCGTAGAATAAAAGTATATTACAAGGGGTTCTGAAGTATGAGAACTAGGAATTTCAATTTGAAGATTTTTCTCAATACTACTTGTCATTAATAATAGTTAGCAGCACACACCAACGTGAAGTTTGTATTAAAGGAAAATATGAATAGTTTTTACAGCAAGAGCTAACTTAAAAACAATTAGCAGAAAAATAAATTGTGGGTGCAGTTTGAAGATAGCATTAGTGAATTTTTTACATGATGCTTTGCACAGATGCCAATTTTATGACAATGCAAGTAGTTACCGAACACAATGCGTGCATTTCACAATTCGATTAAGATGCTTCACGAAAATTTGGCAGATGATCTGTTTGAGAAAGTTGTCACCATGATCTTTCGATTCGATGGATCTACTTCTTTATTTTATGTCATGAGCATTTTATGGATTTTTCCTAGCCACACTGATAAGTCTCTATGGTCGAAGCTGCCCTTATAGCTGCCAAGAAATTTATTGCTGGAAATGTCCAAGTCTATAAACAATTTTCAAACATGTGCTTCGGCGAACTGGCACTTTGTAATCTTCTATGATGAAACATTTTCTCTAGACTACTTAATTTCTTCATTTTCCTCGTTTACACGGATTCCTTCCTCCAAACAAATTCAAACTTACATAGCTATACAGTCTCAACTACAGATTGTTTCATAAAAAATGGATCACCCTTAAACATCGCCTTAACTTCAAGTTTGTCTAACTCCGCCAAACTTGAACGAATTTCTCTAAAATTTGGAAGATATGTCAGTTGTGCTTACTAATATCATTGTTGGAAATTTCAAGCATGAATATTGAGTTGTTTTCCTGTTATAGATAAAACAGTAGTAGATAATTTGATCTTCATTTAGCAATGTTACACAAAATCATACCTCACTCTTATAAAATTACATTTGTTTCCTTTGTTATGTAATATGTTGTTCTACAAGCCAAAAGCTATCAAGCACAACAAAAATAAAGAAAATCGGTGAATCAGAGCCAGTATAGCACCATTATTCATCAACAATAATGTAACTGCTACATGTGATTAACTGGACTTCATGTTCCATAGCTTCCTGACTTCGTTGCGGTGGTGTTGGCAGCACTCCTGATTGCTTTCAGCTAGAAATCTATCTCTTACCGGTTGAAAACAATACAAAGCACAAATGAACAATAACGAGATCGCATTCACAAAAGGCAAAGTGTCAGCCTTGCTAGAACTAGAGTTTTCTTTGCGAGCTACAAGCAAGCGACTAAATGTTCCTTACACAAAATAATGTGCATTGATGGCATAATGATGATTTTCGACTCTGTCGTAAGGAGGGCTCTGGCCGTCCACGCAAAACATCCAAACGTAGAGACCGCCTAATTTTGAGATTTGTTAAAGTTGATCCAAGTCTCTCGTTAACTGAGATGGCTGCACCAGACTCGTCTATTTCTAAGTCCACTATTCGTAGAAGACTTATTGAGTCGAATTTCAAGAGCTGTAAGAGGCCCTCTCAGATCGAATTATCAGATCAGCATACAAAAAGACGTCTCAGATGGGCAATGAATCATTGTCACTGGCGAAATCAATGGAATCGGGCTGTCTGGTCTGATGAGGCATCAGTCCGTCTGAAGGGTAGTGATGGTCGATTGAGATTATGGATAAAATCTGATCAGGAAATTCCGAGACATTTACATCGTCCCCGGGTACAAGGTGGTGCGACTCTACTGATTTGGGCTGGCATTTGGACCAATGGCCGCTCTGAACTTCACATACAGCAAGGAACCATGAATTCTGAACGCTATGTGAATGTTTTACGAATGAACATTGGCCAAATGACAGATCAACTTGGTGATCCATCGACTTGGTTATTTATGGATGATAATGCTACGTGTCACAGGAGTAGTAGAGTCAACTTATGCAAGTCTTAATTAGGGCTTAGGACATTATCTTGGCCAGCTCGTTCTCCTGATCTGAATCCCATAGAAAATGTATGGAGTATTCTAAAACGTAACGTTCGTCGTTCACTGCTACCTACAGATGGCGCATCACAACTTACATCACTGTTAAAAAGAGAGTGGAGAAAGTTAGATCAGTCAAAAATCAACGATATCATCGAATCAATGCCTAGACGAATTGGTAATGTCATTGACAATAAGAGTGGGGCCACAAAATATTAGCTTCTTAAGAACCGTTACTGTATCATAGCTTATCAGATTATATAAGGACATTTAAATATATTAGGGACATGAAATAACATAAAAAATGCTTTCTGTATCATACTTATGTTTTATTTAGTCAAATTTTAGGATGATCCACTTTTTATGAAACGGACTGTAATATATTTTACAAGTGAATGTATGTTTCATAGAATGTTATTTCAAAGGATGATCCTTCGTCGGCAAAGTTGATTGAATTTACGCAATCCAGTGTCGCATTAAACAAAATGACATATTACACAGGGGACCAGAGAAGCACATGAACATGCTAATCTGCACAACAATTTGAATATCCAGTGTTATTTGATGTGAGCACTTATTGAAATTACTGCTATTGTATATTGGAGAACGCTGTGTAAATATGCGAGTGCTAATAGGGATCACAAACATGAATCAAGCAAATTGAATATTTGCAATTTTATATTGTCGGAAAGCATGGCAATCATCTTTGATCCTGCCGTTGCGTCATTACAAGTAAACATTTTCATGTCCTGTCTCTTGCTTATTACCGCACTCTAACAAAGCCAAGGAATTCCTTCCCAAGACGAACAAGATCAACAGAGGATGCTGTCTGCATTCCGCTATCCTAATGATTTCTCTTACATTGTAATCACTGTCTGAATTCTGACGATTCAGGCATGCCGAAAGAGTCATATACTTTTTTACATTCCTTTCACCAACTTCCGATACGGACACGACAGATCATGTTAATTCTACATTCGAAACACTAGAAAACTCTTTGAGTCAGAAACTCAGTCAGAACACTACCGTTCACTGTCAAATAGTGTCCCCAAATGATATACGTGAGTGTTGGTGCATCGGTCGGTGTAAGGGAACTCAACCAGCAGAATCGAGTAGTATTTTAGAGAGATGAAGACGGACATCACTTGTATAACCTATCCTGCTTCAGAGCTTCCTCCATGCGATTTCCCGATCTTAATTTTTCATCCACACACATGAAGTTAAGTCGACCTCGCTGCCTTCGTTTTCGAGAGCATTGTCTCCCCTGCTCTTCACTCAAACTTCAATACGCATGAGATTCAGAAAGATCAGACTACAAAAAGTATATAAAACCTTTTGTTACTGTATCCTTTTCGATAAGTTGAGCAATCAAATTTCTTCTCTTATATTGAAGAGGCAGCAACTGAGGCTGCAACTTTCAGAATTTGCACTCAGGTACCTGATATGTTTCTACCGTTTATCGACAGTCATATGAAAATAGCATACAAAATTTATTTCTCTGTGAATGAATGTTAAGAAAATGAGATAGATATCGGGATATTACTTCGAATTCTGAATTTGAAAATATTACGATGAAATGCGGGCTAACATGCTCCCTCTCATAGCAAATAATTATGCAGATCGAATGAGTCGGCTTAATGTTTTCCGCTTGAAGTCATGCAGCAAGTGTATAGAGTAGATAGCGTCAGCTCAAAAGAGGATACAGTGAAAATTTTTGCACAAAAAGATTAAGTTTTTTCTGAGAGATTGTGTTCCAAAGGTCTAAAATAACACTTGATCAATTTTCAACTAAATGAATTATTACAAATTATTCCTTCGTTTTAGTACCTTATATTACCTACTAGATTCTTGAGATTTCAATCTATATGAGCAACATTACATTTACGAAATATCGAATAAAATGAATCTCTGGCATGAGTCTTAAAATATTCAACTTAAATGGAAATTACCTAAGTTGATCATTGAGAAAGTGTCACGAACAGCGTTGTGATCCAAGTCTTTATACCAAAAATTGAAAACCTATTCGCTTCTTGACTCAACTTTTCAGTTTGTTAACTTGGAAATTTTAGTTAATAGCCCTTCTCTCAACAGACTGTATGGATATGTTGGAATAACACATGTCTAAATTATTCTCATACGATGATGAAAGTCATCCCAGTAGCCATTTATAATAGAATATAATGCTTACTAATTTAAATTATTAGTTAAAGTAGTCCTAATGAGGACTGATGGCGTTCTCCAATCCGCAAGTGTACAAAGGCAATGCTAGTGTAACCATTGGATTAATCAGTTCTTAAAAGAACTCAATGTAGCTTTCTCGTGGCAACGAATTAAAATTGATCAGCTTTAGCCCAATATCTGGTAAAAATGGAAATCTTAAGACTTGTAATACTACTCACTCTTGCTGTTAATATACTAATACCATAGATTCCAAACACTGCCGTATACACGTTCAAAACAGACGTCTAATATACTGTACCGACTACAGATGCTGATAGTGGAAATAGAATAAGACAATGGTCACCATAGGTTGAGGAAATTAAAAATGGATATTATAAAACAACAGGAAACCGATGAATAGAAATTGGAAAAGTGGAGGTAAAATATAGAAATACAACGATGCTACTACACCGATTACAAGTGAACTATATCTGACACTACACAAAGTGGATAATGGCAAGAGTGGATAAGTGGAAAGTGGATAATGGAGGTAAACAATAGAACTACAATGACATTCTACTACACCGAAAGCAATGAAACTGTGCACACTATACCTAAGACTACACATGGAAAATACTATTTCTTCACTTGAATTTGTTATCGCCAGTTTCTTCATCCGTCTATAGTGCTTCATGTAATTCCACATTTCTTCATTTGAATTACAATACATCGACCACTACTTCAGCTACCGATTAAGGGATATAAAAACATAATACTGCAGTCCGTCAGTCATCAGCAGGTACTCGTCTAGTTGTGTTTCGACCCCTAACCTGAACACTCAAACCCAGACGAGCGGGGTCCCACACATAGTGGCTGACAAAATACTGAATAGGTAATGATATGTCTTGAAAGATATGTCACAAAGATAAATCAGACATCATTCAATTGTTGCGTTTCCCACATGTAAACTGATCCTGTCATTAAATTCATCCTATCAATAAATACAGTATGCTTTTTGCGATCCGCACATGTAAACAAATCCTGTACATCAATCTTTGCCTTTTCGATTCCCACAAGTAAACAGATCCTGTTCATCCTCGAATCCCATAAAGATGTAATCGCTGTGTGATAAATATGTGATCCGCCATAACGCCATAAAATAGCAGAATACTTTCAAGGGTCAATAACAATCGTCAAGTAGAATTGAGTTATAGACAACTTCAGTTAATTAATTAAGGAAATGGGAGTTTTTCATTTGCGCCAAATGACACATCATTTGCGCCACGACTTATTTGCGCCACGATTACTAATTGAATAATTGCTTTCCATGTTGTTATCTGATCGTAATTTGATATCATCAAACGATATCTTGTGATAGATGCAAATTCCTATATTCCCTCCATCATGTATAGGCTAAGGACTAGCACTCTTTAGTTTATTTCTTCTAAACATTGCTTATAAAATCTTTATAAATAATATACATGAACAGACTCAGTCCCATTGTCGTCATAAAAAGTTGAATGAAGTTTGCAAGTGTACGTATGTACAATACAATTAACCTTGTAGCATTACATACCATGAAATAAAAACAAAAAATCCAACTTACATTATTTTCTTTCAAATCCTGTTAATATGCCCAAGTAATTTCAACATGTCACATAGTTCAATATCACCCGTGTTTCTTCTCTCAAGAATGTCTCTAACACGGTCCTGCTTCACTTGCGCCTGTTTCTGCCTTAGTGCCTGTTTGCCAGTCATGGCACTGTTCATCTTTGCGGATGAGGCTGCTTGGTACTTCAGCACGTCGACGACGATCAAAATGTTAGGATGGGATGAATAGAATTCCTCATTAAAATGGCTGTTGAATGACTCGCAGCCATTATTCGTTCTGCGAAGGTGCGGGTCGTTTGACGCCCACAATGAGGGTGGGTATTGGCTGCTCTCTTCTATGTAGTTCAGAAGAACGTGATCCCCGTTTGGTCGTCGGGGATCGTGGCAAACAGAACGTCCGTGAAGCAATCGGCGACCTCATCAGGTTGAAGGAATGGTAGTGCGTAGAAGAGGTTTAGCCACTTCGAATTCTCGGAATTTCGGTCATGGTAGTCCGACTGGAGACCGTTGCTGAATTTTCCTGTTCCATGCCTGGCTGAGATGGAATCTGCAGCCAAACCTCGTTGCTGCTGTTCAATGCGGACTTCTCGAAATCCATCACGATTCTCTTTGGTTCAAAATCATTCCCGTGCTGCTGGCAATACTCCTCCAACTTCGTTCCCTGTAAATTGCCTGCCGTATTCTGCCATAGTCTTCAGCCATTACACATTGCAAAGACGTGTCGTTACAATGTTCCGTCTTGATGATCTTGCTCGGCTTTGAAGTCAAATCTTCAGCTGCCTTTCTCTTACATGCTTGTCGAAGTTGGACAGCTCCTATATTTCGAGTTATTCCACGAGAAGGGAATAAGTGACCACACCGTGCGACAACTAAAATCTCGGTTAGTTATCCTTTCATCGATGTAAATTGATCATCTCTTTATAGCGTTGGATGACAAGTTGTATGAATAGTATGAAAATCCAGATTTCCCTTTTCACGTTGGGAAATGTTACATTTCAGACTCCATAATGTCTGCAATTGACCAGAGCCCAGGTTTCCTCGTCTACAATCAAACAGGTTGGCCGTCTCAGAAGTTTCATTACGCAATTTCTACAAAGAGGGACGTTATCTGTGTTTTCTCAATGAAATTCTTCCTGTCAAGACACTGAACAAGTTACGGAGAATACTCGCGTTAGTCAATAAATGCGGGCTTCAAGTAAGTGGCAATAATTAAGTGGCCACTGCTAATAAATAATCAAGTGATCTGGTTGGTTTTATAAGGATGTTGAAATTAACACTCCAATAAGTGTCTCAAACGACTGCCGTGTGACCCAAATATATTTATGAAATATAACTGAATAAACACAGTGCTAATCAAGCCATAAAAAAGCAAAAGAAATCAATGTGTGCCATTCGAATCAATGCAGTATTTGAATAGCCTAAGGATTTTATGTTCGCCGTTCGCTGAAGTAGAAACAGAAATGAATGTTCGAATCATTGTATCATTTGAATAGTCCAATGTTATGCTAGTTGGTTGTTGGAGTAGATCGGTGCAACTATCAATTTAAAGGAAGTCCAACATCAAGTTTTTCAAGTTATTTTCCATTCCAAATGAATAGAAGCGATTTATTTAATTGATACAACTTATATTTGAAAAAGCCTTTCAATTGATACAAATTTTTGGACATAATTAGACGAGGGTGAAGGGAGATAACGCGTGGAAGACAACACGTGTCTTAAAAGCATCATTTTCCAGCTCGATTCATAAGACATTACACAATTATTGATTTTCTGTGGTTCTGTTGCTCTTTTATCGTCGGTCTGTGACCATATCAGGGATGCCCTAACAGAGAGTTTTCTCTTTTCCACTTTGCACCGCATTACGCAATTTTAAAATGTTTGAGTGAGGAGAGACTATTGATGAAGAGACACTTTCGCCGTTAGTCAGTGGTGGCGCCAGGGTCCTAGAGCTGGGGGGTCCATGGAAGCGTTGTGCCGACGGTTTTAACCGAGGTGCCGACAGGCTATACCGACTAATTATTGTAATCTATGAACAGCTATGCCTGCTTGTGGGGTATACATGCACATGTCAATTGTGTAATTGAGTTGTAAATGTGCAATTTTTGCACACACAAAAAATTGTGCAATCGATGCACACTTTGTTATGCACCTACACATATGTCCGATTTCTTCTTTCAGACAATTTACGTTAACTGTTACCGAAAATGTGTTCCCATATCTGAGATTTCTTTAATTATTAATAACGAGTATATATATGATTTTCTTTCAAAATTTACGTGATGCATGTATGTTTACTTCGAGAATTTTGAAACAAATGCCTGTTGGCTTACCTCGTGTATATTGCATAAGAGCAGGTAGCAAGTTTTGTACCGGTTTGTTAAATTTCTTCTTGTGGGAACAATTAAATTCGTAAATAAGTAGCTATGAACTGAAAGCATCTTAGCTTGCTAAACGCTACGTGTTGTATAAATACGAGGATGCTTTGACTCATGTAGCGTGCGTGATGATGACCATCATGCACTCTTTTTTCTAGGAGTTCTCGACTACACCATAAAAGCTATGTCAATCGATTTGATGTTAATGCATGCATGCAACTCAAATAATCAGAGCCTATGTAGGAACTTTATGCATTTGTTTTCCAAATTTAATTTGAGAAAAAGGTATATAGAGAAAATACTAGAATTTTTTATGTACACATGGTGAGGACAAGGAACTGACGCATGCACATGTCATAAAACTTCGAAAGACATGGGATGTACACATGTACTTTTCCTACCGTGTTAGGACACGATTTTCAAGAAACAATATCATTTATGTACAAAAGCAAATGGATAGAGCTTGCAAGTTATAACTTCGTTGAAATCAGTATTGGGCCTACATTTACAAAAGATACGAGCAAAAACTGAAATGAGATAGGTCTACAAAAGTAATTGGTATTCGTGATACTATTTTATACATAAACAGAGAAAATAACAGTAAGGACAATGATCAATGTCGTCCTTTTTCTTGATAGTAATCGCATCATACTTTTTACTTCAATATCGAGATCGTCTTGTTGAGCATTGTAAATTTCTCCGAAGGGTCGGATGATATCCTACTTTAAAAAATCTTTGCTTCCAGGGGTCAGTGCCGATTTATCTTTCATGCTTTCATGATAACCTCATTTTCCTCGTTAAATCATCGGTTCAACTTGTTCATGCAAAGATCAATTATGGGATAAAATACTTGTGTGCGGAAATCAATAATGGAAGAGGATATAGCTAAGATATAGCTACAATGTGTTTTAAGCATTTCGATTGTTTCCAATTCTTTTTCTTGAGCTTGTTTTTTTCTAGACCACAAGCATCACAAAGCTCATCTGCTTGATTTGTTTCATAACTCCTTGGCCTGGCTAAGTTGAACCCCGAGAAAGTTTAACCTTATTATCTAGACTCTTACAAATTGAATTAGAAATATTTCGATTATATAAACAAGTTAAATTAAGCATACTAATGTGCATTTATGTCCAATTGCATGCAAAATTATGTTTAACCTGCATTATTATGACTATCAACTTAGGAACTACAACTCTTGCGTTTAATACAAAGCATTTTGTAATGACTGACTCGACATGTGACTGCATGGGATGCAGACTAGTTATGCCTACACAGATGCTACGGTTATATGACTACCATATGTAGGTTACACTGCATGTATATGTCAATGTATGTGACTTTCTGTATTTCGCAATAGTAAAAGGGATTTTCAGTCAAAAAGATGCAAATTTTTCTCGTCGATGTACTATCAAAGCTTTATTCTAGTAATTATTAAAGCTATCTTAACTTACTTCCAAGATGAGACTTGCCAAGAATCTCATGTTTGAAGCTGCTGTGCGAATCGATTGCAATTGTTCTAAACTTCTGTCTCCACTCTCAGGCGCCGGGCATGTCCCTCTCAGATTGTCATAAGTTGTTGCTTTCGACATCTACACCAGACAGGTCTTTCCAACGAATTGTAGGGGAGGAAATCTTAATTTCTGTTAAAACATGCTGTAAGTGGTGTGCCAGTCGTCACTTGGGGGGGGGGGGTGTCCCTATTCTTCTCATTGGGCCAAGTCAGTGGTACATATATGCCTCATTTTTTCCTTCGATGTTCACTCAGCGGAAAAATTCCCACTATTCTCGCCAAAGTTCAACCACCTGGGATGATGTCCCAGTAGCGAGGGCCGACATCGTCGAAGTTAGTCGGCAACTGCTTCCAGGAACTCGACGCAGCGACCAGGCAATAGAGTCGATGCAGGTTACTCTCATACCTGTACTGTACCACTGACTTTGATAGTAAAGTATCAATTCATAATTTGACGACATCTGTTTAGCCAGACGCATGGCGCTGGCGTCCAGCATCGCACGCAAGGCCGGCGCTCTGCGCGCCGCAGCTCGCCACAGCCGACGTCTCGCCGCCACCGTTTGAAGAGCTATTTCGACAACGCCGAGACACAGGCGTTCGTATTACCTGTTTGACATCAGTGCGTTACCAGCGACCTCTTCAGAAATGGTGCAGCATGTGGCTGTTTCGTATTTACTCTTAAACTCTTAGTCGCAAATGAAAGCAAATCACATGAACGTATGTCAGACATATTGTGGACCATTCGCTCATTGGTGCCTTAAAATTACAACCACGCTAGCATCGTATCATCGCATAGGATCTTGAATCTACGCGACAGCTCGCACTAGCGCCGCACGCAACAAATTTGCGAGTCGATCACAGCGCCATGCTCACTACAGAAATCTGAATTAGCTCATTGGGTCTCGTCAAGATAGGGACGCATCATGTTGCAGCTTGATTTGTATTAGCATGTGGATCCGGAAGACATCTCTAGTAAAAAATCGCTTATCTATTTCTCGCTATATCTCATCCTAGCATCATTCAAAAAGACAGGTAATCCACTGAGGAAATCAGGGTTCTATATGCTACATGTTAATAGCGTAGGCACGAATCTATTAGATTAAAATATCCGCTCGCATATTCTGAACACGGGCAAAATCATGCAAAACCTGAGCACATTGCTCCTTCATATTGTCAGTCTGTATTCTCGTAATTATTTCATTAAAGCTATGGCTCTCATGAATAGTAGCGTCTCAGAGAACGTGATACCGAACCTATAACAGGACGATAAACAAACTGGTTATTCTTGTGTCTGCTTAATGGAACTCTATTATAGCTGTACACAGTGTCAACAGTATCAAGCGATCTAACCAAAAAAACTCGACGACCCGAGAGCAAATTGCTTCTTTCACTGATACAATCGCTTGCCTACCTGGTTCTCATACAGGGGGATAACAGCACGCATAACGTCTGTAGCAACAAACAATGCTTAGTAGTAAATATGGAGACTTGACATGACTTGGCTAGTCGCACATCGCCATATGGTCAGTATCATAATGCAAAACTCTAGATGTCGTAACGTACTCTGCTAATTATTGTAATGCGCATAAATATAGGCTGCTGGTGAGGCCGAACCTGCCGACCAGAAAATTTTAATCCGCGGCGGTTGCCGACAGTGGTCCCTTGCCTGAACGGGGGGGGTGTCCAATAATTTGTCTAGGGAGGGTGCAGAGTTGCCCCCCAGAGGAGCACCCCCGTAGCGCCACCC
>CAJQUW010003263.1:0-5000 GCA_907163375.1 Prostheceraeus crozeri
CTGTGCTTGACCATGGATTTGGTAACCCACCTGTGCGTTTGCACATCCTGGAGTTGACTTCTGTTGTCCGGGTTGGGTGTGTCAGTGGGTGTGGTGGGGTTGGGTGCGAAGGGAGGTGTGTGCGAAGGACGTGGGTTGGTGTTGTTTACGGGAGTGTTTGAGGGGTTGTGGGTGGTGGGTTCAGGTCAGAAAGAGCTTTGTTGGTTGTGGGGGATTGTTGTTGGGGTTTGTGTGAGGGCGGGGTGGTTGGCGGGTGGGGTATTTGATTGATCTGGTGGGTGGTTGTTTGGTTGGTTTTGGTTGGGGATGTGTTATGGTTGGGGTGGATAGGGCAGTTTGGTGAGGCTGGATTGTGGGGAGGGTTAGGGGGAGGTGGCCGTGGTTTGGGTTCGGTGGGGGGAGACAGAGAAGGTGGGTGAATGCGTGTGGGAGAGCGAGCTGGCGGGGATTGCAAGATGTGTTAGGGTATGGGGGGTGTGTGATGGTTGTAGTTGTGGGATGTGTGTCTGGGTGATGTTTGGGGGTTTCGTTTGATCGTGGAGATGGATGGAGGTCATGGTGGGATTGGTTGGGACTTGGGGTGTATGGGTATGGGGAATGGGGGTTTGTAGAAGTTGATATGTGTGGGAAGATGATATTTGGTGTATGACATGGGGGGATGTGGTAGGGGGATGTGAGGCGTTGAGGATGCGTAGAATGGATGAGTTATTAGGGAGAATTGGAGGAGGAAGGAGAGGGAGATGAGAGATGGGGGGATAAGGGGGTTATAGGACGTGGATAGAGGGTGATGCTTGGGTGTGATGAGAGTTGTAGGGATTGTGATGGATGGACGGGTGATATGGGGGGTAATTTGGGGCGATGTCTTGTGGGTTCGGGTTTATTGTTTATTGATTAGTAATTTATCTTGTGTGTTTGTCCGTTATTTGTTTTTATGTTTGTTCCTGCTTGTTTCTATTGTGTGATCTGGGTTTGATGTGATTCTTGTTGTTTTTTTTTATTGGTGTTTTTTGTTTTTGGTGGTTCTTTTTTCAGCTGTCTCTGGTTTTTGCGACTTCGCTTTCTTGAAATATGAATATTATTTTTTGCGGTCGCCTGCTTTGTTGCTGGTTGCTGTTGTTGTTTTGTTTATTATTTGATATTATTTTTTGTTGAGTAGTATTTTTGGTTAATTTTGTTCTCTGTCTTTGATCTTTGTCTATGGTGCATGTTGATTCTTCCACGTTTGGTAAATTTCTTTTTTGTATATCTTTAGGTGTATAGGTTATCTATTGTGTTCTGTGGATTCTTTATTAGAATTTCGTAATTTGTTTTGTTGTATTTTTTTGTGTTGTCTCGTGTTATTCGCTGTCTTTAGCCTGTTATTGTTGACTTTCCTCTTTTGTGCGTGTTCTATTGGTGTTGTGGCGGTCTCTTTTACTTTCGTGTGCCGCTGCATCTTTTTATTCGATGTGTTTCTTACTTGTTGGGATCTTCTGGTGATTTTGTCTCTTGGCGGGTTCTTCTTTTCTTTGGGCATATATTGTCTGAATATTATGGTGGAGCTAAAATTCATTATAAATTCGCTTTCTTTTTATTTAAGTGTTGAAGTTAATTTTTTTGTGCTAATCTCTTGTCTGTCGTGGTTTTTATTTTCTGTGGGTTTATTTATTGGAATAATTGTTTGGTGATTTTTTGTGGTATTATTTGTTTGAATTGCTTTTTGTGGTGGCATCTATTGTTTGCTCATTTGTATGTTTTGGTTTCGTCTATTTGTCCGTTGTTCAATTGGAATAATTTGTTGTTTTTTATGTCTTAAATTGTGAGTTGGGTTTTTTTTGGCGATGTCTTTGTTTTGTTTGTGGTTTTTTTTAGCATTTTGCTCTGTCCAATTGTTACAGATTGTATTTTGCGATTTCTGTTATGCAAGTGTGTCTTTTGGGCTGTTCTTGTGTGTCTTTTTGTATATTTACGACAATTAAGTATTCTTTGTTGTTTGTTTTGTGTGGTACGGTTTTTGTTATTCTTTGTTGTGTTTTGTTGATTTTGTGGTAATTTTGCTTCTGTCATACGATTATTTTTTCTCTCTTAATAATTGTTGGTAGAAAACTTGTTGTGTTCCTATTTTGTGATTGTTTGTGTTTGTTTTGTCACTATTGGTTTGTCGGTCAATGGTCTATTTCGTTGTCTTAAATTCTCTTGTTATCTGGGTCTGATTGTTTTTATGCTGCATTGCTGTACTTCTGTAACCATGTCCTTGCTTATAATTGGTCTTAGTTATTTACTCGTTTTACTTGTTTGGTTAAATTCTTGCGTTTGTAGTTCTGTGTTCTGGATATGACTATTTTTGAGATAGTGTTATGTATGGTAAGTTTTTCTCTCGATTCTCGCTGTGGATTTTTTGCGCATATATTAGTTTGTGTATCTCATATCTTTCTAATTGTTCGTGGTTGCATTTTTTAATGTTCATTGTTGCATTTGGTTTGTTGAGTAAATATTGTTTGTCTTGTGAGTTAGTTATTCGCCTTGTCTATTGAAAAATTTGTGTTTTTTGGTCGTATATTCTTGATTGTTTTCCTCTCTGTTTTTTGATTTTGTTGATTTTTGTTGGATGTTTTGTTGTGCTGCTTTGTTTTGGTGTGCCTCGTCCAATACTTAGTTGCGGCCTGCTGTCTTTCCATATTGTGATTGGCATTCTGAGTACTATCATTTTGTGTCACCATTTATTGATTTCACAATATTGTCAAAATAATTAGTTTTCGTCTCGTACATCTTGATGCTTTTGTAGTGCTTACTCTTTTAATTTTTTATTTATCCTACTTCTGTTTTGGTTTTGCATTATTTTGATTATTTGATCTTGCTTTTTTGTTTGGTATGGTTGCATTAACTTTGGAATTCATAAACTTATTGGTTATCTGAGTGTCATGTTGTTATTTTGTAAAAATCACTTTTGTTGCTAGTGTATACTTGTGTGCTCATTTGTTGATTTGTGTTTGTAGTCTGTCTTTTTGGGATGGTGGTATCAGTATGGTTTTGTGTTGTTCTTGTGGGTTGATCTTTGTTGCTTCCTTCTGGTTAGTAATTTTGAAATTGTTTCCTTATGGATTTGTTTTAGCACTCTGTTTTTTAATGGTATTTGGTGCTGTGTGAGTTATCCGGTGCATCTTATGTGTTTTATCTTGACTTTTCGTTTGTGGCTTTCCTAGCTCTTCGGGTAAAATTGTTTATCGGGTCTCGTGGACCACTGTCAATTGTGTTTATTCTTTTTCCATTTTTTTTATCTTTCGGTTTTTTGGAATTTTGCGTGATGTTGTCGTGTCATGTATTGTAGCTGGTGTTTTATTTGTTGTTGTAGGCGGATTGGTGTATTTTTTATGTTCTTTCTTGGTAGTCTGTTTTGCTGACTGTTTCTTGTTCTAGGTTTAGATCACTTGATTTATAATCTGTTGGTATGGCTTTGGCGCTTATGCACTGTTTGAATCTTATGGTTGTCGCTTGTTAGGTGGGTTAGTGTTCGGTCAGGATTGTGATTTTCTGCTCTTGTGATTTTTTCGTGATCGTTTTTGGTGAATTGTTGGTTATCTGTCGATTCTTGGCTCTCATTTTCCAACTTGTAGATTGTTGTCATAATTGTTTGTGATGTTTTGCTACATTTGTGGTGCCTTATCTTTTTGACCCTCTATGCTTTTTAAATTGTGTTTTTTTGTGAGTTCTATGTGTTTGTTTTTTGTTGTTGACACTTTTGTTTTTTTTGTTATAACAAATTCTCTGTTTGTTTGGCCTTTTGATACTTTTTCTGTGCGTCGAAATTTGTGTGATCTGATGTGTTGGTTCTGTTGTGCTTGGGTTATTGTTAATGGGGTTGGTTATTTTCTTTAAGATTCTTTTAGTCTATTCTGTCTTGTATTCGTTTTATTTCGTTGCGTTTTGTGTAGTTACTTTTTTATTTTGGCAGTCTTTAATTGTTTTTATTAATTGTTTGTTTATTTGCGCATGTATTTGCGTTGTGTTTTTGGCGCTCGTTAGTGTTGTGGCTGTGTATACCTGGTCTGCTGTTTTCCGTGTGGAGTGTAGTTCCGTAGGTGTGTTCTGTGTTTTCTTTACGTGCATTCTTAGTTTTACAATGGTGCGTTATTGTTGTGCTATATAGAAAGTGATCGTCGTTCACCAAGTTTCCATGTTTTTGTTCTTGGTATCTCGGTCATTATCGTTTCTAATTTTTTTTTCTTTGGTTGTTTTTGGTCCTTTGTCCTTCCGATGTGGCTCGAGCTTTTATTGGATTGTTTTTTGTATTTCTTCTGATTATTGTTAGGTCGTGCTATTTGGTGGTGGTTTTTGTTTGGTTTTGTGTTTTGTTTCCTCGCGTTGGTGTCTCGTGATTTTTTTGGTTTTTGTGTTGTATTTCTTCCTATGACTTTGTTTCATTTGCCTTTACTTTATTTTTGTCTCTTGATTGTTGTTAGGTTGGTTTGTTTTGTTTGGTGATGCTTGTGTTGCTTTGTTGCTTTCTTGTTGTTTTATTGGGTGTTTCTTGGTTTGATTGGGGTTTTTTTTATGTTAGTTAGTGATTAGTTTTATCCTGTTTTTTGTTGTTTATTATTGCATCTTTGTATGGTGTTTGTGTGGTTTGGTTCATTATTGGATGGTCATTGTTTTTTTTGTCATGTATGGTTCGCTTCTTTTTGCGTTCTTGATTTTTGTGATATTGTTGATTTTTGTGCCTTATGTTTTCTTGTTTATTGGCTTCCTACAGTAATTGGTATGTTTTATACTTGTGCTCGTCTGGCTGGCTTTCTGAATGTAAGATGTGTGAACAATTTGTTTTGTGAGTTAAATTGGTTCTGTTTTTTAAGGTTTTTTGATTACTTTACTTCCCGTTCGTATTTTCCATTTCTGTTGGCCTTTTCCTTGCCTATGTGTTAGCTTTTTTTTATATTGGTTGTTTTTGGTTTAATTATGGTTTTTTTCTTTTGTGTTTTTCTTTTTGTGTTTTGGTTCTATTTTTTGTGTTTTTTTCGTTTTGG
>CAJQUW010003263.1:12500-194132 GCA_907163375.1 Prostheceraeus crozeri
AACGAGTCCGTGTGAATTAACCACTGATCAAATAGAGCAATCACTCAAACATCATGGAATATTCTTTACTTATCTGAATGATTAAGCTTTCGTAAAAAGGTCTACAAGCCGCGGTAATTTACAAACTCATATTTATGCTCCTCGAAAAGCTATGAAATTAAGATATAACACACAAAATATGCATTGAATGATGTTGTGAAGACACAATCTGTGTGCTCACGTAAAAAAAAGTTTAAAAAAGAATCGCTATTGTAAAAATTAGCAGTGGTAAAATATGATCAATCTTATCGGTAAGTTACCGGCAATATGAAAAGTTGTGATGCAGTGGCTTTGTACTATCGACCTAACGGCATGTGATTAAGTGGAATTTTCGAAATAATTCAGACTCCTTTCATATTCCATAGGCTCATAAAATTCTGGGTCTAAGCCTATATTGCATTCTCTTCTATATATCGTGATATTGGCAACTTTATTTTCTGTAGCATGTTCCGTGGTTTTCCTGATGATTTGATTTTAACTATTTTACCAATTATTACAAATTGACAATTTTTGATATTTCACATTTGTCAAGGCCTAGTATATACCTTTGCATTTTCAGTTTGGTCAAAAGTAGTTTCAATTTAGTACAAATAAGATCAATTGGTCAATGTAAATCCATTTTCGGCAAACATAAGTAACTTCAAATTGGTCATTGATAAGTAGCAACCATTTCGTCAAAGTGACTAACTGCGTCATCCCGCTTTTGCAAATCACAATCAATTTAGTCAAAGTGATTTCATATTGATCAGTGTTCAGTGAACGTGTCATTCTGGTCAATCTGGTTTCTGTAGGTACAGTATATATACCAAAGGCTCTAATGAAAATCTGCAGTCAATCTGGCATCACTGAATATGCAGAGAGGAGCTTATCAAACTATCAACAATGTTGATCGCGAACGTTTGGTTGACGCCTTCATTGGTAGGTCGAGTTTATCACAGAGTTGGCAAGAAATTGAAAACATTGCCCGTTCAAACTGCTCGTTAACATCATAGTTAATTTCATGTTGAACGGTAGATTGAGGTAGAGCGGCCGAACAGAATGCGAGGAGGGGCAAGACCACTCACAATGTTCGACAATGAAAATGAGATCCTATTTGATATCTAAAAATAGAGAGAGAAGCCAACCTACTCACACTCAAAGAGCTCAAGGAGAAAATGCGTGTGGACTTTACCCGATAAACCTGCCTGTCAGTCATCAATGCATCAGTAAAGCCAAATTTGATGGCATGTTTTATCTCTCAACAGATGTTCGGGGCTCAGCAACGGTTGCAGTGGCGGGGGGGGAATACACCTCAAGTAAAGGAAGAGAGAAGAGGAAGTGTCTTCGCCAATTGTGATGATGGGTGACGGTCTGCATACACACAAGAGTGTTTCTTGATGAGGTTTGGGATGCACAATGTGTGGACAGCCAGAACTAAAGGAAGAAATTCCATATGCGGTGATCGCGCGGTTCGTACTCGTGGAAGGACAAAAGAGGTCAAAATGTCACCCATCTGCTTGGCTGTAAGTCCCATATTGGTGATTCTCCATTATTCCATCTTCGCTGGCGGACATGACCAAAGAAAGATTCAGTGATTTTTTGGTTGGAACTTGGTGAACTTAATGGGCCCCATAGTCAATGGTAAACTACGTTGTTTTATGTGACAACGCCCAGGCCTCACATGGATGCTCCAGGATTCGGTAAATCAAGCAGCAAGGCTATCTTCGACATCTCCGACAAATTCTCCTTTTCTAAATGCTTGTGAGGATGGCAGGATCATGCGTTTGAAAGCCGGCTGTGAAACGAAGTTTGTCGGAGCCACATTATTTCAAGCTTGAAATTTACAATCGTACTTCTCCTGGTGGTTTTAAATCTACAAACTGCGAAGGATTCGAGTTGTTTCGCGTGAATTGGAGAATCTGTTTACCGGTTGTGTCACTTATTTCAGAAGTGCAATAGTTTTTCTGACTCATGTGATCAGGAAGTACATTCCAGCATGTATTCGTAAGAGATGCTTATATTACGATTGAATAAAACATATACAAATGGAATTAAATGATTTTACTTTGATTAAATTGAAATTACTTTAACAAGCTAAATTATCTATGACTAATTTGATGATTACTTTGACCGATCGATTTTACTTTGACTAACTGCATTTTTACTTTGACGAAATTGAATTACTTTAGACTCCACCGACTAAATAGAAATTACTTGAAACGAATCAGACTAATTCGAAATTACATTTGACCAAATTGGAAGCGCAAAGGTATAATTTTTATGTGCATTGAGGCATAGGCCTGTACATCCATGCAGTATAATTTAGTCATAATTTATTTGATGTTTTTTTATTCTGAATCAAGTGAAAAGTAATAGGATTCGATTGCATGCGTGAGACTGTCGAGTGGGACAAATTTGCTATTGAGCTGAAGAGGAAGAACAAGTACTGGATTATTGCAACTTATGTTTCAACTAGCTTTTGGATGTCATACTGAAATACCTCATAAAACCTGAAATGCTGCAAAATTCTCATTTCACAGAGAAACATTGGGAGACAATACTTTTTAATTCTCTCTACTTGAGTATTAGAGAGCCGTAACGGGAAAATCATAGGTTATCAGGACGACTTGTTATTGCTGTTAGTTCCAAGAGAAGCAACTTTAAGGTGAGTTATTCCGAACTAATAATGACAAAAATATATTTATGTCAAAACATTCAAACAGACGATTGACTTATTCAGCATCTGGCTTATTTGATCATTATTGGGCTTGATTTCCACGAACAAGAAGAGTTCAATGATTGTAAGCAGCATCTAACTCATTTTTTGGGCAATGAAGTTTCAAGAGACAACTCGTCTCTTGAGTTTGAATCAACTGTATGTACTCGTATGTACAAGCAGAATATTTTGCGCTTTCACACAAAGCTAAAGTACAGACCTAAAACCAGTCAAGAGAGCCGATGCAGTTAATTGGTTTGATAAACAAGCATTCTAATGCTAAGCGCAGAGCCTTAAGCAGAAAAAATTCCAGCAGTTTATATACGTTCAATAATGCTTAAATATTTTACTGTGAAGTTTACAACCGCTTTTACTTCTGAAAACTAGCATCCTATACAGTTGCGCTCAAAGACTTCGGTTGTGCCACTCTTATCTTAGGCAAAATAGGCCGTACACCTTCTATGCGTCCTAGGTATAGAAGGTTTTATAGTTTACGTCTTTTACAATCCGGCAGTGAAGTTAGAAAATAACTGCGAGAATCAAATGAACGGTGCAACCACTGAATTAGATTCATCTACGCGCGCTCCGCAGATAAACAAAATATTTAATTCTGTGGGTGCAACTGCTTGGAGGTTGTCAGAATTCTAAAAACATTACCCTGAGCAGTCATATGCATTGGTGCTTGTTTTCCAGTGGTCGGATTGATTCTGCAATCTGAACATTTGAACTTTTGAGCCATTTTTTTCATAGGAAGGCGTTTTTTGTCTATAATAGGTAGTAGGTTGCAATCTTGGAAATCCCAAAATTTGGGATAGGATACACGAATATCAGAAGTGGTCGTACTGGATGGTAGAGCTAACATGGATGATTTTTTCCTACTTTACAAATCAATGAATGAAAATCTCAAAAAATGGTTTTGATGTGTGATATAGAGTCATTATGCAGATTGTGAAGGCATTGTCCATCTTTTCAGAAAAGGCATTATAGGAAAAATAGGAAAGTCAATATGCTGATATTAGCTTCAGTGTAATGATGTAGAACCAGTGTTGGGCATCGTTAAAATGAAAGTTAGTTCCGTTAATTACAAACAATAATCCGTTAATTTGGGAGTAAAGTAACGGAAGTTAAAGTTAAGCCGTTACTTCGTTAAATTTTATGTTATCTTTAAAATCTCATTTCGGAGCATGCGCGTAGACGAAATGAGACCGCATTGGGGAACAGAATCGATTCTTGTGACCTTGTATGACTGCGCTCCTGACACTGTTTGCCTCATTGTGTGAAGAGAATAGCTTCACGCAAATGCCGATGAGAATTCTGCATGTTCGCCGCGCGTTGTTGTCAGAGTGCACGATGAACGAAGGTGAAACAAGTTAACTCAGCCTTCAAAAGTCTGTATGTATAGTTGACTTGACATCATAAGCTGAGCTCTCAGCCGCATATATATTTAAAAAAGTTAACGGATTAACGGACCAAAGTTAAAAAGTTAAAAGAAACTTTCATTAATTGACGGATTAACGGAAGTTAACGGATTGTGCCCAACTATGTATAGAACCGATTAATTTCGGCTACTCTAAGTTGTCATCTTCAGGGCATATACTTAGGTCGAGCAGCAACTTCAGCAAGTTGAAATTATCCCTTAGCAGCATTTTCTCATAAATCCAAAAGAAAAACACACCAGTGTAATATAGCCAAAGCTGCTGTATTAATAAAATTCTCAAATTTTCGCGGACAACCGCCTTGTTCAAGAGTGTACGAGGAATGAACTATGTAAGCGAGCGCGCTGACGACCGCTTATCAGCAGAGGGTCACGTGATCGACATCGGCGCAGACAGCGAGACGGCAGTACATGGGTGCAAGCGCACTCATGAACAGCAAAGGGTAAATGACAGGATAAGAAAAAGGAAGTTTAAAATACAATGTCCTTCAGCTCCTCACGTTCCTGACGGGAATTGATGCTGGGCTGCCTCTTTTTTATTTCTATAGCCTCAAGTATTCTCAGCGATGTCAATTGATGCTCACGGCTAAGTATTTCCGTTTGAAAACTCTGCTTTTACAAGTAGTTTTTGTTTGAAAACTGAGCTGCTGCTCGAATTTATGTGTTCACGCACCCTGATGTGGAGAGGCCGAATAGTGCTGCCAATATACAACTTACCACAGCTGCTACACTTCATCTGGTACACACAATTGGTGACATGACACAACTTGCTGTCCTTTACAGGGCAGTTCTTCAGCTTGCATTCATCAGCTTCCTCCTTCTTCCTGAGGACGTCTCTTAGTGTTCTTGTCTTATGATACATCTTGACTGGGAGGTCATTTTGCTGCAGCACCCTGTTGATGTTCCTGTTCAGCTGGTCGGAAACGTACGGCATCTTCAGGAAAATAGAAGAAGTCAACCTGCTAGCCAAGGGTCCCAAATTTGCTATCAAGGAAGATTTGTCGGACAAAGTACTACAAGACGTGCACGTTCAACTCTGCCGAATGGGTTACCAAATGAGATGGCGAGAATACAGGAAGAATAAAGCTACACGGGCCACAGACGACTCCCAAGCAAATCTGCAACAAGAACAATCAATCTCTAAATTTCCTGAAACACAATATGTTTGTGTGTCTCCTCCAGCTGACATTGACACTGAAACAAAGATTCGTAGATGTCAAGTGGAGATTGCCAAGCTGATTGACTCTGCAAAGAATTCACAAAGAAGATTCCAAAACCTCACGAAGCAAGAATTCACAGTAATCAAGAAGTTGCAGAACAAGCCCATAGTCCTTCAACCCAGTGACAAAGGAGGAGAATTCTGTGCTGTGGAAGAAGATGTCTATGTACGAGCGGGGTTTGAGCATCTAGCAGACTCTACCATTTATGAACCCGTGGATAAGATAAGCATGTCCACTATCGAATCGAAGTTAAATGGTGCCTGGAAGGAAGTATCTTCTGCTTGTAATCTCCCTAGCAGAATAACTTCCACCTACATGAGTCACAACTCCAAGTTCCCACGTTTTTATCATCTGATAAAAGACTCACAAAGAAGGCACCACCATGAAGATCAGGCCGATAGTATCCAACTGCCAAGGACCTACAAAGAAATTAGCTTTCCTCCTCAAAACTGTTCTGAGTCCCCTGTTGGATTCTGTACCCTCCCACCTCAGGAATAGCACTCAACTAATGGACGAAATATCCAAGTTGCACAACTCTACGCTACAAGAGAACTCATATCCTTTCAGCCTAGACGTGTCGGCACTCTATACATCAATACCTGTGGAAAATGCCATAGAGTCAGTCAAACAACACATTGAGGAAAACAAGGATATACGAGTACAATTTGAGGTCGGACCATGTCAGCCATCCCCTACATATAGTGCTCCACCCGACCAGCACTTATTTCAAATTTGAAGGTAAAATCTTTCGTCAGATCAGTGGATTGCCGATGGGTAACAGATGTGGCAGGAATCGTGGCAATATTATTCATGCATAATTGGAATGTCTTCCCGTGAGAAGTATGCCTATAGCATTATATAAGCGCTATAATTGATGATATTTGTATTATCACCACAGACGAAGCTGCTGCTATGGAAAATATTGGAGTTTATGAATCAACAACATCCGAACATTAAATTTGAAATCGAGCATCCTAACAACAACGACAGAACCCTGAAGCTTCTGGACTTTGAATTCTCAATAACAGACGAGGGCAAGGCTACTTTCAACTTCTACAAGAAAAGAGCAAAGAAACCCTTGTTTGTGCATTGTGACTCGGCCCTACCTTCACAAACGAAAAGGAATATCATCCGAACGAGGTGGATCGCATTAGAGAAAGATGTACAGATAGTAGAGACCTCGCCTATATACCGCTGTTTCGTCCGCCTGACCAGGGCTTCCAATCTTAATGACTTCAAAAATATTCTGAAGAGCAACGGCTATCCTTGTAATGTGGCCTCAGCAAATCGTTCCTGTGAAGCCGAACTTCGAGAGAAAGAGAAAAACCATAAAGCGCATTGAAGACCCTATTTTCCTGAAGATGCCGTACGTTTCCGACAGCTGAACAGGTACATCAACAGGGTGCTGCAGCAAAATGACCCTCCCAGTCAAGATGTATCATAAGACAAGAACACTAAGAGACGTCCTCAGGAAAGAAGGAGAAGCTGATGAATGCAAGCTGAAGAACTGCCTGTAAAGGACAGCAAGTTGTGTCATGTCACCAATTGTGTGTACCAGATAGAAGTGTAGGCAGCTGTGGTAAGTCTGTATATTGGCAGCACTATTCGGCCTCGTCCACATCAGGGTGCGTGATACACATAAATTCGAGCAGCAGCTCAGTTTTCAAACATAAACTTACTTGTAAAAGCAGTTTTCAAACGGAAATACTTAGCCGTGAGCATCAAATTGACATCGCTGAGAATACTTGAGGCTATAGAAATAAAAAAGAGGCAGCCCAGCATCAATTCCCGTCAGGAACGTGAGGAGCTGAAGGACATTGTATTTTAAACTTCCTTTTTCTTATCCTGTCATTTACCCTTTGCTGTTCATGAGTGCGCTTGCCAACCCATGTACTGCCGTCTCCGCTGTCTGCGGCCGATGTCGATCACGTGACCCTCTGCTGATAAGCGGTCGTCAGCGCGCTCGCTTACATAGTTCATTCCTCGTCAACTCTTGAACAAGGCGGTTGTCCGCGAAAAAAAACAACAATTTTGACGGGAATTTTATTAATACAGCAGTTTGGGCTATATTACACTTGGTTTGTGTTTTTCTTTTGGATTTATGAGAAAGATGCTGCTAAGGGATAATTTCAACTTGCTGAAATCTTTTGCATCCGAGCCAGGCGGATTTCCCTTTTCATGAGGCAATGTTTCAATGTGAGTGAGTAGCGCATGGCAAAGGTGAAAGTACAACTCCAATTGTTAAGACTTGTTTGGTGAAGAACATTTTTCCATAAGGACTAATTCATAACCTGCACTACCTAGATTTTTACCAGCTTCCGATTCCGCCTTCAGCAACAAAGCCACGTTAATCAAACGGAAACAATTATGACCCATATGAAGCGCTACTTGCAATCGAGGTATTATTCAAATCTTCAAGCAGCCAATGGAAAACAATTCCAAGGATTCCGAGGAGGTCAAGAAGCCACACACGCAGAGGCTTTGATCAAACGCCTGCAAAGTTGCATATCATCCATGCTAGGCGCTCCCATCAACGTCATTACAGCGGAAAGTGGCAGCTATAACTCGCGAGCGACGCGAGCACATTATTGATGATGAGGCTGCTGGGGATGACCACATCGAATCCAGAGTAAACCGATCTGGACTGGCACTCTTGGTTTGTATCCGCTTTGGAGGCGCCTTGGGTGACGCAGTTTGGGTTTTCTGGAAGTGATGGCTCGTCGGTATGTGGGGGGGAACCAGAAGAAGTCAACCTGCTAGCACCAAGGGTCCCAAATTTTGCTATCAAGGAAAGATTTGTCGGACAAAGTACTACAAGACGTGCACGTTCAACTCTGCGAATGGGTTACCAAATGAGATGGCGAGAATACAGGAAGAATATAAGCTACACGGGCCACAGACGACTCCCAAGCAAATCTGCAAACAAGAAACAATCAATCTCTAAATTTCCTGAAACACAATATGTTTGTGTGCCTCCTCCAGCTGACATTGACAACTGAAACAAAGATTCGTAGATGTCCAATGTGGAGATTTGCCAAGCTGATTGACTACTGCAAAGAATTCACAAAAGAAGATTCCAAAACCTCACGAAGCAAGAGATTCACAGTAATCAAGAAGTTGCAGAACAAGCCCATAGTCCTTCAACCCAGTGACAAAAGGAGGAGGAATTCTGTGCTGTGGAAGAAGATGTCTATGTACGAGCGGGGTTTGAGCATCTAGCAGACTCTACCATTTATGAACCCGTGGATAAGATAAGCATGTCCCACTATCGAATCGAAGTTAAATGGTGCCTGGAAGGAAGTATCTTCCTGCTTGTAATCCTCCCTAGCAGAATAACTTCCACCTTACATGAGTCACAACTCCAAGTTCCCACGTTTTTATCATCTGATAAAGGACTCACAAAGAAGGCACCAAACCATGGAAGATTCAGGCCGATAGTGCCGATAGTATCCAACTGCCCAGGACCTACAAAGAAATTAGCTTTCCTCCTCAAAACTGTTCTGAGTCCCCTGTTGGATTCTGTACCCTCCCACCTCAGGAATAGCACTCAACTAATGGACGAAATATCCAAGTTGCACAACTCTACGCTACAAGAGAACTTTTTTTTTACCATATCCTTTCAGCCTAGACGTGTCGGCACTCTATACATCAATACCTGTGGAAAATGCCATAGAGTCAGTCAAACAACACATTGAGGAAAACAAGGATATACGAGTACCGTTACAATTGAGGTCGGACCATGTCAGCCATCTCCTACATATAGTGCTCCCCGGACCAGCACTTATTTCAAATTTAAAGGTAAAATCTTTCGTCAGATCAGTGGATTGCCGAAGGGTAACAGTGTGGCACGAATCGTGGCAATATTATTCAAGCATAGAATGGAATGTCTTCCGTGAGAAGTATGCCTATAGCATTATATAAGCGCTATATTGATGATATTTGTATTATCACCACAGACGAAGCTGCTGCTATGAAAATATTGGAGTTTATGAATCAACAACATCCGAACATTAAATTTGAAATCGAGCATCCTAACAACAACGACAGAACCCTGAAGCTTCTGGACTTTGAATTCTCAATAACAGACGAGGGCAAGGCTACTTTCAACTTCTACAAGAAAAGAGCAAAGAAACCCTTGTTTGTGCATTGTGACTCGGCCCTACCTTCACAAACGAAAAGGAATATCATCCGAAACGAGGTGGATCGCATTAGAGAAAGATGTACAGATAGTAGAGACCTCGCCTCCAATCTTAATGACTTCAAAAATATTCTGAAGAGCAACGGCTATCCTTGTAATGTGGCTCAGCAAATCGTTCCTGTGAAGCCGAACTTCGAGAGAAAGAGAAAAACCATAAAGCGCATTGAAGACCCTATTTTCCTGAAGATGCCGTACGTTTCCGACCAGCTGAACAGGAACATCAACAGGGTGCTGCAGCAAAATGACCTCCCAGTCAAGATGTATCATAAGACAAGAACACTAAGAGACGTCCTCAGGAAGAAGGAGGAAGCTGATGAATGCAAGCTGAAGAACTGCCCTGTAAAGGACAGCAAGTTGTGTCATGTCACCAATTGTGTGTACCAGATGAAGTGTAGCAGCTGTGGTAAGTTGTATATTGGCAGCACTATTCGGCCTCTCCACATCATGGTGCGTGAACACATAAATTCGAGCAGCACTCAGTTTTCAAACATAAACTTACTTGTAAAAGCAGTTTTCAAACGGAAATACTTAGCCGTGAGCATCAATTTGACATCGCTGAGAATACTTGAGCTATAGAAATAAAAAAGAGGCAGCCCAGCATCAATTCCCGTCAGGAACGTGAGGAGCTGAAGGACATTGTATTTTAAACTTCCTTTTTCTTATCCTGTCATTTACCCTTTGCTGTTCATGAGTGCGCTTGCACCCATGTACTGCCGTCTCGCTGTCTGCGCCGATGTCGATCACGTGACCCTCTGCTGATAAGCGGTCGTCAGCGCGCTCGCTTACATAGTTCATTCCTCGTACACTCTTGAACAAGGCGGTTGTCCGCGAAAATTTGAGAATTTTATTAATACAGCAGCTTTGGCTATATTACACTGGTGTGTTTTTCTTTTGGATTTATGAGAAAATGCTGCTAAGGGATAATTTCAACTTGCTGAAATCTTTGCATCCGAGCCAGGCGGATTTCCCTTTCATGAGGCAATGTTTCAATGTGAGTGAGCGCATGGCAAAGGTGAAAGTACAACTCCAATTTGTTAAGACTTGTTTGGTGAAGAACATTTTTCTAAGACTATTCATAACCTGCACCTACCTAGATTTTTACCAGCTTCCGCCCTTCAGCAACAAAGCCACGTTAATCAAACGAACAATTATGACCCATATGAAGCGCTACTTGCAATCGAGGTATTATTCAAATCTTCAAGCAGCCATGGAAAACAATTCCAGGATTCGAGGAGGTCAAGAAGCCACACACGCAGAGGCTTTGATCAACTCCTGCAAAGTTGCATATCATCATGCTAGGCGCTCCCATCAACGTCACTTACAGCGGAAAGTGGCAGCTATAACTCGCGAGCGACGCGAGCACATTATTGATGATAGAGGCTGCTGGGGATGACCACATCGAATCCAGAGTAACCGATCTGACTGGCACTCTGGAACCAGAAGAAGTCAACCTGCTAGCCAAGGGTCCCAAATTTGCTATCAAGGAAGATTTGTCGGACAAAGTACTACAAGACGTGCACGTTCAACTCTGCCGAATGGGTTACCAAATGAGATGGCGAGAATACAGGAAGAATAAAGCTACACGGGCCACAGACGACTCCCAAGCAAATCTGCAACAAGAACAATCAATCTCTAAATTTCCTGAAACACAATATGTTTGTGTGCCTCCTCCAGCTGACATTGACACTGAAACAAAGATTCGTAGATGTCAAGTGGAGATTGCCAAGCTGATTGACTCTGCAAAGAATTCACAAAGAAGATTCCAAAACCTCACGAAGCAAGAATTCACAGTAATCAAGAAGTTGCAGAACAAGCCCATAGTCCTTCAACCCAGTGACAAAGGAGGAGAATTCTGTGCTGTGGAAGAAGATGTCTATGTACGAGCGGGGTTTGAGCATCTAGCAGACTCTACCATTTATGAACCCGTGGATAAGATAAGCATGTCCACTATCGAATCGAAGTTAAATGGTGCCTGGAAGGAAGTATCTTCTGCTTGTAATCTCCCTAGCAGAATAACTTCCACCTACATGAGTCACAACTCCAAGTTCCCACGTTTTTATCATCTGATAAAGACTCACAAAGAAGGCACCACCATGAAGATCAGGCCGATAGTATCCAACTGCCAAGGAACCTACAAAGAAATTAGCTTTCCTCCTCAAAACTGTTCTGAGTCCCCTGTTGGATTCTGTACCCTCCCACCTCAGGAATAGCACTCAATAATGGACGAAATATCCAAGTTGCACAACTCTACGCTACAAGAGAACTTCATATCCTTTCAGCCTAGACGTGTCGGCCACTCTATACATCAATACTGTGGAAAATGCCATAGAGTCAGTCAAACAACACATTGAGGAAAACAAGGATATACGAGTACAATTGAGGTCGGACCATGTCAGCCATCTCCTACATATAGTGCTCCCAGCACTTATTTCAAATTTGAAGGTAAAATCTTTCGTCAGATCAGTGGATTGCCGATGGGTAACAGTGTAGCAGGAATCGTGGCAATATTATTCATGCATAGATTGGAATGTCTTCCCGTGAGAAGTATGCCTATAGCATTATATAAGCGCTATATTGATGATATTTGTATTATCACCACAGACGAAGCTGCTGCTATGAAAATATTGGAGTTTATGAATCAACAACATCCGAACATTAAATTTGAAATCGAGCATCCTAACAACAACGACAGAACCCTGAAGCTTCTGGACTTTGAATTCTCAATAACAGACGAGGGCAAGGCTACTTTCAACTTCTACAGAAAAGAGCAAAGAAACCCTTGTTTGTGCATTGTGACTCGGCCCTACCTTCACAAACGAAAAGGAATATCATCCGAAACGAGGTGGATCGCATTAGAGAAAGATGTACAGATAGTAGAGACCTCGCCTCCAATCTTAATGACTTCAAAAATATTCTGAAGAGCAACGGCTATCCTTGTAATGTGGCTCAGCAAATCGTTCCTGTGAAGCCGAACTTCGAGAGAAAGAGAAAAACCATAAAGCGCATTGAAGACCCTATTTTCCTGAAGATGCCGTACGTTTCCGACCAGCTGAACAGGAACATCAACAGGTGCTGCAGCAAAATGACCTCCCAGTCAAGATGTATCATAAGACAAGAACACTAAGAGACGTCCTCAGGAAGAAGGAGGAAGCTGATGAATGCAAGCTGAAGAACTGCCCTGTAAAGGACAGCAAGTTGTGTCATGTCACCAATTGTGTGTACCAGATGAAGTGTAGCAGCTGTGGTAAGTTGTATATTGGCAGCACTATTCGGCTCTCCACATCAGGGTGCGTGAACACATAAATTCGAGCAGCAGCTCAGTTTTCAAACATAAACTTACTTGTAAAAGCAGTTTTCAAACGGAAATACTTAGCCGTGAGCATCAATTGACATCGCTTGAGAATACTTGAGGCTATAGAAATAAAAAAGAGGCAGCCCAGCATCAATTCCCGTCAGGAACGTGAGGAGCTGAAGGACATTGTATTTTAAACTTCCTTTTTCTTATCCTGTCATTTACCCTTTGCTGTTCATGAGTGCGCTTGCACCCATGTACTGCCGTCTCGCTGTCTGCGCCGATGTCGATCACGTGACCCTCTGCTGATAAGCGGTCGTCAGCGCGCTCGCTTACATAGTTCATTCCTCGTACACTCTTGAACAAGGCGGTTGTCCGCGAAAATTTGAGAATTTTATTAATACAGCAGCTTTGGCTATATTACACTGGTGTGTTTTTCTTTTGGAGCAGCAACTTAATGTTAATTACGTCGCCTATGTGGTCGCAGTTTCTATTTTACTACATGAACTCCTCTTGACATCTACATGTAGTAAGCTTACCACATGCTAGATGTACATTTTTACCATTTTTGGAAAAATTGACAATTTGTTGACTGATAACATTGCAGAAGAAGAGTTGAAATCCTTCCAGTCACTGAGCTGGCTATGCGTACACGCTATTTTCCCCCCATATTTCTGTTGTTGACACCCGGAAGTATTGCATCGTCAACGATCTTCTCTTGCTCGTACTTGTTCTCACTGACGTGGCATAGAGTTGAGTATGTAAAACTCCTCTTATCTGATTTGTAAAACATTTACAGCCTTACAGAATTAGACAACTGCTCGTCAATTGTTTGTAGACAAGTCTAACGAAGTTCATGATCACAGCTGCACTTTGTATTTTAACTGAGTATTCAAGGGACCAATCCTTCAACCCAGGGTTCAAGTAATACCTCTCAGTCGTGTTGTAGTGCACTCAATGACAGATCAAGTCAGTTCTAAACACAATGTGACTAACTTTGGCAAAATTTGATGATTTTGAAAATCTTGAAAAATGTAGGGTGAAAAGAATAGAAGTACCGATGATGCTTTTTGTCAGCTTCGTTGGAAGTGGACTTTAGGACTCAGCCTTGTCAACAAGAGTCATTTGAGGAGTGGAAAATTAAGTAGGGTAAATAATGCTGACTCTTGTCTCTTCCGGAACTGCATGCTTGTCGTATGTGCAATGTATATTATAACAAAGTGACCTAAAAACTTGTTTAAATGAAACGAGGCATGACGCAAAGCTGTTGACTGAAAGTACTCGCATGTTAATCCTTCTGAAACTATTATTTCCGTTTGAAGATGTTGATTTACATGAATTTTGTATTGCGAATTTCTTCATGAAAACTTTTACACAGTTTGTCAAGGATGTTTCGTGGGGGTACAATGTGCTATTAAAGCCAATGCGATGATAGCTCTAGACACACGAAAAGAGAAACTTCTGTCAACAGATTCGCCTGTATGAATGCGCGTATTAGAGAACTGGATAATTGTTTACAACTTGTTTGACGGTTTTATCCAGATGTGCATAAACCATCGTCATTTATCAAGTCTAGACCAAAGTCAGTTACCTCCAGTCCAGTACAGTCATGCGCTGGGAGTTGAACGCCCTTAGATATCTTGCATTAATCATAGATGTCTGTGATTGTATACGGTTACTGTTGCTACACAAGTCAAGTGCAAGCAATCTATGCTTCTATGTTATTTATGTTATTTTAAGCTTGCCATGTCATGGGGACTAATGCATGTGTACATGCACAAGGTCTATGTTATTCAAGTAATTAATGGCTTGGAGATTTAAATTTTAAGATTGCAAAGGACTCTCTGGTAAGACCTTGACAGAAGTGTTTAGTTTATTTTATTTTATGTTTAGTTTTATTAGTGTTTCCTGCTGTAATCCTTATCCGAAGTTTTTGGCAATGTAAGTGACATTTATACACGTATTGTCTGCTTTTATACTTCATTGATCGCAGAGTTTTTAAGCAACTTAATTAAATACTTCTTTAAGTTGTCATGTGTTTGTTTTTCTTTATAAACACATATTTACACGCAACACTGTATAGGCTACATAACTGGCATCTTTCTGATTTTCTAGAAATTTCGTATATTACAGCTGACTTGCGATCAGTCTTTATACAGGACCACAGGACTTACAGGATATCATCTGCAGAAACCAAATTTGAGACAAAGATCCAAAATTGCATTTCAGCGCGATTAAATAGACACCGTTGCGTACGTATTTATTTAAGTATGTCTTAGTCCACGTAGTTCACTTTGGGTGAGCGTTTAGTCTGCGATTAGTAAAGGTTGAGAAACATTGAGTAGGGCCAATCGAACATCCTGTGGGCCCAACATAGCAAACCAAAGATACGATCAGATTGAAGCCGTTGAGTGTGTGTTGAGGCTTATTCATACCGGACGTGGCGCGGCACGTACTCACGCGTCATAATTTTCTTCGTTCAGGACCTATGGGGTTGTTCACACAGACGCGCGGGATCGCGCCGTGTCTCTGTGTGAACAGCCTCGTAGGTATATTAAGGTTCTGAACGCGTGAGGACGCGCCGCCCTGCGTCCGGTGTGAATGAACCTTTAGATTGATGAGTTCTGAACGGAAAATTGAAGTAAAAACATCGACGTTGCTCAAGATGTTGAGATATATGTAGATCATTATCTACACAGTTATGAGCTGTCAAGAGAGAAATAAATTTTCTGGCGGTAATCCACGAAAAGCCAATTTGAAAAAGTTAGACAAATAGGGCCTTCAGATATAATCAGATAAAAATCAGAAATAATCTGAAATCAGGTCAGGTTGCACAAATCATTTATAAGTAAAGTTGACAATATTCCGATGCTGCTCTATCTCAGCTTTGTGGAGGAAAATTCAATGCGCATTCGATTGATGGTGGACTGCTGTGTGGTATGTCAAAAAGCGGATGATCAGGAACATGGGAACAGACACTTTTCGTTGGTGTAAATGCAAATTTTAACATAGAAATTTCAGGAAAATTGTTGATATACTTTAACGAAAAGTGTCTGTTTGTACACTTTACTTCATCCTCTGTCACTGAATGATAACTCATTTGAAAGATCATGATCTGTAGATGATTTCTATAATAACCAGTTCAACAAAATACCAATTTGTGTAACTTTTATGAGCAAAAATTCGAAAAAAACGGAGTCAACACCTCAGATGTCACAATTTTACCATTGGAAATACATAGGATTGTGTTATCCTCTCTATTTCTGAAAAGCAAATGATCTGATCCGGCAGACGCGAAGTTTTGCAGTAGGTTAGAGGTGTACTATGCTATGTGAAAGTTTTATGTACTACCTCGTTCCCTGCACAACTTCACGCTAGCTCCCGGACTATCTGTAATGGTGTCGATGCGAGAGCCATTGATATTGAATATGTCTTCAAATACAAGCTAAGCATCTGTGAGATAGATGTTCCACTTCGCCTATTTTGCAGCAACTTGACATTTTTGCAAATGTAAATATGAATTAAATGATGAAAGAGGACATTGTTTTGAAAATGACAATGATAAAGTACAGAATGATTAACAATAGTGTTTAATAGTGCGAAGTACTGGTTTTTTTGTGGTATAGTAAATGCGATCGATTTGCTGAAGCACCTGAACTGTGTAAAATTTGACAAGCACATTACCTTAAACATCATCTTGTAGAGTGAACGGAAAATAACTGAGCGAACGTTCATCTTTCAGTTAACTGAATGATTAATTGAACGGTTTTGTGCAAAATTTTAAATAGAAAATAGTAGATTGAAACTCCGTTTTAGCAGCATAGTTGAGCATAATGATGAAGTGATAGGCAAAGCTGCAACACATGCTATTATCTATTATATCCTGCCGAATATTTCGGTTGTCACAGTCAGCTTCATGAGAGCAAAGATTCTAAAAATTTCTATAGCGGATATGGCAATAAATGGAGGGATCATAGCACTGCAAAGGCGTTCCCACCGTAGCCGCCAGCACTGCAGCTTAATAACCATTATTTAGTATTTGCTTATATCTGTTAATTGTTGTAATTATATTTGTGATTATACTTATCCTGCTAAGATGTTAGTTGTAGAAGGTTGCATAGCAGCTCAGTTCTCCAATCCCGCATTTCACCCTAGTCCGGTTTTCTATTATTTTTGTGCTCTTTCTTTCAGATGTCTTCACAGAAGATACTTATAATCCTTGGCACCTCTGTGATCCTCCTCGCTGCGACTAAGTGTCACTTTGGGTCTGCAAACATGGAAACGGTTGAAGAAGGTGAGTGGCTTTGATTTTCATTTTGAAGTTGTAATTTGACTTGACCAAACATGCTCATCCAAATTCCAAAATTCTCACTTGAAGGACATTTAATGATTAAAGTATTTGTGATTCTTTTGGGAAATTCACAAACCTGATATTGTCTTGATATGTTGTTGTTTAACAAAAGCATTATCATCAGAGTTATTTTCGAAGCATGCTATTTATGCAAAGGTTTCAGTTTCAAATCAGAAGTGTTCTCAGCGTGCTATGCTTTATTTCCTGAATTTTCGTCCGCCAGAACGATGGACATCATCAGAGGCCAACAATTTCGATATGCTATCTACATTTAAGAGAATCGAATGAAGACAATTCATCATTAATTAGAAAGTTAGATAAGAACAACTAAAATCATCGTTCACTTCTGAAGCAGACCTCGATAGCAGGAAGGAATCGGCTCTGTTTTATTGACACAGTCATTGTTTCCGATGTGCACTGATTCTAAAAATACCGTTTGACCCACATAACATTTTTCGCAGTCCTTACAGTTCAGTCTGTAGACCACACCTTTGCGCTTGTCTTTAGTGGGCCGATCTTTGATAATGGGCAAGATATCTGAGAGTCTGGTAGCTGGACGGCAATGAACGTCGGTAATGAACACCGCTCCGCATACAATCTTTGTCAGCCTGAGAAATCTGCCATTACTGAACACGCAATCGATCAAGGTCATTGCATTGATTGGGGAAATCCGGAAATTCTTGTTCAACAAAGGCGGTACAGAGAGCGTCTATTTTTAGAATCAGTGCACATCGGAAACAATGACTGTGTCAATAAAACGGAGCCGATTCCTTCCTGCTATCGAGGTCTGCTTCAGAAGTGAACGATGATTTTAGTTGTTCTTATCTAACTTTCTAATTAATGATGAATTGTCTTCATTCGATTCTCTTAAATGTAGATAGCATATCAAAATTGTTTACCTCTGATGATGTCCATCGTTCTGGCGGACGAAAATTCAGGAAATAAAGCATAGCACGCTGAGAACACTTCTGATTTGAAAATGAACTGCCCAGCGTACAGTCCTTCCATTTATAAAAGGTTTCAGTTATGCTCATTTTGACTCATCATCATCATAGAAGTCAAAGCAGTTCAAGCAAGGTCTCAATCAACAAAACAACCGTACAAGTTGTTTCATGTAGGCTACTTCATGTACTTTCCTCCTTTGTTTGAATGCCACCATGAATATGGGTTGTGTTGACCATTTTTCGATTAAATTATACATACATGAAACGGCTTGATGTTGCACAAGGCTACACCCAGTCCCGGTTTGACTATTGCCTTGCTGTTTGGGGTTCTTCGAGCCATCTCCAAAGAGTGATGAAACTCCAGAACATAGCTGTCCGCATAATGTTGAACAGCTCAAAAAGCAAAGGTTCCAAACCTCTCTATGAAAAACTTGAAATCATGCCAGTCAGAGATCGTGTCGTCTACAGGCGGATACTGCTAGTCTACAAGGCTATGAAGAGACTGAGTCCAACGTATATTCAGAATATGTTTTCCATCAGGAGATCTGACAGTTTAGTGACTCGATCAATTTCTTCCGAAAAGTTACTTATTCCTAAAGCCAAGACTAATTTGAGAAAAGACACTTTTCGTTTCAAAGGCGCCGAACAGTACAACTGTTGCAACCAGAATGTAAAAGAAGCAACGTCTGTTTTGACTTTCAAACGTCGCTATATGAGCCATTTCTTTGCTAATTTTTGACTTACTTCTCCTATCTTTTCATGTTGTTAATTTCGTTTGAGGACCATTGTAAATTAGCTCCCAGCTACAAATGTTATCCTCGTTAAATATAGAATTTATTATTATTATTAAGGCGTTGCCAGTGGTCATAATACAGGTCCATCACATAATCGGATGAAACGTCCATAGTAGTAACCCCGTGGCAAATTCAAGGACGGTGCGGTGCAGTGATGAGTCATCATGCTGACTCAGCCCCCCCCCCCTCTGGAAGGAAGGGAGGTGGTCAAGGATGTGTTGGGAGGAATGGGTCCGAGAGGAGGAAACGGGTCCCTCCCCCCTCTGGCGGGAAGGCAGGAGTTTTCCTGCTAGGAGTGGAATCTCAGAAGGGAGAAGGGGTGGAATGTGTGAAGGATAGAGTGAGGAAAGGGTGGATGTTGATGGTGTTTGGGATGAGAAAAGTTGGAAATCGTCATGAAGGAGGGTTTGGATGTGACATTGGAGTTCAGATGTGGAATCTACATGAAATTTTGGGTGGGGAATGAAGGCGGGGGGAGCAGCAAGGGGTGGAATCTCTGAAAACGGCCGAGTTGGAAAAAGGCGGGGTTTGGTGGTTTTGGGATGAGAAAGTCCATGTTTCGGGCAGAAGGAGTGCTCGGATGTGAAAACGGAGGCCAGATTCGGAATTTTCGGCCAATTTTGGGTTAGGAAGGATGTTTCCAGCGACATCAGAGAGAAAAAATTTTGAGGACGTCCCCCCCCCTCCTGCCAAACTTCCAACTTTGGTGTTAGAAATCGTAGAAAGTCGTGTGATAGCTCATTTGAAAGCTAAGAGTGAGAAAAATGCAGTGAAAAGCTCAGTTTGGTCTAATTTTACTGGGTTTAGAGAGGAAAATGGCAGGAAAACGTTAGAGTTGGAAAAAGGCAGGTTTTAATCCTTTTGGGATGAGAAAGTCCATTTTTCGGCATGAAGGAGGGCTCGGATGGGAAAATGGAGTGCAGATTCGGACTCTACATGAAATTTTGGGTTAGGAAGGATGTTTACAGCAAAATCGAAGAGAAAAAATTTTGAGGACGTCCCCCCCCTCCTGCCAAACTTCCAACTTTGGTGTTAGAAATCGTAGAAAGTCGTGTGATAGCTCATTTGAAAGTTAAGAGTGAGAAAAATGCAGTGAAAAGCTCAGTTTGGTCTAATTTTACTGGGTTTAGAGAGGAAAATGGCAGGAAAACGTCAGAGTTGGAAAAGGCAGGTTTTGGTGGTTTTGGGATGAGAAAGTCCATGTTTCGGGCAGAAGGAGTGCTCGGATGTGAAAACGGAGGCCAGATTCGGAATTTTCGGCCAATTTTGGGTTAGGAAGGATGTTTCCAGCGACATCAGAAAGAAAAAATTTTGAGGACGTCCCCCCCCCTCCTGCCAAACTTCCAACTTTGGTGTTAGAAATCGTAGAAAGTCGTGTGATAGCTCATTTGAAAGCTAAGAGTGAGAAAAATGCAGTGAAAAGCTCAGTTTGGTCTAATTTTACTGGGTTTAGAGAGGAAAATGGCAGGAAAACGTCAGAGTTGGAAAAGGCAGGTTTTGGTCGTTTTGGGATGAGGAAGTCCATGTTTCGGGCAGAAGGAGGTCTCGGATGGGAAAATGGAGTGCAGATTCGGAATCTACGTGAAATTTTGGGTTAGGAAGGATGTTTACAGCGAAATCGGAGAGAAAAAGTTTTGAGACGTCCCCCCCCGCTCCAGCCAAACTTCAACTTTGGTGTTAGAGATCGTAGAAAGTCGTGTGATAGCTCGTTTGAAAGCTGTGAGTGAGAAAAATTCAGTGGAAAACATGGCTTGTTCCACTCTGCCTTCGTTTAGAGGTGAGACGTTATTGAAAATTTGGGACATTGGCGAAAAACGACACAGTTAGAATTTTTATGAAAATTGCTCTAGCGGGTGAAGCAAGCCTCGGACGGTAAAACGGAGGGCAGATTCGGATTCAGCGTCAAATTCTACATGGCAATGGTGAATTTCCAGCTCAATCGGAGCACTAGAACCGGAGATAGACGGGTTTTAAGTTTTAGGATGATGGGTATTACGTCATCAGCTGATCGCCACACACTATATAAGTGGAAACTCTGCTTGTGGAAATCAGTTCTCCTCCCGACTGGGTTGGGGTAGGTGAACTCCGGAGCTCCGATGATAGCATTGGAAATCTGAAAAACCGGTTTCTGCAAGAAATCGACTTAGAAAATTTCATTGCTGAAGTCAGCTAAGGCGTCAGACTTAGAGGTTCGCCAGGAGATGGCCTTCGTCTCCAGGCCATAAAAGACTCCAAAACTTTAAAGGCTTGTAACTTTGCTTCTACAAGTCCGTTTGACTTGATTCAAAAAAGGTTCGGTCGCTATTGACCTGCCCTAAGTGATAGACTACTTATAAAAATTTCATAAGTAGTGCTAAAAAGTTGAAAATTTTAAATTCACTAGTTTTGGAGGTTTTCTGGGGTTTTCGACCCTGCTGAAGTCAATGAAAGGATTTTTAATGATGTTTTTAATGAATATTCCACTGACAGGGTGTTCCTTCGGGACGGCGGATGATGCCGTAGTGATAAGTGTGGCAAGGGAGTGTGTCAAAGTTTAGACCGAAACCGCTGGGGCAACTCATGTCTCATGTTGGGCATTTGACACAGTTCTCAACGTGGCACTTTGAACGCCAATCGGTTGAGTCTTAGCTATCTTGTCATGGGTGGCCTCTAAACATCTCCATTGCAAAACGCTGGTGAATCAAGCTCTCTACGGCTTGCTATCAAGCTGATCAAAGCAACGACTTACCAACCTCCTGTAAATAACTCCACCGGTTTTCATGTCTGGCGATCAAGTCATGGACGGTGCAAGTCACGGAGATTTTCGGTGTCATACTTCCTGTGAGTGGGCGTTCTTTCGAGACAGCAGTGAAGTCCGTAGCGATGAGTACTGCACGGGACGTGGGCAATGGTTATCCTTGTGAAACCTCTCTGCGTCATGTTTCCAAGTGGTTGCCTTTCGTCTCAACGTTGTACTCTGACCGCCAGGGCGACATTTAGCTATCTGCCACAGGTTGCCTCATAAAATCTCCATTGCACTTGTCTCCCGACAGTTGGCCAACCATGCGAGAATGAACCATCAGTTCTTTTAAGACCTGTCTCTATCACGGAGACGAAATGATGAAGGGATGAAACGGGAGGACATTCATGCGCCACACGCCACACATCACAGACTTCTCTCTTCGCTAGTGAACAAACTCTTGTCAGTGTCGTCAGAAACTTTATCATGTTGTACAAAAGTTTTACTGCAGCACAGGTTGATGTATAGTTAGAAAGTTTGATCATTGAAGTTGTATTCGTAAGTCTAGTCAGAAAGTGTATCATGGTTTGAAAAGTTAGTGTAGTCAAATAGTTTTACTGTGACAGCCGTTTGAGAAAGTAAAGTTTGATCATAACGTTTATTCGTGAGTGTCGTCAGAAAGTGTATCATGGTTTGCAAAGGCAAAGTTTAGTATATTCAAATATTTTTACTGCAACACAGGTTGATGTATAGTTAGAAAAGTTTGATCATGCCGTTTTATGAAACACACATGTCATGAAATGCAAGCGTCAGTGTAGTCACCTAGTTTTTTACCACGACGCACGTTTGTAAAAGTAAAGTTTGATCATTGAAGTTGTATGACTGAGCGAACTTATCACAGCACTAGAAAGTTTTGTTGAAAAGGTTTTACTGCACAATGTAGATTGTCTTGTAACTTACTTTCACAGTGTTAGAAAGTTTTATTGGAGACAGTTGCCAAATGTTTCCCTATTAGAAAATTCAAACTTCATGACTGTTAGATTAGCTTCATCAGGTTTACTAAAAGCAGTTTTCTACTGCAGTGAGACTGAGAGTTTGGAATGTTATATGAAAACAGTGTTCACCGCAGCGCTAGAAAGTTTTACTGCACTGTGTAGATTGTTTCACACAAGGTCTTATAGTCAGCGTTGAATGTTTCATAAAACCAGATGTTGTCACAAACGTTGAGTGTGTGAGAGCTAGTTCCATGACATTGAATCGCATGGATTGTAAAGTCCATAATCCAAGGCTAGGCTCCTCTACGGTTGGATATAGGGTTTTATATCACATGTGTTAACCGTTCGTGTAGATTACGTGAAGCACATGTTCTCTTAAAGTCTAAACGCAAATGTTGAAATAAGTTTTGTAAGAAGTCTTTGACAGGTTGTTGTGAAACTTAGCGAACGTTGAAGAAATGTTTCTGCAGTCACACTCGTTAGCGTACCAGCTTTACTAAATGTGTTATCGCGTGAATCTCCCTTCGAGTGCGATAGCAATGAGCTGTGTGGGAATCAGCTAGGTGGGAGGTCTGCGATGACTATACGTTCCTGCATCCTTGCTCGTGGGACAGATGCGATAGATCTCTGTTTAATGTGACAGACGGGTGCCAGAGAGAGAGAGAGCGCTGTACATCTTTGTGTTCTACTCTATCTGATGAGCGGCTAGGGCGACAGACGATCGCCAACCGGCAGCGCTGTCATTCATCTTTGTCTTCTACTCTATCTGCTGAGGGGCTAGCGAGACAAACAGGCGTCAGAGTGCACTTATGATTCTTTGTGGGCACAGGAAGGGTTTTTTCACTGATAGGTTTTATGATAAACATTTTGAATGGCAGCGTGTTGACTATTGCAAGCAATGTTAAATGTCAATCCGTGTGTCATTTTCACATCGTCTGCATTCGCACAGAAAATCACTTGATGCAGGTTTCAATGATGATTCTATAATCAATGCACGATTCGTTTAGAAATGAGACACAGTTTCATTTGTCATGCACATGAAAAGCAAACTTTGATTCTAACCTTTCATGCTCATGGTCAGTCCTAATGTTCGCTGTTTCATACTCATGAAATAATTCCGTTATGTCTGTCAGTCTTGATCATTCAATGTTTCCTACTGATGAGTTTTCTGCACAGACGTGTTCATTTTGTGAGTTCAATGCTCGAGTCGTTGAACTAAGACTTATGCGTTTCTACAGGTCTTTATATCAGCTTTAACACGACTGCAATCTATGAAAGTTTTGCCAACATAAAGTTGTTGTCATAAAGTTTCTTACACTACGGTTCATGTTTACGACTTTTATTTGAATGTCAGAAAGTTAGACTATATGTTCATCTGTCTATGGTGAGTGTAAACGTTGTCACAGTTCTCCTATATTTCCCGTAAACTAGTTGTGAAACTTTTGTGTTTCAATTCATCTAGCAGGTTGATTTTTATCTCACACATGCTTTGAGTGTTTCCTAACTCATATGCATTCGACTAACAACGTTACAGGTTGTTATGTGTATACTTGTATGCTGTCGATGTAGAGTGCAAACACTCTGTCTTTATTTACAAAACACACGCATTCAATTTGATAAAGGCAAACAACACATTTAGTAAAGCTGGTACGCTAACGAGTGTGACTGCAGAAACATTTCTTCAACGTTCGCTAAGTTTCACAACAACCTGTCAAAGACTTCTTACAAAACTTATTTCAACATTTGCGTTTAGACTTTAAGAGAACATGTGCTTCACGTAATCTACACGAACGGTTAACACATGTGATATAAAACCCTATATCCAACCGTAGAGGAGCCTAGCCTTGGATTATGGACTTTACAATCCATGCGATTCAATGTCATGGAACTAGCTCTCACACACTCAACGTTTGTGACAACATCTGGTTTTATGAAACATTCAACGCTGACTATAAGACCTTGTGTGAAACAATCTACACAGTGCAGTAAAACTTTCTAGCGCTGCGGTGAACACTGTTTTCATATAACATTCCAAACTCTCAGTCTCACTGCAGTAGAAAACTGCTTTTAGTAAACCTGATGAAGCTAATCTAACAGTCATGAAGTTTGAATTTTCTAATAGGGAAACATTTGGCAACTGTCTCCAATAAAACTTTCTAACACTGTGAAAGTAAGTTACAAGACAATCTACATTGTGCAGTAAAACCTTTTCAACAAAACTTTCTAGTGCTGTGATAAGTTCGCTCAGTCATACAACTTCAATGATCAAACTTTACTTTTACAAACGTGCGTCGTGGTAAAAAACTAGGTGACTACACTGACGCTTGCATTTCATGACATGTGTTTCATAAAACGGCATGATCAAACTTTTCTAACTATACATCAACCTGTGTTGCAGTAAAAATATTTGAATATACTAAACTTTGCCTTTGCAAACCATGATACACTTTCTGACGACACTCACGAATAAACGTTATGATCAAACTTTACTTTCTCAAACGGCTGTCACAGTAAAACTATTTGACTACACTAACTTTTCAAACCATGATACACTTTCTGACTAGACTTACGAATACAACTTCAATGATCAAACTTTCTAACTATACATCAACCTGTGCTGCAGTAAAACTTTTGTACAACATGATAAAGTTTCTGACGACACTGACAAGAGTTTGTTCACTAGCGAAGAGAGAAGTCTGTGATGTGTTGCGTGTGGCGCATGAATGTCCTCCCGTTTCATCCCTTCATCATTTCGTCTCCGTGATAGAGACAGGTCTTAAAAGAACTGATGGTTCATTCTCGCATGGTTGGCCAACTGTCGGGAGACAAGTGCAATGGAGATTTTATGAGGCAACCTGTGGCAGATAGCTAAATGTCGCCCTGGCGGTCAGAGTACAACGTTGAGACGAAAGGCAACCACTTGGAAACATGACGCAGAGAGGTTTCACAAGGATAACCATTGCCCACGTCCCGTGCAGTACTCATCGCTACGGACTTCACTGCTGTCTCGAAAGAACGCCCACTCACAGGAAGTATGACACCGAAAATCTCCGTGACTTGCACCGTCCATGACTTGATCGCCAGACATGAAAACCGGTGGAGTTATTTACAGGAGGTTGGTAAGTCGTTGCTTTGATCAGCTTGATAGCAAGCCGTAGAGAGCTTGATTCACCAGCGTTTTGCAATGGAGATGTTTAGAGGCCACCCATGACAAGATAGCTAAGACTCAACCGATTGGCGTTCAAAGTGCCACGTTGAGAACTGTGTCAAACGCCCAACATGAGACATGAGTTGCCCCAGCGGTTTCGGTCTAAACTTTGACACACTCCCTTGCCACACTTATCACTACGGCATCATCCGCCGTCCCGAAGGAACACCCTGTCAGTGGAATATTACAGCAAAACTCTCCGTGTCTTGCTCGCTTTCAGTGAAAAGCTGCTTGTAACATGAGAAGACTGGCTCAGACATCATTAAAAATCCTTTCATTGACTTCAGCAGGGTCGAAAACCCCAGAAAACCTCCAAAACTAGTGAATTTAAAATTTTCAACTTTTTAGCACTACTTATGAAATTTTTATAAGTAGTCTATCACTTAGGGCAGGTCAATAGCGACCGAACCTTTTTTGAATCAAGTCAAACGGACTTGTAGAAGCAAAGTTACAAGCCTTTAAAGTTTTGGAGTCTTTTATGGCCTGGAGACGAAGGCCATCTCCTGGCGAACCTCTAAGTCTGACGCCTTAGCTGACTTCAGCAATGAAATTTTCTAAGTCGGCTTCCTACAGGAACCCGGTTTTTCAGATTTCCAATGCTATCATCGGAGGTCCGGAGTTCACCTACCCCAACCCAGTCGGGAGGAGAACCGATTTCTACAAGCAGAGTTTCCACTTATATAGTGTGTGGCGATCAGCTGATGACGTAATACCCATCATCCTAAAACTTAAAACCCGTCTATCTCCGGTTCTAGTGCTCCGATTGAGCTGGAAATTCACCATTGCCATGTAGAATTTGACGCTGAATCCGAATCTGCCCTCCGTTTTACCGTCCGAGGCTTGCTTCACCCGCTAGAGCAATTTTCATAAAAATTCTAACTGTGTCGTTTTTCGCCAATGTCCCAAATTTTCAATAACGTCTCACCTCTAAACGAAGGCAGAGTGGAACAAGCCATGTTTTCCACTGAATTTTTCTCACTCACAGCTTTCAAACGAGCTATCACACGACTTTCTACGATCTCTAACACCAAAGTTGGAAGTTTGGCAGGAGGGGGGGGGGGACGTCCTCAAAACTTTTTCTCTTCGATTTTGCTGTAAACATCCTTCCTAACCCAAAATTTCATGTAGAGTCCGAATCTGCACTCCATTTTCCCATCCGAGACCTCCTTCTGCCCGAAACATGGACTTCCTCATCCCAAAACGACCAAAACCTGCCTTTTCCAACTCTGACGTTTTCCTGCCATTTTCCTCTCTAAACCCAGTAAAATTAGACCAAACTGAGCTTTTCACTGCATTTTTCTCACTCTTAGCTTTCAAATGAGCTATCACACGACTTTCTACGATTTCTAACACCAAAGTTGGAAGTTTGGCAGGAGGGGGGGGACGTCCTCAAAATTTTTTCTTTCTGATGTCGCTGGAAACATCCTTCCTAACCCAAAATTGGCCGAAAATTCCGAATCTGGCCTCCGTTTTCACATCCGAGCACTCCTTCTGCCCGAAACATGGACTTTCTCATCCCAAAACCACCAAACCCCGCCTTTTTCCAACTCTGCCGTTTTCAGAGATTCCACCCCTTGCTGCTCCCCCCGCCTTCATTCCCCACCCAAAATTTCATGTAGATTCCACATCTGAACTCCAATGTCACATCCAAACCCTCCTTCATGACGATTTCCAACTTTTCTCATCCCAAACACCATCAACATCCACCCTTTCCTCACTCTATCCTTCACACATTCCACCCCTTCTCCCTTCTGAGATTCCACTCCTAGCAGGAAAACTCCTGCCTTCCCGCCAGAGGGGGGAGGGACCCGTTTCCTCCTCTCGGACCCATTCCTCCCAACACATCCTTGACCACCTCCCTTCCTTCCAGAGGGGGGGGGGGCTGAGTCAGCATGATGACTCATCACTGCACCGCACCGTCCTTGAATTTTCCACGGGGTTACTACTGTCCATGAATTCAAATTTGTATGGACTCACGTCTCAGGTCATTGCAATTGAAGATTCTATTCGGGAATAGGACGTCATTATATAATTTCTCCCAGTTTGTCATTCTCAATGTAATAAACATGCTGACCATTGACATGAAGCTCATTTGTTTTACGCTGTAAAAGCAAGATACTACAACTTCCCGTAGACAGCAAGCAGATTAAACGAATACATGTGTCACATTTTTGAATCGCACAATTGTCATCTTGATTAAAACAGTTTTCATTGTGATATCATCTTCTTGCCAGTGATATTCTTGAACAAAACACATCGTATAGTATTCGGAAAATCAAATTGAATTATTCTCATTAGCATCTGCTGCATATGCATGATTTATGGTGATTCATCATCGGTCCAAATGTGACCAAATGAGACGAAATATGTGTCATATTTTAAAACTACACAATCATTATCCTGATTAAAACATTTTTTAATTAAACCAAATTCAATATGATATTATCTTCTTGCCAATGATATTCTTGAACAGAACATACCGAAAAGTATTCGTAAAATCATCTCTTGAATTATTCTCATCAAATACTCGCCGTATATGCATGATTTATGGTGATTCATCATCGGTCACATGGAAGTCACATATGTGACCAAATGAGACCGATGTGACGAAAAATGCGTTGAGCACATATTTAGTCACATATTGGTCACAGTTTGGTTTACAGTGTAGCGACGAAGTTAAGGAAGACGACAACAAAATTCAAATTCTAACTATCTCTATTGTGGAATGTTTTCACAATATAAAATTATTCCATTAGAAAATTCATGATAGTGAACGCCAATCGATAGTGATGGATTGATTACATTTCCTAAGAATAGTAGAGTGTAGCAAAGAAAATATATCAAAATTTTAGGTGATTTTCTTTTATTTCCTCTGATAAACGCAGCGGCCTTTATTTGCAATTACCCACTTTTAAGTGCGGCGCTTATTATAGGACTGGGCGGAGCTTTATACAGGGCGGCGTTTATCAAAATGCGCGATTTTCTAGACGAAATTGAATAACAACAGTAATTACATACGACCTTTTCGGATAAAGGTCAACAACATGAAAACTCGTCAAGTATTCTTCCTACTACATTGCCGACAAGGCGTGATGGCTTCGATGGCTGATTGAACACAGGGTGTGACTAATGTCTTTGAATTGTCGATATCTTGCTTCTGTTTGCCATTTCGTTCCCATGGTCACTCGAACCCGAAGCCTCACACAAAACTTGATGGGTCATGATCAGGGACGTAGTGCGCCCGATTCCTCAAGGGGGGCACAATGCAATAGTGCAAAATTTGATAGACTAAGTAGTCACAGTGAAATATGTGCCCGTACTGCTACTCATTTTTGCATGATAAAAAGGTAATATAGGCCTTGAAAAGGAAAGCTAACATAAATAATATCAAGAGGTAAAATAATATCCAAAGTTAAAAAGGAAATAGTAGGTTTTATTCAATTTTGATTGTAGTGTAGTCCTACTTTTTGTAGTAACCGTATCTATCTACACGTATTTGATAGTTTAATGAAAAGCAATTGATTAAAACATACGTTTATTGAAATTGAGAACAAACTCTGATTGGAGAACATGATTAACCAAGATAATAACTATGATTAACGTCGATCACACATATTCCAAAACACGTCTCTAATTCTCGTCACGTCTTCTTTTTGATTTCTTTGGGTTTCTGATGCAATAATTAGGAGATCTCTCAAACGATCTTGATACATTGTGGTCTGTAGCGCAGATTTTACGAATTTCAATGAGCTGAAAGAACGTTTACATGATACTGATGTAACCGGCAAGGTCATTGCTAATCGATAAAGTATATTCAGATTAGGATATGTTGCCGTCATCTAGTTGTCAATCATCAATAGCAAATAAACAGACTGCAAGTTTTCACAAGCAGAAATATCTGATACAGACTTTTCATTGCAAAATAGTTTATATTCAGATAATGCAGCTTTGTATTGGATATCTTCTCGATAGATTTCGCAGAGTTTCAAATTCTTTCCATTGTCCTTTTGACGGTTGTAATAATGAAGACAGAGACCTTAAAAGAGGACAAACCAGAATAACCCAGGGGGGACGTGCCCCCCGTGCCCCAATGGCACGACGCCCCTGGTCATGATATGACTCAGTGCTCGCGATGCAAGCAGCTCTAATAAGTTATCGAATCTGAATCTAAATCAGAGCGAATGTCGATGCCGATATGAAATTAGACTTTCATGAGATAATTAACTATTTACTAATGGCTTGAGTGCGCGATTGAGTGTGAACCTTTTATTATGTGGCCTCTTTTGTCATAATAGAGACTAAAATCAGAGCAAAGTCATAAAGCATTTCAGTGACGTTTGCAAATTATTTCCTTGTTTTTGGCTAAATGGAAGAGATATGTAGGCTACTACACTAAGTTATTATATTCTAATTTTCTTGATCTCAGAGGTGTGGCGTTTATTAGAGGAAATGTGGTTGCTGTAAAATTCCAAAATATAATCAAAATATGATCGTGTCTGAGTACTGATATCCGAAAATTTGGTTGGAGCAGCTAGCTACTCCTTTTGCATGGTCATAAAAATGCCCTCGTCAGATGAAAATTAAGTTTTTGGAAATATACTTGTAGGCCTACAAGATGGGATACTGATACATCTAGCAGGTCTAGATTGGAAATTACTACGAGAGATTGACTTTATCCGAAATTTATTCTTTATTGATCAACATTTTTGTCTTGATTCTATTCAGGAAGCTTTGCTCGTCAAGATTATTGATCATCATGTCCTTAGTCAGTTTGTTGAACATAAATGCGCTGAGTTTTTGTATGCAAAAATATAAGGGTAATTTGTAGACTTCGATTTCAAGCAATAGATGAATTCATGAAACAGATAATCCTCAAAAAATATTCAGCAACACACCTTATCCCTTTGTAAATCATGGTCTTATCAAGTGATGGTTTTAGCAAATTTTGCAGGGTTGCCGTGGGGATTGATATTTGAATCCCCACCCCACCCCACCCCATACCCACAGAAAAACCTGTGAGTATCCGCACAGAATCCCCACGCCCCCCAGGATAGGCTCCTGATTAATATGTTGCTCCTGTTCGTATAGAATGATTGATGTCCAATATCTCCATCTCAGTGGAACTTCTGCTCATCATTCAACGATCCGAAAGCAGTATTTGACTCCAGAGATGTGGAATGGGAATCCTTGAAGAAAGTCACCGATTGCGTGTTGTAACTTTTATGACTTTTCTTTTCTATCTTCGGTATAGGCCTATTGCTCTTTAAAATTGTAGTAGCCCATTTTCTATCATTATTGAGCCTTGATTCTGACTTGCCACCCAGAAATTATTGTACCGAAAATTTAACTAGATGCTCGCTCAATGCACACGTATTTGACTCACAAATTTACATTTGCTTGAATCATTTGGTTGCATTAGCAGATAAGTGTTCTTTATCTATCTCTACTGATTCGTAAGTTTTTGTCGTCTGCTGCCAGCTTACACGTACAGTTTACATAGGTTCTTCTCATTCCGCTCTTAATTCTTTAATGATTCATGAGACATGACACTCTTTTTCCTTTTCCATAAAACTGCCATAACGTAGCTTACCGTAAACGCAATTCTATCTCGAAATGTTTCTTTTTTAATAGCATGACGACATTGTCTTTATTTCTTTGCTTTTATAACAAATCGGTGATTGATCAGCTTGTGCTTTTCAAACTTCATCTTTTACTCCCTTTGAATTTCTGGTTCACTTAACCTAGTTATTGACCATGTTGATCCAATTTCATTTTGCTACAGGATTATTTTAAGGGTACAATTTTTTCATTACTGCTCCCTTAAAGGAGACACATTTGCAGAAAAATTCAATAGCTATACATGTATAGAATAAAAGAGGAACCATGGCCTTATTAAAATGTTGAGATGAAATATTAATACGAGTATGTACTTAGTTCTGCACAGCACTCGAGCATTGTATAGTACGCTATTTTGAAATTTCGATATTTCTTGTATTCACCTTTTACCGTTCGCTGTTATAGCACTAAGCAACCAGTCTACATCAAGTAAAATCAAACCTAAGTTTACATTGCATCATGTATACATGTTATGCGAAGCATTCTCATGAAACATACACACACTCATTTCAAAAGAACTATACCTAAATTCCTCGCTGTAGACAATCGTGATTAAGTACATGTTTCACAAAAGCAAGCATGAATATTCATCAATATACGAGTATCTATTGACATTTTAACTGTTAGTTTAAGTCCTGAAGGACCTTAATGTCCCCACAATATTTTTAGTCAGCTGCTTTTCGTGAAGACTCGATTTTTACTGCAAATAATTTTAAGTGCATGTATTTGGCTGTTTTGATAGATTATATACGAGTTTCACATGTTCCATTTGTGAGAATATAATCCTGGGCTGTCCTGTAAGTTTGGGGTTCCCAATGTGAGGTTCCCATTCGTTTGGTTGCTTATAGTGGTGCTGTTTTCAAATAATAGGAAGTTCATCAACATACAAAGACAGGGTTGAACATAAATTAAAGATATTCATATGTTGCTACACTGCCAGTACTTCAAAATGGTCATTCTATCCCAAAAAAGTTACCTGTCAAAAATTCTTATGTAGGCCTTCACTATATGTTTGCGGTCTACCAATATGCATTATAACCATCGTTTATTGCTCAGTGGATCATGCCATGTTCATATATGTGAATATTCCCGTTTAATATTCCTTAATTGATATAACATAGCAATCATTGATAATTCTATCTCCATTAATGCCGATAAAGAAGTAAAATGTCAAAGCGAGTTTGGCCTTTATAGTCCGGGAGCTAGCGTGAAGTTGTGCGACGCTGTGCGTTGGTGTAACTGCAAATTTTAACATAGAAATTTCAGGAAAATTGTTGATATACTTTAACGAAAAGTGTCTGTTTGTACACTTTACTTCATCCTCTGTCACTGAATGACAGCTCATTTGAAAGATCATGATCTGTAGATGATTTCTTTAATAACCAGTTCAACAAAATACCAATTTGTGTAACTTTTATGAGCAAAAATTCGAAAAAAATGGAGTCAACACCTTAAATGTCACAATTTTACCACTGGAAATACATAGGATTGTGTTATCCTCTCTATTTCTGAAAAGCAAATGATCTGATCCGGCAGACGCGAAGTTTTGCAGTAGGTTAGAGGAGTACTATGCTATGTGAAAGTTTTATGTACTACCTCGTTCCCTGCACAACTTCACGCTAGCTCCCGGACTATTATGCATCTCAAGTCTAGAATTGTTTCGCAGTAGAAATCGACTATATAGGCCTACACGTTGTGAACAAAAAAGGTTTGAATCAATCTAATCTACTATTATAAATAAAGATTTCGACGAAAATCATCCTGATATTCTCGACCACTCATGTCATCGAGTTATTGCACACGAATTGGGAGGATGTTGACCAATTTGTGTATGATGATGAAATGCAGTGAACCATTTATTGAGGTACACTTAAGTGTGCAGTTAAGGATGCCTATCAGACGAAAGTGAAAGTTCTGACAAGTCGTGGATACGTGAAAATCTGAGCTTTCATTATAACTATGAAAGCAATGCGAGTAGATGGCTTGCAGTTGAATAATTTGGTGTGAGAAATTATTATCACACTGTTCATGTATCCGACGAAAATCATTCAACATTTTCATGTGTCTCGCCTTGCGGGTTGGACCCAACAGGTCTTCTATATCGTAATTAGTTTAAATCTAGGTTAATAAGGATTAATCTCATCGATCACACAAGCTTAATTATATCACAAATAATTTCATCAGCTATATATATAATTACAGCAAATATTTGTAAGTCTCCATTCGGTTCTGCATCAAAGGAGACTTGCAGAATTCTTCCACTTCAGACGTCGAAGTGTGAAAATGATCAGCATTGATATTTAATGCATTTTAAGTGGTGAGATGAGTAGACTGCGTGATACTTTGTAATTCAACATCGAAGTTGATTGTGTGATATGATGTCAGTTCCGATTGTTTCTTGTGAATGTCAAAAATCTTCAGAATCCCCACAGAATCCCCATTGAAGCCCTATGGGAGCAGTGGGGATGGCGTCAATCCCCATTCTCACCCATACCCATGAGGATCCCCACAGAATCCCCATACCCACGGCAACCCTGAAATTTTGGCTGGATATGCCTAAAGGAAAGAGGCTGCATCCTAACTAATTAACGTTTAAGCAAAAAATACAATCAAGTGGTGGCACCAGCTGATGAATCATATTGATGGCTAGTGCATTCGGAATGGAAGCTCAATCGCAATCGGAGTCCAATACATCATCGATATAATGACTCCTGGAAACAATTTCATTCTCCAAGTCCTCACGGTCGTCATTGCATGTGATTTCGGCATTTTTTGGAAATTTTGTCGTGTGAATAGCTGTTCATTTAGCCTCTCTGAGCAGGGTATTTTTCTACATAGCAACTAGGTAACCAAATGGATTCCTTGCCTCCTCAAAGTAGTTCCGTTGCCCTGTAGGAAATTGAAAACTAGGTAACCACACTTTTTGCGTTAAACTGTCCGATTTCTAGAGAAATAAAGCATTTAAAAATTTGACTGTAATTAGTGTCAGAGGTAAATAAGTGTCAGTCCATGATGACACTTGAGTCTTAGACTGCATCCTCTATACTCGTAAATCACCTACAATTTCATAGAGGAAATGTTCCTGAATGGAAAGATTCGAAGCAATAATTGGCTATTTGGCAAGAATTTGCTCTTCAAGAAATATAACTGTACTAATTTATGACATTTTTTGTATCGCTACGCTATTTCAAAATGAGCTGAGAAGATAAGAACTCTTCATGCCAGATGCAGTGATCCTGCACGATGCTGCTCTTCGAAAATTGTCTGATATTATGAGAGACAATGCAATTTCTGGCGGACAAGACGGAAACTGAAAAATGCAAAGCAGAGGAAGCAACGAGGATATTCAGTGTTCAGAAACTGAAGCATTTTCCAACCAAAGTTGGAATTTATCTCCTCAGAGTGGGGAGTGATGGCATAATCAACCGTCTGATACTTGCCATGAGCAGCATTGGTACGGTCGTTTTTGATAACAGACCTGAGATGGCGAACTTCATGACTGAAAGAACGTCGTTTACAGAAAACTATCATTACTGACTTACAAAGGTAGACTTTGTAAAGAAGATTTTCTTTTTTGGTTATGGTGGTCACAAGGTGAAGCATATAGGCCCTTCATGATGCGCCGAACACCAAAATGCAAAACATTCCATGGCCTGCTCTACCACAGTCCAAAGTCGCACTTGTCAAGCACAAGATCACGAATGGCAAAGTCATATACTTGCGTTGATTTTAATAGCGAACAAGAAGATCTCCACTGAAGTTGCTGATCCTGGGAAACGTCCCAGGACACTAACTATAATAGTGGATGCTGACTATAAGTGCATTCGAACTTTTGGGTGAGTGAGCAAACGATGTTTTCAGGCATTCAGTGGTGAACGAGTGAACTCAGCGAACGGGATATTTCAGATTCTATCACTGAACTGAACAAGAATTTGCCGTTCATAAATTGAAGAACGAACTGATATGTTTTCTAATTGTTCCAATTCCTATCGATTTATTGACATCGATACATTGACAGTGCTTTTTCCTATGTCGACAATTCCACAAATTTTGTAGTTAGCATCCAATTTCTGAATGTATGGATAGTTTCCTAGATAGAATGTATGACATTCATTCTATTTTGTTTATTATTCATGCATCATAGACTTTTGTCGATCCCTTTGATATATGATTACAACTTCAAGTATTTCATGAGGTCATTTTCTAGATCACTAACAAATGAGGAAGCTGAATTTCGGTGAGAGCAAATGATTCGGAAGGTGCACAAAATTTTACTGTTGCCTTTTAACTGTTTTTAGGTTGCCTTAAATGATAATCGTCAGCAAGTAAAGATTTCGAGTAGATTGATAATCTCTATTTAAATGTCTGATATTTTGACGCTTCAGATGGCACAGCATGATGCCGAGTCGATGACAAAAACTCGCAGCAAAGACTTGCGAGCTTTCAAATGAATACACATGTAGGCACATGATCTTGGCAGGATCCAGGTTTGAAGAATTCTCAATTATGGAATCATGCAGCTGAGTTACACAAGGGTTTTCTTATGTCTCAAAGTCATTAACTTTTATTCAGAGAAGTCCAGGTTTGTACATATGCATGTATTCAAAAATTCGTCACAATCGCAGTTGTTCTCCTCTAACACGTAACATGCATGACCGAAAGTAAAATTCCTAGTTATAATGCATTGATATAAAAAGAGTATAGGCTTACATTGAGATCTTTTAATTTGTATCAGGCGAAAAATATGAAAAGTGCCGGGGTATCTCTGCAAAAATTGACCACTTGATCAATTATCAATAATTTTCACACAGCAATAAAAATTCATAAATTGATAAATTCGGTGATGATAACTCATACAATTTTTTTGAACTGACGAGATGATGATGATTAATAATCAATCTTATCACTTCTGCGGCCAATTTAACATTAATAGATTGACACTTTGCAAAGCAATGAAAGATAGCGACAATGCGAGCATAAAAAGATAGCGACGATTTAGATAAAGTCTTATTTACGTTAATTGTTTGCTATATTTCTAATTAAACTGCTGATATTTCGTGTAAGCTAGTCTATCCGTCATAATCAGTAAATGATGGTTTTTGAAAACAGAATGTAAGTAGAATATTTAAACACTGAGTTGCATCTTCAGTTGAAGATGAGAAAATATTTGAATATGTTAATTTTGCCAAAATATTATTTACTGCGTGCGTACATGTATCTCAGGTTTATTCGAATTGCATATGGAATTGGGGAGTTGTAATGATGATTATGGATGTGAACTAGGCTTGCTGATGATTCCGGATTTTGAATACAATAGCAGCTATTCAGATCTGGTCCCATTTTTTAATTCAGAAAGCATAAGTTTCTATAAAAAAACTTACAGAATGCAGAAATACAATATATTTCAGTAGTGAAAACTGTGCCCTACTTGCGAGGGACAGGTACATGTAAAATTTAGTGTTATCAATAGGTACATGGATAGGTACATGTATAATTTAGTGTTATCAATAGGTACATGGATAGGAACATGTATAATTCAGTGTTATGAATAGGAACTTGTATGAGATCTGTTTTACTGGATAGGTACATGTGTTTGGTACACTGGGTTGAGTACACTGTGTTTCGGAACGTCTATGATCGAACTTGTGTGGTTTGGTTCTGAGCACTTGGGTACGTACCGATAGACGTCCGTTGTTTGATTTTGAATGGGTTTGCTCAATTGCGACTATTGTGACTATTGAAACCATTGCAATCAAGATGACACATTGATTTTCCTTTTACGTAGACAAACTAAGCTATAAATATGAGATAGTTGTTTGATGACATACATAATGATGACTGGTATCCCAACGTCCTGGGTTGTCGCAAGAGACCTTGGATATTCGTTCAAAGCTATAGAAACTGTAACAAATCTCAGTGAAAATATCAACGCTGGTGATTTAGTTGATCGACTAATGGATCTAGATGAGCATGCTATGAATCACAATTTGGATCGTAGGTGGATAGAGGATTTCTCCATGCTACACTGCAATGATAGTGAAATTAGGAGGATCAAATTGGAACGATATGGAAAGAAGGAGACATCTGACAGTGTTTTAATAAAAAGTTCTCCCAATAAAAGTGACTTCAGAAGGAAATTAGAAGAAGAGGCATTTAAATTATTATGTGAACGGAACTGCGTTAAATGTTTTAAACAGGAACGATCCCTTCTCTTTTTGCCATGTTCTCATAGCGTTATGTGTTCTACATGTTATATACCCTTTGAAACTTCATCTTGTCCCCTTTGTGATGAAGAAATATCTTCAACAGGTCATGATGAGCATGATGAGTCATCATGCAGGTCTGTGATTGGTCACTATTGTGTCTTTGTTTGACTTTTCTATATAAGGAGGACATTGTACCGTTCTATTTCAAGCATAATTTGAGGCTAATACAATGTCAATCAGCATGTCGTTCACTACCAACATTCCCATTTCAATAATTTACCGAAGTCAACTCTTCACTGGCAATATATTTTATTCTGCCGTGAATATAACTGGCTATAAAGCGGATTTGGTGGATCTGATGGAGGAAATAGTGAAGTATCTCCGCTGCGGAGAGGACGTTGTGGTGCAGAGAATGTTAATGAGAGTCGTGAACAACGCTGTTACACGAGTTGCAAGATTTTGGCTCAATGAAGTATTTCGCCCACTAGCTCAAACGGAGATTGTACCGGAATACTCTCGCTGTTAATGCAGCAGTATCCAACGGAAACTCAACACATGTCTGCATGACATTATCACCTCCAGCTACTATGACGAGAAGGGTGACAAATGTAAATTGGACTTATTCAGTGGACTGCCATCAGTAAGCATCAATGTGGCTGCTCAAGGACATTCTGAGGTAATCAGTTTGCGGGCATACTATGCCAATATTTTAAAGACTTTCCATTCAAAGCCCTGCTGTATGTGCTGCCCAATTTCAAAACATCTAATGAAAGACATTGAGCAGCTCATAACTGCTACAAATCAGACTCTAGCCGATGTGAGTGTATATCAGTTTCCCTCTACAACTTGTTAAGTGTTTTATGTAATTTTTATAAGTACCAGCAACAAACTCTGTGTGAATGCTTGTAAACTTTTGTGTATAATGTTGTAAGTACTAAGCAAAAATTGTAATTGTATTATCTATTTCCATATTAGAATAAAAATGTCTCTAAAACGGAAGGCATCTTCTCGTCAATCGAAACGGTCCTTCAAACCTTCAAGTCAGTTTAAAAAGGCGTTGCGAAAGTTAAACAGGATACATGATAATAAGAAGAAGTGTAAATTGATTCAAAATTCAAGTGATGATTTCATTCGTGATTTAGCTTTTGCAATACACAAATGTCTACCTATTTACAAGCCTCTGTTGAAAAAGTTTTCAAATCCAAGGAGTAGTGATAAGAAAAGGCGAAACTTAATTCAGCGCGGTGGTGGTGGGTTTCTAAGTATGTTAAATGATATTGGAAACAGTATTAATGGTGTAATCAATAGTCCGCTTGGAAGGATTGCAGCAACTGCAGCAATGTTAATATAAGGTTAGCGAATCATAAAGGGACACGTCATCACTTTGACTGATGAGTCATATATAGGTGTATATAAGGAAGACGCTTTAATGATATTTTACCACTTTCAAGTGACAATTCATTTGCGCTGGTTGAAAGCTCCGAGTTAGTACTTGTTGAAACATGACTCAGAAAATGTATACAATCAGAGAGGAAGGTGACGCGTTTGAGCAAGATCTCTTGAAGCTTCGTCCGACACGAAAGGTGCAAGGGATTGGAAATACATTCTACTTTCAAACCTTGAATTATGGTGATGATGGCTTTTATCTTCAAGTTCCATTCTTCCACAGTAATGGTATGTCTACATCAGGGTATAGCAATATGAGACAAATGCGAGTGACTTTTCCAAAATGGCAACAGGTGATTCTTAAAACTATTGACTCTTTCGCGAAAGAATGTGTTGAGCTGCCTGAAAGTGCTCCCACTCATTGGAGAAAGGCATTAGAGGAAGGAGTTGGTTACAAGGAATTGCCGGAATTCGATACACTGTTTTTAAAACTATCGGATCATTTTCAAGCATTCGATCTCTTAACAAACGCGATGGAATGTGAGGATCTCAAACGGGGTCGCTATATGGGCTTAGTGCACGTTACCGGACTTTATATTGGCTCACATGGTAAAGACTGGTAAGACGCATCTTTACAAATGAAGGTTCTTCAACTAGTCTATGAACCACTACCAATTGATAAATGTTTAATTAACATTGATAAGACTGCTTCAGGTGATGGGAGGGAAGAGAGAAAAAAGCGAGGGCGGAAATCTAAAGATGGGAATCCTAAATTGAAGTTGAAGCGCCAAGATGCTGACTTGAAAACTTTCTATAATCCTAATTGTGATGAGGAAACACAAATGTTTTAATTTGTAAATGTAACTTGAAAGTTTCTATTCTGAATGTAAATAAACTTGATCTGGAACATGTGTCTGTTTTGTTGTTCTAAGCAAAATTAGCGGGATGATGAGTTTAATGTTAATGGAATTATAAGATGACAGATTTTCGTCTATTCACTGATCGCACAATGTGTGTCGCTGGACCAAGTCAGTCCGGTAAAACTACATTTGTAACTGAATTGCTACAATATAGAAATGAAATGTTTAACAAGGAAATTCAGAGAGTCAAATGGTATTATGGAATATTTCAACCACAACTACATTCTGCACTTCGCCAGAAAGGTTATGAGGTGAAGCAAGGGTTGCCATCAACTGAGGATATCAAAGCAGGTGACTTACTAGTATTAGATGATCTATTACGAGAAAGCAAATCTTCAAAGGATGTAACTGAAATGTTCATTCAAACTGCACATCATAGGGAAGCTTTTAATATCTACATCACCCAAAACATCTTCGATGGAGGGAAAGAGCAAAGAACTAGAAGTTTGAATACACATTATTTGGCAATATTTAAAAATCCAAGAGATAGCAGTCAGATACATCATCTCAGTAGACAGATATTACCTCAACAACCTAAAGTACTTTCAAAAATATATGAAGATGTAACAAAGAAACCACATGGCTATCTATTTATTGATCTAACCCAGGAATGTCCGGAACGACTTCGATTTCGAACAAATATCATACCTAATTCCGCTGAACCAATGACAGTTTTCTCGGTTCACAGTTAGTTTTAAGCAATGTACTTTGTTGCCTTATTATTTTCAAACATGTCGTATTCAAAGATGGTAGTCATTCCTCAAGAGGAGTATGTACAATTGACTACATTACAAAGTGCACAGGAAGTCAAAAATATAGATCAACCTATTACGAATCAACTTAAGGAACTAACACAAAAGGATATGGAAATTCAGAAGATTAAGGATCCCTATCGACGAATGCAGTTAGCAGCTGAAAACATTGACGAGAGGCGACAGATTCTTGACAAGTTGCGACGATTTATAACCTTGTCAACACCTCGACCATATCGTGTGCGCGCTGAGAGATTATTTGACTTCATTGATCCACATGTGAAGTTCAATGAGAGAGGGGAGATAATAGATGAAACAACTGGTGATGTTACTGGAAATAGTCACATAGATGACCTTCTACAATATGCTGTCAGAGATGTAAGGCGAAAACTAGGTGCACCACAAGGGTGGACATATTTTCAGAAAATTTTATCTGATCAAAATGTACCTCACAATATTATTGGAGGACCGACTGTGAATGAATTGGAAAAGGGTCACTTACAAGATGGATCAAAGAGTAAAACACCCACGATGGCGGTCAAGCGAGAGCTTCATGATCCCGATGATCTGCAACCAAAAAGAGGTACTAGGCGCTCAATGCGTGTTGCGAAGGAGTATAGTAAATATTAAGCAAATATGAATTAAGCCTTGCCTCTCTCATATCATGTCGTTACAAAAATTTTGCTGTTGTTTGAAATCTGCGCTCGAAGGTAAAGGAGAAGAAGGCATAGAGGTTGATATCAATTGTGTTAGCAGTTGCTGTGCGAGTAATACGCGTGCAAATCAGAACAAAGACGATGAGTACAGCAGTGAAACTCAGAAAGATTTATTACGACTTCAATCATCCCGCAAGTTTCAGTCGTCCGGAGGTTCTAGCTCGTGCAGCAGGTGTGGGAATAGAGAAAGTCAAGAAGTGGTTGAGGAGTCAACCGACTTACACTCTTCACAAAAATGCGAGAAAGCGGTTTCCAACAAGAAAATATGTTGTTAAAAATATAGATAGTCAATGGCAACCGGACTTGGCTGACATGCAACAGATATCACAGTACAATGATGGCTATAAATACATCTTAACCGTAATAGATATTTTATCTCGCTATGCTTGGGCACGTGCGCTGAAATCTAAACGAGGACCAGAAGTTGAAGCGGCTTTTCAGAGCATTTTCGATGAGGGGCGTGTTCCGCAAAGAATACAGACCGATCAAGGGAAGGAATTCGAAAACTCTCATGTTCGAAGTCTCCTTAAAAGTCATAATGTGGAATTGTTTAGTGTCAAAAGTGCTTATAAAGCTGCCATGGTTGAGAGGTTCAATCGCACACTGAAGACAAAAATATGGCGCTATTTCACTGCAAAAAATACACATGTTTGGGTAGGTGAGCTGCAGAAATTTGTTAGGAATTACAATGAAAGCTACCATCGAATCATTAAGATGAAACCAGTTGATGTTACCCCAGATAATGCGATGGGTGTATGGCTTCGATTGTATGATAAGAAAGCGAAAAACATTTCCAATGAAAAGAAAATTAATGTTGGTGATAGAGTTCGGATTTCAAAGGTTAAGTCTACATTTGAGAAGGGGTATCTACCTAATTGGACTGAAGAAGAGTTTTTTGTGGATGAAGTAAATACAAAATTTAGAACCCCCCATGTATAAATTAATAGATCACCATGGCAATCCAATTGAATGAAAATTTTACTCTTATGAATTGCAAGTAGTAGACAGAAGTGAAGAGGTGTATATGATTGACAAAATAATTAGGAGGAAAGGTCATGGCAATCAAAGGAAATATCTAGTTAAATGGAAAGGATATCCTGATTCATTCAATAGCTGGATAACGCACCAGGATCTACAAAATGTGGAGGTGGGAGACACTCGTAACTTTTAAGCTAATATAGCATGTGACTTCTTCCATATATGAGTTTAACATGTCTACTAACTTCAACATCATTCTTCCAAGCAATAGCAACCCCAAGATATTTCCAAGTAACAAACCATCTCTCTACTCTGTTGAATTCGCTAATCCAATTACTCTGCATGGACCCCATGAAGTTGCTCTAACTGAAATTACTTATTACAACGATATCAGTTTGCTAAAGAACAACTATTTTGAATTACATAAAGAAGTGCGAGAGAAGGATGATTGCTTTCGCATATTTCAAAATAGTCTACATGGTACATGGGCTTTTCATCATCTAACTTTACATCCTTTTTCAACATCTTTACCATCTGTCCAAAACATGATTAAAATTCAAAAGGCATTTCCAACGTCAACTTTTGATTCTAAGGTTCCCACAATGAGCTTGCAATATACAGAAAAGGAAATCGGCAGAATGTTTGAACGAATAAATGATCTCTTCAAGCTGACTTTGAATAAATTTTACAAACCAGTCATAAAGGGGTCAACAAAATTGATGAAGGAAGGGAAGCATGTTCTACTTGCATTAGGTAAGGATTTGAGTCATACTTTTGGGTATTCCAGAACAACTTTCTCATCAAGGTATTGGTACAATGGACGTGGGTGGAATTCGGAGAGGAAAGTCACTGATTTTCAATGTAGAATTGTGCCATTGTATGCATTACAAAAGAGGAGCATCCGAGTAAAAAATAAATTTGAGGTCATTAGAAGTGTTGAAGACTTTGCAAGAAAGTTTCAAGGATCAGTGCCAGAAACGTTAATGACTTGTGAATATAAGAAAGAGAAAGTAACTTTATTTACTGTTGAAACGGAGGCAGAATTTATTGTTTTTACTAAAAAGACACCATTGGAAAAGTCTGAGTCCGCTGTTATTGAATTCGGATCTGAAATGATTGGGATGTTTAAGGGCTTTGAAAGCGCACCTTGGTTGACAGAATTAAATGATACATTCAAGGTTCAATTGTCCTCTTCTAAACTCAAAGCATCAGCAAATGCTTCATGGGATATCCACGTATACAGCGAAGACATATTGGGTGATGAATTCTCTACTTCCAGTGAACTTGTAAAAAGAGTTAATTTGAACATTGAAAGCTTGAAAACGCCATCTGAATTGTGTACAAAGTTAAATGAGTTTGGTGTAGATTACCTTGATGCAGATGAATATCACTTTTCTTGTGACCCACATAAGAAACGCATGATTGTAAAGGTAGGGAAGAACTCTCTTATCAAGCTGGATAGCGTGTTAACGACCACATTGGGATTCTCAAAATCAACTATTTATGAAGGCACATCAATAGACGTATAAGTTACTTATATCACGCTCTAGTGATGGGGCTGTATCGCCTATTGATGTATTATTGAAACATTATTAAATTATTAATTTAATTGAAGTATTATTAACATTATTGAATATACAAGGGTTGGCGACATTGAGGCCCCATTTCTGCGCACATTTCCTCTCTCATCCGTAAGGAAGCAACTAATCAATCGAGAATTTTTTAACACAATGTATCTACCAATCAGCCGAAATTTCATCAATAGAATTGACATATCAATTCATGATGACGCAGGAGAAGTAGTACCGTTCTGTGGTGGGGTTACTGTTTTGACCCTACATATTAGGTCACGAGAATAAGGCTTTACGCTATTGTGACTTCCATAGTTATTCAATAGTCATAATGACAGGCATTTACAGTAGACCATCATATCAGAGCGGTTATCCCGTGTTTGTTGGAGGTAGACGACAAGTTGGAGGAGGCATATTTGGTGCACTAAGACGTATGGTTCTTCCAACACTCAAAAAGTATGGCGTACCAATCATGAAGCGTGCTGGAAGCAGGGCTTTAGATTTTGGTGCAAATGTTGCAGCTGATGCGCTTCAAGGTGAGGATATCGGTGAATCTATGAAAATGCGCGCGCAGCAATCTGCCATAGACGCATTAGATAATTTAACAAAGACGAGACGTACAGTTCGGAAGAAGCGTAGGAAGTCAAGACAAGTTGGATCCGGTCGAGTTACTAAGCAAAGACGCAGGAAAAGTAAAAAGCCGACTAGAGCAGCACGTTCTAAATCTAGACGTCGAGTGAAAACAAGAAAGCGCAAACGAAATTCCATAGCGACTAGAAACAAGTCAAAACGAAGGAAGACAACATACTTGTAGAGCTAATACGATGCAGAGTATCAATTCGGCTTTGTGTTTCTTCGATTCTCCCCCTCATCAGACAGACATCATCTCCTCAACAATTGTAGACATAGTCCCCACAACAAATATCGATGGTAACCAGCAGCCTATTCAGTTTGATATACCTGCCAATCCTCAAGATTATATTGACTGTCAATCCATTGATTTAGAGTTGTGTATACAAATTAAGAAGACTGATGGTACAAATATCGATTCATCCAAGGATAAAGTGGGATTAGCAAATCTTCCTATTGCCAGTCTGTTCTCAGATGTGTATCTAATATTGAATGACAAACAGATTGAAGGAGGGGATCGAGCATATCCATATGGAGCATATATACATACAATGACTCAATTTCAAAAGCAAGCTAAACAGTCACACTTGCAAGTTGCCGGCTGGGTGGTATGATGATCAGCAAGGGAAATTTGATGATGTCTCAAATACAGGGTTGAAAAGACGAATGGATTTAACAGCGGATTCAAAGGAATTATACTTGAAAGGACCCGTCTATCTTGATTTCCTTCGTCAATCTAGATATCTGCTATCACAGGTTAAAATGCAAATAAAATTTATTCGTGCAAATCCTGAGTTCGCGTTAATGGCTTTTGGAGCTACAAACTATCAAGTCAACATAAGTAATGCCGTGCTCAATGTAAGGCGAGTAACAAAGAACCCGTCAGTCATCAACGAGCATGCGACAGAATTGAGGAAAAACAATGCAATATATCCAGTTAATCACAGTGTGTTGACAAACTTCACAATTGGTGCGGGATCATCCTCACATGCCTACCCAAATCTTTTTCCCACTGCAATGCCAAAGGCGGTGTATATCACATTTGTGGAAAATGAGGCATTCATCGGTGCTTTTGAAAAGAATCCATTCAATTTCCAACACTTTAATGTTAGCAAACTAGCACTCTATCAGGATGGGAAATTTGTATCTTGCAAAGCATATGAGCCTAATTTCAAAGATGCTAAATTCCCACGTGAATATGGTTCTACTTTCACAGCCCTCAACATGTTTAATACATACAGATGATTCAAATGGAATTACAATGGATATGTACAAGAATGGCTACTTCTTCATTATGTACAACCTCACAGCAGATGCAGATCTAGGTGGTGAAAGCGTAGGAGTTACAAAGCCTGGAAATCTACGACTGGAGGTATCATTTGAGTCACCTTTGAAGAAAACAATTACTTGTCTCATTTATGCTATCTATGATAGCAAAGTTGAGATAACAAGAATGAGAGACGTGACTGTCAGCTATCAGAGATGAGTAACTTAAGCAACATAGAAATCTTGAGGAAAGTGAGGAAAGCTCATCCCTACTCCAAGACAATATTTCTCAATGTCTTTTCTAGAGATAATTTACCTGATTCAATTGCTTTCTATCCTTGTTCGCTTATCATCAATTCGGATACCAACAATCTTCCCGGAAAACATTGGATTGCTGTATACATCAATCGTTATAAAGTGGCCGAATATTTTGACTCTCTTAATCAACCTCGTTTAAATGATATTGCATTATGGATGAACAGGTTCTCCTGGAAAGTGACATCGTTCCCACTTCAAAGTAATACATCTCTAATGTGCGGTGGCTATGTACTCTATTTTGTCAATGAGAGACCATTGAAAAATAACTGTAAAAGTGCTTTAGAACTATTTTCAAAAAACTGTGATAAAAATGATGTAATTCTTAGTAAATATGTCGAAACAGTTTTGAAATAAAGTTTTATGTTGTATCATTAACTTGCTCTCTTTTTTTCCAAAACAAGGGTTTATAAGGAAAACAAAAACATATTCATATTTCATCATCTATTCACATATATACAAAATCTACAATTTTGTTTTCATGAAACATTTTTTCAAATCACATATGATGGGAGGCACATCACTTATGTCTTTGATGCCGGTTATCACAATCTTTCCATTATGGAACACATAAACATGATATGGATGCCAGTTAGTCAATTGAGCTGCTGGAAATAACTCCACTTCATAAGTTAGATTATGTGATGATGTAACTTTACATTTGCATTTGAATTAACATTAATGACAGCTTTAGAGTTTTTTAACTTCTTTGGTAGAGGAAATGATTGTCCACCTGAGAGTATTGGACTTGTTGTTACATTGAACTCTATATTTTGTACATCATCTATAATCCAATTGCTACCCTTTTTTGTGAAGGCTTCAATATGATTTATTAGACTATTTAGATGATCCTGAAACCAAGCATCATAGTCATAAATATAGTTTGAGGATGATGAGGTAAAGTGTGCGAGAAAAGTTTCTTCTTCTTGAGGATTAGAACGGACATAACGAATTTGTGCAATCAGACGACCGCGCAATTGATAGCTCCTTAGTAAGTCAGACACTAAATTCCCTAACATGGAACGCATGCTTTCTAAGAATGATGTTATGTCCACAGTAGGTGTTGTTGGTGTGATATCATACACACGTGCATGGCCATTGAGTGCGCTTTCGCTGAGGCTAACAGTTCCATAGTTATTATGCATATTCATCTCTTTATTTGTATTATGTACATTCATATGCCGTCGAAATCTACTTATAGAGTTATACGTTTTGCCACACCGAGAGCAGTATTGCATAAAGCTTTGTATGTTAGTTGAAGCGCTGGTTGTTGGCTTAGAAGTAGATCTATTTTGATTATTCGAATTTGACTCTGTTATGCTATCATTCGGTTTATTATTGCATACAAGTTTATGCCTCTTAAGATTATCCATCCTATTCGTCTTATATGGACACTTGCTACATTGATACGTTTTTCCTAACTTACAAAATTTTTCATGACGTTGCAAATTGCCAATGAGAGTGAACACTTTTCCACACTTGGTACAGACAACCATGATTATTGATGAGGATTGAAATTACTAAGCCCTTATATACATCTACCATCTAATGACGTCAGCGTCATCACCAGTCAATACCGTATGTTCCGATCTGCTGTAAAGAGAAAACACATAAAATTTTCAGTAATTAATTTTTCAAAATAAAAAGAAAGTCAAAGCTTAACACATTTCACAATACCATTGTGATACAACTTCAAGTGGCTGCAGCTTTCACTGCAGCCACCCAAGTCGTCCATCCTCGTTAGACGCACCTTACTAATAACATTGTCTCTGCACTCGATGTGCACCAATGTTTCTTTGTCATGTCTCTGAATGTTGGTCACTTGCGAGGCCAACAGGAGGTTTGATTGAGTTATATTTTGTAAGGACTCAACCAAACCTCTTTTGTCCTCTATTAGCTGAGCCTCACGGGCCTCTGACTCCCTCAGACGCTCTTGGCAACGGCGTAGTTTGGAGTAAATGTCTTCCTCTGTCGTTGCATCGAGGTCGACATCATACTCTCGCACTGGGAGAGGGGCCTTGGGAACTGTGGCAGGAGCTGCGGCGGGGATAGGAGGTGTCGTGGAGGAAGGAGCTGCGGCTGGGATCGGAGGTGACGGAGAGGAAGGAGCTGCGGGCGTTGGAGGGGGTGGGATCGGAGCTGCCGGACAAGAAGGAACTGCGAGCGATAGAGGACGCACAGGGGATGGAGGAGCAAGCGTCATCATCGGGGACAGCGGCGGGCGGACGCTCCAGCTGGGGGATGCCCGGATGTGGCTGAAGGACACCTCTTCCTGTGAGGCATACATGACGGACTCCTGTAAACAAAGGAAACAATTGTTTATTAGGATAATTGTCAACAAAGTAATTTTCAAAATGTTTTAATAGAAAATTCTACACTGAAGCAGTTAACCAAGCTTCATACTTACATTAGTAACAGATTCATCGTGATCATCGGATGACGATGTTGGAGAATCGTCGGATGAGGATGATGTTGCAGAATCCTCGGATGAGCATGATTCGTGTATGGAGTAGGGCCTCTCCTCATTGTCCTCAATGGACGTGGTTGTCGCTGGCGTGCTTAAAAAGCTCCTGTGCTTTTTAAGGGATAGAGATCGCACAGCCTGCAGCGGAAAAAATGTGACAATATGTTTATATAAAGAGATAGACATAGATAGGTTTTCAAGGTGTTGTTGTTGTCTGTTATCTGAGCGTAGACCACAGCAATCACACTTACGGGGCTAGAGGCGAGTTTTCTTCCTGGGGAATTCCCTCGAGGCAGCTTCGGACATGTGGGGATTGGTTGAACACTTGGAAACAGCTAAAAAAGAGATTCATATTTGATTTCTCCTTAGAAACTATTAAGCAAATTAATTTGTTACCTTTCGCAAGTTTTTCACCACATTTCCATCTTCAAACCCGACTTTCATCGGTTGAGGTGGTTCAGTCTGAAATGTTTTAACAACATTGATTTAATTATGCATATGAATAATAACCCAAGTAAATAGATTCTCACATCTTTAACGATGAGTTTTTTCTGCACCAACACCTTTGTCTTCTTCGATGGGGGCATCACCAAATCCTGAAATGTGTAAACGACATATGCTTATATTGACTTAATGAAGTAGCATTTTATCTATCCCCAGTGGATCAGTTATTCGTTGAAGCTAGGATTGACATCACTTAACTCAAAATCGCTGAAAGTCTCGTCGACAAATTCTCGGGACTTAGGGGCTTTCTTGGGAGCGCGAGACTTAGGGGCTTTCTTGGGAGGCTGTTGAGGTTCGTCCACCTGGGACAAAACACCTTCCACCGGCCTGTCCTTTGAAAAGAGGCGTTGCAACTTCTTTTTTTCATTACTAGAAGTCAAATTGATCCCTTTCCGTCCATTCTCAAGAGCACAGGGGGTATGACGAACAATGAAGGCCTTCGCCGAATCGGTGTTAGCCTTCATATCACTCCTTTCATACGTCCTACAGGAAAGCAGTAGATGTAGGAGCAGTCTTCTCTGAAGGTGCACTCCTTGTGCCCGCTTTTGTTGGCATGTCGAACGGGCAGTTGAGATGTCTCACAAAAATGGAAGACGAGACGTTGTCGTGCGATACTCTCACGTCGAACCATTTCTGTAGAGGATAAAAAACTTTTATTATAATTTAATCCCTTATTAAATAAGAAATCATTTGTGTACCACCTTCAAAGCTTTATTAAGTACTAGATTAATATTAGACAAATCTTAAGAAGAAATAAATTTATGGATGAAATAGAAACTGACATTCGAAAGTTTAATTTCATTTCAAAGGGTTTGTTTATAAAAAGACATAAAATTTTAAAACAGCTGATTAATCATTATTTAATTACGAAATAATAATAGAATGAAGATGAGATTTCGAAAATTTCAACCATTAAAAAATTAGTTTAATTAAACAAGTTTGAACTTTATGGAAGCAGCTGATTTATATTTCTTTTAAATTGAAATAAACATAATAGAACGAAAGTAAAATTTTCGAAAATTTCAACCGTCAATCAATTCGTTTGATTAAACAAATTTGAATTCATGCATCAGCTATCAGATGACATAAAAATTTATGTCATCAGCTATCAGATGACATATAAAGATTATTTAAATATCTTTTTATTTAGAAAGAATGTGTAAAATTACGGATGTCAATTGCACTTTTACTCAGACTTATACAGTCATGTCTCTTCTGGATGACTTAATATAGGAAGAAAATAAAAAAACATGGTTAATAATGTAACATAAAGTGTTCCTATCCTGAAACCCAGACTTCTATATTTAAAGCTATTTGGTTATAAGAGCTTAATAATGTTCCTACTCCCAAATATCCTATAAAGTAGCACAACATGACAATGAAACTCACTTCAGAATTGTAATATGAACCGGAGAACGGAGGAACGAAGAACGACGTCTGATATGGACACTGAATAATTCAAAAATAAGTGAAGATCTGATGTGCGCAAGTTCTTTATAAATGAAATGGACAAAGCAACTATGAACAAAGACTTTATGACATCACATCATCGCATTAGTACACTTAAACAAAATTGATAACTCAAACAATAATTGGAACAGCTGGTTTATTTTTAACCTTAGAAATGGAAGTGCCATCATATGTGTTGAAAGATTTCTACATGTAAACAGTAGACTGAATTCAAAGTAATATGAACTGATGGACTGATGTATTATTTGATATACATGTTATTATTAATAGTCATATAATGATTCATATTTGAAGATATAAAACGTGTGATTTGAATAGAACATAAAAATTTGAATTAAGCGCTAAATTTCGAAAATTCAAATTTCGCGCCAAAATGTGAATAATCAAATTTAAAGACTTTTTCGAAAATTTGAATTTCGCGCCAAAATTCAAATAATCAAATTAAAATACTAGGGTTAGGGTTAGGGTTAGGTTTAGGGTTAGGGTTAGGGTTGAGGTTAGGGTTAGGGTTAAGGTTAGGGTTTGGGTTAGGGTTAAGGTTAGGGTTTGGGTTAGGGTTAAGGTTAGGGTTAGGGTTAGGGTTAAGGTTAGGGTTAGGGAAGCAAGAAGAGTATCTATGGCACCCGGAACCCATGGGTAAATAAATTTTCAAGTGCGCTTTGCGCACTTGAAAATTTATTTACCCTATAATCCGAAAAATGTCGAGGGCGCGAAGCGCCCGAGTAATTTTGATGCCCCCCTGCCGTGTATGAAGTCTGTGAAGGTCAAAGGTCAAGGTCAAGTGTAGAGGATTGCATATTATGGTCATTTTTAGTTGTAAAACTTTAACTTTGAAAATTTGTAAACTTAGTCATTTTTGTAAAAAAACTTGGAATTTTTTCAAGTTGCATACAGATGCATACAACTAGGATTTTTTCATCAAATGGGTACATACAATATATCATTCGAATGCTTTTTTCATGCAGATTCTAATGGTGTATTGTATGACACATGTATGACATATAACTAGAGAGCTACATGTCTTTAAAGAATGGGCTAAAAACTTAGTGAATTTAAAAAGCTAACATTTGTCTGCTTGCATACAGTTGCATACAACTAGGATTTTCCCATCGAATAGGTACATACCTTATATCATTCGAAAGCTCTTTTCATTCTCATTCTTATGGTGTCGTGTATGACACATGTATGATATCATCCTGGACTGCTACAAGCATTTTAAAATTAACAACATAACTGTTTCTTTAAAAGTTATATGTTCCTATTTATTTCAAGTTGAAGTCTTCATATTTGATTTTTTTTGTTTCAATTTTGTTATTGAACATCATTAATTGTAGATAGTTATTCCCCTTTCCCATTCAGACCTTAATTGAAGACCGATTTGTGAAATGATAAAACAAGTCTGTTCATATATACAAATGAATATTAAATGAAGAGATTAAGAAAAACACACTAAATGTCATCAAGGTAAGGAAAGGGTACAAGTTTTTTTAAGTCCACTTGCACATGGATCCTGGTCTTTTTGGGCGCACAGGGACAGCGACGTGGTGTGTCAAGGTCGATGACCGAAAATTCGAGAGCGGTTGTGAGGTTTCGCTCGTTCGGCTCCATTCGCATGAAGACCCGTTTCGTGTGGTATTTTTTCGGGGCGTTCTTCACCTTGACAGTGACCCTTCCATAAAGTGGCGTTCGCATGGACTTCTTATTCATGTGACGCATGGTCTCGATTGATACGTCACTATCTTCATCACTCGAGTAGTCGGGCAATGCAGGGGCTTGGGTGAACACCACCGGCTCGTTTGGTGTTGTCGATCGCTCCATCGGAGATTGGGGAGGTCTATTGCTACGTTCCACTGGCGAAGAGGTACGATCAGCAGTACCGTTCTCAACTGCGGCTTTCTGTTTGCGATCCATTATGACTTGTAGATTTAAAATAATTGTAACTTGTAAACGTGAGGATTAGAACCTTTGATAAGAATTGGTACAAACCTCGGACTTATATACTTTTTAAACAAAGGAAATCCTAACAGCCAATCAGAGAGGTACCGAACTTCCCTAAAGAATATATAACTATATAAAGGATGTCATTGTTCCAAACTGTTAAGTACTTATCCTCAACGTTCCATAACAAGAAGCATGTCCTCAAAACCATTATTTTATTTTCAAAATGACAGCCAAGTCATTATGGGAGGTCAGTTGGACATGACCATGCATCTCTGTTGCGGCTGCAAAGTGGCCCTGTGGAAAACCTTGACTGTGTCAGCACTTCAAAGGCGGAGTGGACTACCGGTGAAGTGTCCGGTACACGAGTGTGACCATGACTTTAGCAACAATCAGACATTTCATGAATGGTGTGATGACTTCCTAAAGATCATGGAGTCGCCTGAGGAACGTGATCTGTACCCATCCTTTATTTTTCATGCTTAAATTAAACTTACATTGTAAATCTCTTGTCTTTTTCACTTTAAACATAGTTCTGGAATTGGTTTTCTTATTGGGGAGCAACTAAATCATAACTGCACATTAAAGTTTCACATCTAAATAGTGCTACATTTAAAATAATTGTCACAATAGTCGCAATTGAGCAAACCCATTCAAAATCAAACAACGGACGTCTATCGGTACGTACCCAAGTGCTCAGAACCAAACCACACAAGTTCGATCATAGACGTTCCGAAACACAGTGTACTAAACCGATTGTACCAAACACATGTACCTGTACCTATCCAGTAAAACAGATCTCATACAAGTTCCTATTCATAACACTGAATTATACATGTTCCTATCCATGTACCTATTGATAACACTAAATTATACATGTACCTATCCATGTATCTATTGATAACACTAAATTTTACATGTACCTATCCCTCGCAAGTAGGGCACAGTTTTCACTACTTATTTCAATTAGAAAAGTACTGATAGATATACGAAGAAATGACATGTTCATTCTCAATATATTGACAAAAGTAATCACTTTTTGGCACACTATTCGACAAGCACATAAATATTAACCAGGGATGTAGAGTTGACTTTACAAAAGGGAACTCCGCACCCGTCTTAAACCTAAACAAGAAGCCCGCCTCCGAGCAAAACGGTCGCATTCTCCTCCGACCACATAGCCATAGACTGGAATGTATTGCACCTGTAGCCAGAGCTGGAAAAATTCCATTGAAATTTTTTAATTCCAATTCCAATTCCAGAGCAGAAATTTCAATTCCAATTCCAGTCGAAACAGTTCAATTCAATTCCAATTCCAATTCCATAATGAGATTCAATTCCGAATTCCGATAATTGCATGACGCGTATATGTTAATGTATCTAAAGTTTCCTCGCTTCAATCTAACCCATGTGCCCGGATCCTATCCTCGTTATTCCTGTGTGCCGTTCCCTGCGTCGTTCATATGTGCGTTCTCATGTTCACAGTTCATATTTCTTGTGTACATGTACATGTATATATGTAGCCGGTCAGCCTACGCCATTTTCGTTTCGTAAACGAGATATTCAACATCTTGTGAAAAAGAGAAAAGAAAATTAACGGTCAGCAAAGAATCAAACGCTGAGAGCATAGAAATTAACAGTACCATAGAAAGTCCTAGAATGGAAATTGCATGAAAATTATGGGACACGCCGGGGGAACTAAGTTGGGGCAAAACGCAAATTGTGCGAGCTGGTTTCCATGTTTTCTTATTTGTATCTACATTTATCAAGCCAAATTGTGATCTGGATTGCTGCCCCTTGTCCAAAGATCATACACAAAAGCAACAGTGAATTTACAAAATACTGCGGCGACATGATGACAAAGAAAGAAATCCTTTAAAACGTTCTGTACGTTCATCATTTTGAAATATCACTCCTATAATCTATCAAGAGCATTATCAGTCACGTATGCAACTTGCAATGTCGATTTACAGAACATACATTGCTCCAGCGTCAGAGGTCAAGAAATCTCAGAGTATTCATTTTACTTGAAAGGGCTCCCATGTTCACTATATTTGAACAATTTTCAAAATCTTTACATGCTTTCGAATATCAGCTTCCAAAATATCATCACACTATATCACATGTGTCATTTAATAATTAATTGAAAAGTTCAAGCGACTATTCACTTATCTGAGAAATTATTGTCGGTGAAGAAGCTTTCAATGTGTTTATTCGACAAAAGCGCTAGGTTTCTTAACCGTATGAAGATCATCCTATAACTAGAATTTTTTCTATTGAATTCTTGAGATATTCTTACAACCAGTGCACCGCCCACGTTCAATTATGACTTTGTGGACCAATTTTTAATTCGAATTTTGAAAAATAGTTGTTGATGACTGCTGCAAATCGACACAATATACCAACCCAGGGAATAGTAGGCTATACCACATGAAACAATGCCACCATCTCACTTAATATTGTCTTCATAAAAATCCTGCATTAATTTGCTGCCAACAACTTCCATAACCAACTTGGCAAATAGTTTGACTATGATACAATGTTTTAGATCGAATCTGATCTGCAAACCACAAATTTTTCCATGTGCCATCATTGCTCATAGGCAAGATATCAAACTTCCATTCTAGTGTACTATTATCTACTTCTATGAGTGAGAGAGAGAGAGAGAGAGAGAGAGCGAGAGAGATGCGAATAAATCTATTAATAAACTGACAGAAGAAAGAAATTCAATGTGCGAATAACGTGATTGTTGATGAAAGAAAAAACGACGATAAAAATGATATCATGAAAACTGATCAATGGTCCATGTTAAAAAAGGAGATTAAAAATTCCGTGATAAGAACGAAATGTGGTCGGGTCGAAAGCTAGCGAGCAGAGATTAAAGGAAACTCTTTCAATTTTCAAAAGAAAGTGGATTTATCGTCAAGTCTCAAAAATTTGCATAAATTAGAGACGATGAGAAATTGAAACAACAACAACTACCAACAACAATACATCCGACATCTTCAATAGCTGTTAGAAGAACTCCGGGCTCTTGTAACTTGACTACAGAAGTAGCAACTACAACTGCCTACCAGCGAACAACAACACGGTAGAGTATGCGGCAACATATCAACGAGCGCGATTGAAGATTGACGGTATAAGTGACACTGATATTCATGAGATTTATGATATTATTTTGGTATAAGTGAGTCCGATCGAATTGAAGTGAATTCAACATCAAGAAGTGAACTGCAAGTTTAAAGTTTTTCTTTTATCGTTGAGTATCGTATTTGTATAACTATAGTCTTGAAAATTAGTATTGTCAATTGTTGTGGTTGGAAGTTGAATAATATTTCATGTCATTGCCATTTTAATTGAATCATTAATTATTAGAATAATTTGTTGACACTGTCTATATTGTGATTTGAACTGACAGGCTGCCCTTTAATGCAGGGTTAATTTTCCTCTTTCCAAACCGATTGTTTTTCGTGTGTACAACAACTAAGTTGATCTCCAATTTTTGTGCTTATCCAATCAATAACTAAATTCAACAATTGTTTTATTTTGACTGTCTTACATGATAAACAACTAAATAACAGATTGAACAAATATGATATATGACTGTAGGCCCATCAAAGTCACAATTGGCACCCTTTATTCAACAATAGAACAAAACTAGCTCTGTCAATCTATCTCTCTCTCTTATCTCTGCGTGCAGTTAACACAACGGCCGAATACTGTAATTTCAATTTTTGTACAAATAGATTTATCACAGGTCTATCGAAAAAGTGGAATTGAGGTTTATGAAGGTCAATTCCAATTCCAGTAGATTTAAATATCGTCAATTCCAATTCCAATTCCGACTTTTCCAACTCTGCCTGTAGCCATATACAGGCGCAAGATGGTCAGCTTTAGCGTAGGCTGGAATCTCGAGCAACGCGCCTTTCTCTCTGTGGTGGCAGCATGACAATGCCCACTGCCTTGCTTCTGCAAAAACCTTTCAACTTTTTGAGGGACAGAATATTTCTCGCAACAAGCAAGCGCCTTGCAGTTCTGACTTCTAGACCCGTGCGCCGATATAATTTTCATTGGCGGCGGCGTTTTCGGCGTACATCTGTTGAGTTCATGAGAATAGAAGCTGGATCTCTCCTTATTATCTAAGTGTAGGTCTATTCTTCGCTATCCTTCGCTTAATCGAAAAAAACGGATAGTCTAAATCTCATTACTGATTAAAATTAGTAGAGAAGAATTCGATAAATATTCAACATCTGGAAATGTTGTGATGCATATAGTCTACCCAGTCGGCACAATTCACGGAAGTTGCTTTTTATCAACTAGGTTCTTAATTAAACATCAATTGTGATTTTTGTGTAATTAACAGAAATACGACACTCTTTTATAAATCTGAGTAACCGATGAATTATTTGCATGACATCACGGCTTCATTACTGTACAGTACGAGTACACGTGATATACATGTACATCCCACACTTGAATTCTAGCAAAGTGAAAATGTTGTAGCTTGATCGATCGATACCCATACAAGCTTATTCATCGACAACTTTGTTCCTGTCAGAATGTAGGGCTACTCTTTTGGTTATACTCAACTAGAAAGTTTATTTGGACTTTGGACAAACGATATGTTCCTAAGTTCCAGCTAGAAATACAGTGGAGACAGTTAATCCATAAAATAAAGCGAAAAATGTCTGCGCCGGCGCGACGCCGAAGAAGTGACCGGCGGTTGCGCGCCGATTAAAATTTGCGGCGGCGGCGTTCGCCGGCGGCGCAGGGGTCTACTGACTTCAATGAGTGTGACCGCTGAGTCAACAGACTTTTGAAGCAAGCGCTCTGAGAAGTCAAAGTTTCAAGCGGAGACGACATTCACAGCATGAGGTGCGGCAAATCCACGAAGAGTACTTTGTCAACGAGTTTAAAAACCTTATGGATTATTTCCGTCGTGCCATCACTTGCAGAGGTGATTATTATACCTATGTAAAATAAGCGGAACTGATGTTTCGTTTTATAATTTATACTACGAGTATGTTAGCGCCATATCCTGTGTATTCACATTGCTTAAATAAAGCACATGTACAATATTAATAACAAGCCTTGATTCTACAAAGCATAGTGAATTCCTAATTTTGTGCTCAGGCTACTTACTATGAAAGAACCCTCGAGTGTGTACTCTCGAGTCCGGAAACTTGTTAGAACATTTGAACTCTTTCTTTATTGAAAAAATATTTCCCCTATAAAAGTATCAGATTACTATGAGAGGATATGCTGCAAAATATCATAATTAAAGAAGATAACTTAGGGAACACGTTCGTATAAATACGCAAATTTGTCAGTTTACTTATAGCAAAGTGAATGCGGTAGCTGATAACACAAAAATGAAATTCATGTAAGATAAACAAGAATAAACGAGCATGCTTGCTAGCATGTTTACTCTTATTATACAATTTTAATTACATCTATTTTGTAACTTAGCACATAACCTTAGACTTATAAAAACTTAAGCCCTACAGTGCTCTTTCAGACATAACCGTGGATGCGTGGAACAAAGGTCATCAAAGTGAGCATCAATGCGAACGATAGTCCTCTGAGAGAAGCTTACTCCCGTAATGATGTCTTGAACACATAGTCCTAAAGTGCCCTCTGGAGAAAATGGTTATCTAGTACAAATGCCTTAAAAATGCCCTGTCCATGAGGATAAGCTAGCCCGGAGACGAATGTGAACCAGACTGTGTCGTCAGAACGCTCGTTCTACTACGGCTTCTGACACCGGTAACTTTATGATAATATTCACAACAGTTAGAATACAATAGTCTGTTCTGATTAGGATATATAATTTTCTAGGGTGACATTGTCTTCCAGTTTTGAGTGTTCTTCCGCAAATTGTTGAAACCGATTTGCTGGCAACAACGCCTTTAACCAGGTCATGATTCTTGTAGAGTTAAACTTCAAATCGACACTTTCCAATAATTGCACAGCTTCATTCGGCAAATCGAGAAATTCTTTGAAAAATGCGTCCACTTGGCAAAGCAGTCCATTCGAAATCACCATCCAGCGCTTTCACCTCCGCCGTCAACGTGAAGTTTTCCAACCTCGCCTCATCTTTATGAATATTCATCAACTGATTTGCAACTTCCAAAAATGTGTTTCGATTGTTCGAAATACTGTTGGTCTGAGTACCGAGCTGCAGTTTCATGGTCTCAATCATGGTTTCGTACTCTGAATTCCACCTCCTCGCGTTGTACTTTAATATCTCCGAAATTAAATATGCTCTTCCATTTCCAAAGAGTCGATTTCACCTCATGAGCTTTATGGAGGATGTCACCGAGAAGAAAGTTCATCGCATGAGCAATCCAGCCTTCATTGATGGTCAACGGATAATCAGGCTTGCCGTTGGGATTGGAATTCCAACTGGGATCCCAATAACTATTGGGATTGGGGTACCAAAAATCCATCTCAATCCCAATAAATCCCAATAGATCCCAATAGATCCCAATAGATCCCAATAAGCCCTCTCCCAACAAAATATGCATGTAATCGTTGACTTTCAGCAATTATGAGAAGAGGAGTTTTTCGACGATGACTTTATTGTAAGAATTCATAAATGAATAAACTTGACCGATATTTCAGACACCACCGCTGTCCATCGTCAGGGCCTTCATGCATAAAGTGACATACCGACAATCGCGACCACAGTGAACAGAATTCTAGTCATGAAAAATGACACACAACACAGCAAAGCGGATGATGAAGATCACAGGCCTATTTCACACTACATGGAAATCGCGAACTACCAGTACTAATACTGACAGTGAGATAACTCGCGCCAGACACCAACCTCCGTGGCAGAGTATTCAGGCAGAGTATTCAGTGAATAGGAAAAATTTAATTGGTACAGTAAGTATAATTAATAATTACACTGTAGGCAATACATGGTATATACACGTAAAAGAAAAAAGAAAAAGAGAAGGAATGACAATTACAATTCATCATATAAAGGCGAAATAGGGAGGTCACATCGGTTGAGACACAAATTTCTTTTCGCATGCCATGCCTCCAAAAATAGACGTTCATGATAGTTCTTTTCATGGCATACTATCTCTACCGAGCTCCAGTCGACAGAATGGTCTTCTTCGATGGCATATTCAGCCAAAGCAGACTTGTTTGGCTGAATAAGGCGCACTGCTGTTTGATGCTGTTCAAGGCGAGTTTGAAAACTATTCCCTGTTTGCCCAATGTATGAACGATTACAATCATTGCATGGGATCTTATACACAACTCCACAATTCAAGGCAGGGTCAACTTTTTCCTTTGGTAATGTCAAAATGTCACAAATTTTCTTAAGTGGCTTATGGTAGCAGTGAATGTCATGCCTTCGCAAAATTCTTGAGATAGGCTCAGAGACATTACGGACATATGAAATAGTAACCTTTCGCGCATTATTCGAAATGCTCGTGCTTTGGAGGCATGGCATGCGAAAAGAAATTTGTGTCTCAACCGATGTGACCTCCCTATTTCGCCTTTATATGATGAATTGTAATTGTCATTCCTTCTCTTTTTCTTTTTTCTTTTACGTGTATATACCATGTATTGCCTACAGTGTAATTATTAATTATACTTACTGTACCAATTAAATTTTTCCTATTCACTGAATACTCTGCCTGAATACTCTGCCACGGAGGTTGGTGTCTGGCGCGAGTTATCTCACTGTCAGTATTAGTACTGGTAGTTCGCGATTTCCATGTAGTGTGAAATAGGCCTGTGATCTTCCTCATCCGCTTTGCTGTGTTGTGTGTCATTTTTCATGACTAGAATTCTGTTCACTGTGGTCGCGATTGTCGGTATGTCACTTTATGCATGAAGGCCCTGACGATGGACAGCGGTGGTGTCTGAAATATCGGTCAAGTTTATTTATTTATGAATTTTTACAATAAAGTCATCGTCGAAAAACTCCTCTTCTCATAATTGCTGAAAGACGACGAACACTACGATGTTTCAATTAGTCGGTATGTTACAAATATTTCGGGTTGTATACAGAGCAGTTCATTTTTCTGTGTCTCCAGTCTGACCTTGCCTCTCTCGAATTCGAGCATTGAGAGCTAGCTCTTACTGTGATCTACACAAATTTTAAGCTTTAACCCTACTAGATGTCTTTAACTTCCCTAATTGCCAAAAATAGTGCTGCTAAAAAAGGTAGCAGCTATGTAATAATATGTATAGGATTATACAATTCGCATGTACGTTGTCATGCGCTTACCCGCTTTTGTAATTAAGCTATACATTGTAAGCTATTCAAGCCTATTTAACCGTATTGGCCGCTGTCTACTGACTGTTGCCTACCGTACGTGTGAGCCCGTGTAGCGAGCTGGTTATTAACACCGCATTTCCGATATAGGCTGAAATACCAAGTATGTTTGTAGTTCATACATACATATTAGCTATACACATAGAAACCTACAAGCTCTTGGGTGAAGGCAGTCTCGGTGCAAAATATAGCCATCAGGGATGCGGAGTCGGAGTCCCGGAGTCCTATCATTTTTGCTGGACTCCGGCCTATAACTACACCCGAAACATAATACAAACAATTTATTTATCCTCGTGCATAGCTGTCACTGTCTTGATGTCAGCTTTCTCCGTCAAACAGAAGTACAGAGACACTGCTGTATGCAAAGCTTGTAATAGTTGAGGGAATGAACCGTGATAGTGAAAAAAGGATTGTCTTTTCACTCTGTGATTTAGTAGAGAAGACAAGCCTTCCTGGCTTCGATCACACCTACGTACCAAAGGTCACATCAGAGACAAAAATGAAACACCAGTTTGTTTGAGAACATTACCTCTTACCCTCACGTTAATCGTGTGTGATTTCTCCTCCAAAGCGCATATTAAAATCGAAAGTGTACTCATTTTTTTTTGGAGAAGGATGGGTATTTTCCTGCTTGGTAGAGACTGGAGAAAACCGTTTGAAGCACACATCAACAAGATGGGAGGAGCAGAGTTGCATGCATCCAACTTAAAGCGACATTTGATAAACTTTCATCGAAAATGATTGATAATTGATATAGCAATGATCACTAAAGATAAGGTGCTTGTACACGAGACAGTGAAATTGCGACAGTAGTTATATTACCCAATCACAAAGCGTCTTTTTTCTTTCCGCGTCAGCGGTCTGAGAGACTCCAGACAATTTTCTCTCTACATGTAAACAGCCTCGTAATAATCCCGACCTATTTTATCTGACCTTCAGTTCTTCTGTCATAGTGTAATGGGACACGTAACTAAATTTGCGGAGGCAATTGAGGATTGTCCGACAGAATGAATCACTTATCAGTCGTCCGTATATCATCGGCTGTCTGACATCGTCAAATGAGATAGAGCAGTGGTCTATCTGAATGGAAGTGTCTGAAGGTGAGATGGAAAAAAAGTGTAGAAGCCCTCAGAAGTAGAGTGTTTGATATAACAATACAGGGAAAATCCCTGTTTGTGGAATATCAAAACGGAAGAGCATCGAAACCGATTGAAAAAAGACGATGCTCTGTCCAACATCGCTACAACATTCGGTACTTCTCCATCAGAGATTGTGCGAAAACTACATAATTTAAGGAGCCAGTTTTCAACCGAGTTCCAGAAACAGAAAATCGTAAAATCAGGAAGTGCTGCTGCTCCAACATCGAAGTGGCAATAATTTTCACGCCTTGAATTTCTTCGCGATGGAGTGGAAGCAAGGAAGTCAACATCAAATTTATCGACGGTAAGTAGGCCTAGATGTCATAACAACAAATTTACATAAGCTTTTATTATTCTACCTTAATTTCATAGTCATAACTTTTTTCAATACTATTTCCTTGGTTAACCTTGACTTAATGAATACCGGTAGGCCGGTAGGTGCCGGTTTCGTTGAGCAAGTTGTTATACGCTCCCAATTTATCTCGCCTCAAAATCCACTCACGAGTCCAACATGATCGGGATCTTCTCTTCTTCCCTGATTCACCTGCATACACAATTGCTGCCGCCGCTAACTTCTGTCGGTTCATGTTTACTGTCCTAGTGTACATGGGCTCGTAAGTTTTATTACAGTATGTGTCAGAGAGAAACGAGGAGAAAAGAAGGTCAGAAACTCATAGAGGTCAGACAGAGTTTAAGTACTTGCGACACGTGTTTATTTCAGTGCATGTACACAGCCTCGTAATTCTGTCAGCCATAACTGTCGCAATTTCACTGACTCGTGTACAGGCACCTATAGGTTCAGGTAAGCCTATAATGATCTATGATGTAGGTTGCCATTTTGTTTCAAAAAACTAGGCTTTATATATTTGCCACCCAGAGTCGGAGTCCCATCAAAAGCCGGAGTCCTATCAACCCCCGGAGTCGGAGTTGAGTCCGCATCCCTGATAGCCATACAGTAGGCTACATCTATTATACATTATTGTTTAAAATCATGTAAAGCCCCTATTACTAACTCGCAGTAGTAATCCCATCCCAGGCGCAAGTGCAAAATGCGAAACGATGAGTCATCATACTGACTCAGCCCCCCCTCTGGAAGGAAGGAAGGAAGGAAGGTGAGGGAGAGCGCAAAGGATCTGGTGGGAGGAATGGGTCCGAGAGGAAGAAACTGCTTCCCTACCCCCCTCCCCTCTGGAAGGAAGGAAGGAGTTTTCCGGTAAGGGATAGGAAGGGAGAAGGATAGTGAGAAGGAATGTGGGAAGGATAGAGTGAGGAAAGGGTGGATGTTGATGGTGTTTGGGATGAGAAAAGTTGGAAATCGTCATGAAGGAGGGTTCGGATGGGAAATTGGAGGTCAGATTCGGAATCTACATGAAATGTTGGGTTGGGAAGGAAGGCAGGAGGAGTTTTCCTGAGAGGCAAGGGGTGGAGCGGCAGAGTTGGAAAAGGGTGGGTATTCGTGGTTTTGGGATGAGAAAAGTCGTTTTTCGGCATGAAGGAGGTCTCGGATGGGAAAACGGAGGGTAGATTCGGAATCTACGTGAAATTTTGGGTTAGGAAGGATGTTTCCAGCGACATCGGAGAGAAAAAGTTTTGAGGACGTCCCCCCCCTCCTGTCAAACTTCCAACTTTGGTGTTAGAGATCGTAGAAAGTCGTGTGATAGCTCATTTGAAAGCTAAGAGTGAGAAAAATGCAGTGGAAAGCTCAGTTTGGCCCTATTTTCCTGGGTTAAGAGAGGAAAATGGCAGGAAAACGTCAGAGTTGGAAAAATCAGGTTTTGGATGTTTTGGGATGAGAAAAGTCGTTTTTCGACATGAAGGAGGCCTCGGATGGGAAAACGGAGTGCAAATTTGGATGTTTTGGCCAATGTTAGGTCTAGGAACTTCTTTCCAGCTCAATAGAAGAGAGAAAGTTTTGACCCCCCCCCCCCTGACAGACTTCCAACTTTGGTGTTAGAGATCGTAGAAAGTCGTGCAATAGCTCGTTTGAAAGCTGGGAGTGAGACAAATTCAGTGGAAAACACGGCTTGTTCCTAACTGCCTTCGTTTAGATGTGAAGCGCCATTGAAAATTTGGGACATTGGCGAAAAAACGACAGTTAGAATTTTTACGAAAACGGCTCTAGCGGGTGAACCAAGCCTCGGACGGGAAAACAGAGACCAGATTTGGAATCAGCGTGCCATTCTGCATCTAGAGAGTGAGTTTCAAGTCAATCGGAGAGAAAAAGTTGAAAAGTTGGATCTCCACATGAGATTTTTTCCTGAAAATGTTAAATTGTGGCCACCTTTGGCGATGACTAGCGGAGGATTGGAAGTGAATGAAGAGCTCGGGTTCTTTTAGGGGCAAGACGGCACTTTGTTCTCTAGGATCCTATCTTTTCAGATCTGTGGAAGGTTTCGTTTCCAAATGAGAGCCTGTTGAAAATCGAGTTTTTGCACATTTTCCAAGATTTTGGAACTTTTTGAAAAAACGACGGAGATTTTTCAGCTCGGTTTCTGGTCATCGTAGAGGGTCGAGGGATGTCTTAAATGAAAGGGGAGAGCGACAAAACGTGGCACTCAAAATTTGAAGTCAATCGGAGCACTAGAACCGGAGATAGACGGGTTTAAAGTTTTTGGATGATGGGTATTACGTCATCAGCTGATCGCCACAAACTATATAAGCGGGGAACCGACAGAGACTTTTCATTTAGAGGAGAGCGATTGTGAAAGGTAGGTCGTCTCTCTGAGCTCCGATGATAGCTTCGGACATACCAATTTCCTTAGAAAATTTCATTGCTGATATCAGCTAAGGCGTCAGACTTAAAGGTTCGCCAGGAGATGGCCTTCGTCTCCAGGCCATAAAAGACTCCAAAACTTTAAAGGCTTGTAACTTTGCTTCTACAAGTCCGTTTGACTTGATTCAAAAAAGGTTCGGTCGCTATTGACCTGCCCTAAGTGACAGACTACTTATAAAATTTCATAAGTAGTGCTAAAAAGTTGAAAAATTTAAATTCACTATTTTTGGAGGTTTTCTGGGGTTTTCGACCCTGCTGAAGTCAACGAAAGGATTTGTAATGATGTCTGAGCCAGTCTTCTCATGTCTTACCATGATACAAGTGAGCAAGACACGGAGAGTTTTGCTGTAATATTCCACTGACAGGGTGTTCCTTCGGGACGGCGGATGATGCCGTAGTGATAAGTGTGGCAAGGGAGTGTGTCATATTTTAGACCGAAACCGCTGGGGCAGCTCATGTCTCATGTTGGGCATTTGACACAGTTCTCAACGTAGCACTTTGAACGCCAATCGGTTGAGTCTTAGCTATCTGGTCATGGGTGGCCTCTAAACATCTCCATTGCAAAACGCTTGTGAATCACGGCTTGCTATCCCTCTCTACGGCTTGCTATCAAGCTGATCAAAGCAACGACTTGGGATGTTTCCTCTTGTAGATAACTCCACCGGTTTTCATGTCAAAATCGGGGCCCGGATACCAACACAGTGACATGACGCACGCTCTGTCCGCCCGAGGTTGGATTTGTGGGTCGAGGCCTTGGAGCTGGGATAAGATCCCCTCTGAGTAATGCCTGTAACGGATTCAAGAGCTTAACACCTAAACGATTGCTGGCTTGCTATCAGGCCTTTGTGAAATCTCGTCTAGCCTCAGTAACTCAGGATTGGCAACGTCTATCGTTTGTCATTGTAACCTGGTAAAAATGGGATGGTTACTGTAGTCATTGACGTCAAACCTTTTCGCGTCATAGGGTAACCCGTCTTTGTGTTGGGAGTTGGTAACTGAAAGCACGGTGACTGCCGATGCCCATACATGGTAAAAGCGTCGTTGTCAAGTCAAAAGCATGGCCAAATAAGGAAGGTCTGAATCATGGCTTTGTGCTCGCTGGGTATAGAAACCGCGACTTTTCTCTAGTCTTCACTCCTGTTTCAAGTTGCAAGACGAACGGTGAGTGCTCTGTCAAAGTTTGTTAAGAAGCTTTAGAGTTTCATAAACTAGGAATCAATCGTTTGCTATCAAACAAATGCGAACAATCTTTAGAGTTTCATAAACTAGGAATTTTATAAACTAGGAATCAATCGTTTTTCCCTTTTCACTTCAGAAAAAATGCCTAAAGCCGGAAATGCGCGAACAACGTACAAGTTGTGCTCCTGCTCAAAAGTATTTAAGAGTGACGGATTTAAAAAGCACAAGTGTGCGAATAAGAAGCAGGTGGGTGGGCTGCGCTACTTTTGCAGCAAACATCAAGTTTCACGTCTAATAGAGACACCGACGGAATGGCACTCCATACACAGCAAATGTGAGCAGGAAGAGCTCACAGAGGCAGAGAAAGAAAGATCATTTACCATAGAACTGAAGACGCTTGAAAATCAGCAGGCAGTCGCTGCAATTGTGCCACCAGAAGCTACTTCAGCCCTGAGCGAGTCAGCACCACAGTCGACTTCTGATCTCAGTGAGACCAGTAGCGAGAGTGAAGGGGACGCTGAAGAAGCAGCCGACAAAGTTGATCTCGATAACGAGACAGAGTCAGCGAGTAGTAGCGGAATTGTAACTCAATGTCGCACATTTCAAGATCGTCCACCACTGCTTGCTAAGCATGAAAAGCTGGAAAAAGATCTTGCTAGGTGGAAGGAAGATACTTTCTACTATAAGCAGAAATCAGAAAATTTTTCGGGAATGACACAGGAGCTGAAGAAGGTGACAGAGGCGTTAACTGAAAAAGAAGGCGAGTTGGAGCGTGAAAGGTTCAAGAACCTGTCGCCCAATGCGAGAGAAGAAGGCTTGCTAGTTGAGAAGGAGAATAGAGAGAAGGAGATGAGGCAGATGAGAGAGGAGATCGAAGGGTTGCGGAGGCAGTCAGGGAAGGTGATTGAGAGCAATCAGGAGCTACATTGCAAGGTACAAGGCAGTGATAAGAAGCAACAGAGATCAAGTCGTCTACACATCCCAATCAAGAGGGGAGAGTTGATAGCGGAGACACTTGTCTACGAGCGAGGAAGAGGCGAGCGGTGTTACTCCAGGCTGAAGAAGGGTGTTGACTGTCTTCACTTTGCATTCAACCACTCGGAAGACATCACAGGATTCCTATATGAACCACGTCCAGAGAGGCTTTGTAAGTTAAAATAAGTAACTTAGAAGTCAAGATGATAACTAACAACTTCTTTCTTTACAGATATCAATGAGAAGTGCCCAGCTGCTTCCGTCAACGAGCCGGAGACGAAGCGACAAGCTTGAGTCCCACATTCCTCCAGTCATCCCGAGAACGTCCCATGAGCCCTCTTAAGGGCTACCTTCTAATGCATCTAAAGCGGTCCCAAGCCGTCCACGTATCTTCGGATATGGAATGCAGAGGGGAAGAATATATGATGAAATGGAATGAAATGGGAGGCCACCCTTGCACCACATGCAACACATCAGACTTCTCTCTTCAGTAGTGACCAAGCTCTTGTGAACGTAGTCGGAAAGTGTATCAAGTTTGCAAAAGCAAATTTTAGTCAAATAGTTTTATCGCGACACACGTTTGTGAAAGTAAAGTTTGATCATGACGTTTTATGAAACACAAGTGTCATGAAATGTAAGCGTTAGTATAGTCAAATAGTTTTTACTACAACTCATGTTTGTGAAAGTAAAGTATTAGATTACACAGAGTCATCAATACTGTCAAAGGTGTACAAGTCATATCAAGCATATTCAACTGAGTGTCCATTCCTGACACTCATCATCATTTGAAATTATTTGGAGATGAAAAGTTGCATTCGTTTCCCAACTTCATGGTCCGTAGCAAGAGAGCTTGGTTATTCGTTGAAGGCTATAGAAAGTGTTACAAATGTTAATGAAAATATTAAAGCTGACGCTTTAGTTGAAAGACTAATGGATGCTAATGACTAATGAGCATGCTATGAATCATCATTTGGATCGAAGATGGATAGAGGATCTTTCCATGCTGCAATGTAATGATAGTGAAAATTGGATGAAATTGGCGCGATCTGGAGTGAAAAAGAATAAAGTGACATTTGCAACTGATTTGTCAAGTAGCTCTATCAATAAAAGTGACTTCAGAAAGCAATTGGAAGAAGAGACGTTTAAATTATTATGTGAACGGAACTGTATTGAGTGTTTTAAAAGGGAGCGGTGCCTTCTCTTTTTACCATGTTGTCATTCTGTTATGTGTTCTACGTGCTATGTACCTTTGGAAACTATGTTGTTTCCCATCTATGATCAAGAAATAATTTCAACAGTCAATGTATATAAATGATGCTGATGCAATCCTAGTCGAATTTAAAACAGTCATCTATGACCGTGACACCACTGTATCACCGTCTCATTGAAAAGAGAGAGCATGATTATACAAGGCAGTGGATTCTTGTGTTGGAAAAACTATTATCATCCAGTGATTGTAGAGAGATGATACATCGTTTGAGTAATGCAATCATCATTCACGCAAACTGTTAAGATGTTGACTATATGCTATCTTATAATTTTAAACCAAATCAGTTTACGAATGCACTTTCATCACTGTTACATCATGGTCTTCATTCATTACCTTGCTTGGAGTTATGTATTCTATACGTTGCTTATGGGAAGCCTTTTCCACTTAAGCACAATTGATGCAAAGGCATTAAACTTTACAGGCATCGTCGTACAAACAGATTGTTCATGTCTGGCTCATAACATATCAGCAAACGATACAGCTGAACTGTTTCCATTGAACTATAGTACCTCACTGAATGATACATTACAGCTACCCACACATGTATCCGCTTCTGACTATCCTACTGGTACTGTGGCTGTTCTCAGTGTATTGCTTTTTACTAGTGCTGTACTCAATGTCTTCAACTATTTTATTGCGTTTACGACGGTGATGTTTCGACGCTGCTGTCGTGTTTAAGCAAAGAACACTCTAACATTCACCTGTAAAAATGGCTAGACGTCGTTCATTTCACCGTTCGCTCAGACAAAAGTGTCAATCAAATGCAAACAAAAAATTCCGTCTCACGCTTCGTCACTTATTAAAATTAAAGCCATCTCATCGATGTGAGGCAATGAAGCTGGCAAGCAATGCCTTCATTCGTAAAATGTGTGCAGAAATACGAAAAGTGCGTCATATGACATTAAATAGCAAAAAGGCCAATGCAATTGTCAGGCATGGTAAAGTTCTTCGCACCTTGAGCAATCCAAAAACATCAATTCCTACAAAGCGCAAACTATTATCACAGCGCGGTGGCTTCTTACCACTTTTAGCGCCTATCATCATGGCAGCTGCCGGTCCTGCTTTGGGAGGATTAGCTGGTGCTTTCGCGAATAAAGCCATTAATGGATAGATACTAAGTTAAATGGTATGACTTTTCGTCAAAATCAACATGGATTTCCATTTACGCTGTAATCGCAGTATGTGTATCGTAGGACCCTCTCATAGTGGGAAGACACATTTAACACTGCAATTGTTGGAGCGTCGTAATGAGATTTTTGAGTGCATACCGAATCGCGTTGTTTGGTGCTATGGAATTTATCAACATAACTTACATCGTGAATTGGTTGGTAAGGGTTACTTGGTTCAACCGGGGATTATCAGCACTGCTGATATTCAACCCTATGATATTATCATTCTTGATGATTTACTTAATGAGAGTAAGAGCTCACAAGAAGTAAGTGCTATGTTTACCAAGGCTGCTCATCACAAACCATGCTTTATCATTTTTATTATGCAAAATCTTTTTCCAAGTGGAAAGGAAGCACGGACTCGAAGTCTAAACACGCATTACTACATCATCTTTAAAAATCCTCGCGATAAAAGTCAAGTTGAATTCCTATCTCGACAAGTTCCTCCTCGCAAGTCAAAAGCCTTGATTGAAGTATTTGAGGCTGCTACGGAAAAACCCTATAACTATTTATTTTTGGACTTTACCCAGGAGTGTCCTGAGGATTATCGCTTACGCAGTCATCTCTTTGAGAAACCCATGATTATATATAAATTGTTATGAGTGGTTTTCAACGCATGATTGCTATTCCACAAGAAGAATATATACATCTGACTACAATGCAGAGTGTTCATCAACCTTGGGCAAATCATATGTCACAACTTAATCAGCAATATAAGCAAGAAGCTGTACAAAGTAAAAATCCATATGAACGTTTTATAAAGCAGAGTTCTACATTAGAAGAAATCTCTACACACACGAATACAAACGAATGATCTTTCGTTTGGTTCACCCAAACCCCATCGCAATCGCGCACTGAGCTTATATCGAAGTCTCGAACCCAACTTGAAAATCACACAACGAGGTGAAGTGGTAGATGATGATGGTGCAGTCATTAGGGACTGAAGAGTGGAAGATTTAATTAATCATGCTGTTCGTGATCGTCGTCGTCACTTACCCGGCAAACACTGGAAAGTTTTGTTTATTGATAAAACTATTGCGGTGAAATCTTTGATTCATTGGCCTTACCAAATTGTGAATATGTCACACGCTTCATGAACCGACATTCACGAAAATGGATTCGCAATGCTTTGGCCTATCAACATCCCTTGTCTTCAACATGTGGAGCCTATGCCCTCTACTTTGTAATGCAACGACTACATTATGACTCTTTACATGACATTTATAAACATTTTTCACATGATACCCTTGTCAATGAAAAGCGCATTCGCAACTTTTATAGAAGCCTTCAATAAATATGTACGATTAAAATTTGTTTTCTATATTATACTTCAATGGAAAAGTAGATGATGTGATTGAATAGGTTGTATTTAGTCATCAAACATGAATAGGTAGAGATAAGAAGACATTGTTCACTTGCCACACTCACTCTTACGAGTGTTGGTTTGTTGAAGGTAAGTCATTATGCGAGGATGTATACGTTCTCTATACTTGTTCCAACTTGAGGATGTAAAATGTATAGCACCATATTGATCATGAAGAGCAATGAAATCTCGTCGAATAATGAATAGACGCCCACCTAGAGGGATATAGTACATTGGATGATTCATGATATGTAAAGCCTCGTGGAGGTTATCCATTTGAAAAGGGGATAAACTTATTTTAACGTGTCGATGAGTATCGTAAAAGGTAATGCGTCGAGCCTTCCATGTAACGTGACACTGAGAAGAGAGCTTGGCAATCATGGTTAGTTTTAGACACAGCAAAACGTTTGCTTAGTCTTCTCGTTTAAGCAAAGCATTCATAAGAAATGGACGAAGTCATGTTAAGATTCATCATCATATTATCATTTGCAATAGTGACATTAGCGGGACGAGGATTAGATGACGGAGTTTGTCTCATCAAATCACCTATTCATGCAACAAGACCCATTGAAGATGTAATTCTTTCCGGCATAGCCGATCCTTGGCAAAATCATGCTTACAAACTTCAGATTTTACGTCAGCGAATGGGTCATGCGTGGGAAATGGTGTTAACAGATTATGGCTTTAAGCGATCGCCTGTAGGCGGCATCGATTTGATCAATCCTGTACGTCGCATTGCAATGGAATTAAAAAATAGCTGCCGTGTGAGCTCATCAATAAAACGCGAAATATTTCATACCCTTGCAGATTTTAAACGTAGAAGACCAAGATATCAAGTCATATTTGGTTGTATCAACTATCGCAACATGAAAGAAGGCGGTACAAGCATACTTAGGGGAGTGCATTATGTGAAAGGGCAATCACTCTTAACCAAATTCCTAGGACGACAGAAAGTGCCTACTGTGAACAGATTGAAAGCAGCAGTTCGTTATGTCATGCGAAATAACGCCTAAGCAAACGACGCTTTATGTTGATACTTTAACATGGAGTTTACAGCAGTGTTTCCCAGTAATGCTCAACCTGAGCGATATGAAAATACAGCTGCCGAGTTTGAGACTGATTTAACACAGCCGATTGACTTACATGGTGATTGGGAAGTGGCCCTTCAAGATTTGAGCTATGTGAATAATAAAAGAACCATTGCCAATGAAGAGATTACATTAGGCACTGCAACGAATCAAGACTTGTACTTTCCAAAACTAGAGCGAAATGATAAAGTACATACCTACAACTTGAATGAACATGCAGCAGAGTGGAATTCTAATCCTACAGTAAACACCTGTCGGGGAAAGCGAGCTGTTGGTGAGATTGTAAATGGCCCTACTTTAATTATCACTGCAGATACAGACATACCCATTGCTAAAAATGCTTCACCCCTGAAATGGAAACAACCTACAAACCCATCATTCCGTCATCGTTTAGAGCAATCATACTATTATATGAAAATTCAACGCCTATTGAATGTTATGAATGATTTGGCAAAGGATCTATGGTTCTGGCAGATGGATCCAAATCTACATAAAGTTACACTCTACATGAGACCGACTACTATTTCCCATGGATTTTATGTGAGTGGACCTCTGCAAAAGATATTGAATCTTAAATCACGTTTCTTTCTACCTATTGCAAAATTTGCAGAAGTAAAAGGAGGTGGCGCCTTCCCTTTGATAGCTCAAGTGCCCATGAAAGTATCAAAGCAGATTAAGAAATATCCAAATTGGCACAGGAAAAAATTTAATATTACCCTTCTTCCCCTTGATCGCATGCATGACCGCTTTGTGCTTTTTAAATCTGGTACTGTTGATGACTTGATCAAACAGGTAAATGAAATAAATGGATTATCTATGTCCATCACTCGAGTACACAATAAAGCAAGGATTGAGTTCCGAAATGATTATGAGCGTTCACACATTGGATTTGTTCACATCAATTCTAAATTTCGCGATTTGCTCTTTTTAAATACAGACGTCTTATGGTCATACCATGAATGGCGGAATGTGAAAATAACATCTGAACAGCAATCCGATTGCCGAATGGTCCTTTATTTCAAGCGCACAGACCCTGTTTTACGTCCCAGTCTTACATGGAAGCCAAATGAAAAGTTACCGATACCTCCAAAGCATTATAGCAATGGCTATGATGTTTGTGCATACTTCAACAAGGGTGTATCAAATCTACACCCATATCATTTTGACTATGATCCTAAAGAAAATACATTCTGTATCAGTGTACATGGTAAAACGGTCATTCACATTTCAAAAGAGTTGACAAAGATTTTAGGATTCAAACGTGACATATTCGACGACGAGAAGTACTGTGGCTCAACATCCTTGCTCGATATGAATATCAATGACCTTTACATTTACACTAACTTTATCCATTCAACACAAGTTGGCGGTCAAATGGTTCCCCTTTTAAGATATATTCCTATTGACAGTGGCGACTTTGGTGTGACGATGCACAGGGAGTTCCTGAACAAGGTATACATTCCAGTCAATATATCACGATTATCCCATTGCAAATTTGGTATCTATGATGATAGTGGTAATCCTATTCAATTCATTGGTGGTCGTACTGTCTTAACACTTCATTTTCGCCAGATAACATCAAATCACTAATGTTGCGTGTGGCGCAGTCAATGTCTTTTCTTTCTTGATTAGGTGGCCGTTAAGGCCGTGGTCTCATAAAGACCGTTTGGGGCATTCTCTGGTCTCATCAAGGCTTTGCACTCCTGAAAGTCAGCCTCGTTTATGAAAGGCTCACTCTCAACCGTTTTTAGAGTGAGCTGCTTGCAGCCTTCAATCATTTGTCTCTCTTCCTCTTCAACTTTCTCTCAACTTCCTTCTTCGTAGGAGTTGAGCTAGCAAGAGGTGCAAATGTTTCCTCTGTGTCGGACATGACTATGATAGTGAAATGCAAGACACTCTTCTTTATATATGAGAATGATGTAGTGTGATTGATAAATGGCTGTTGTCCAATGAGAGAGCACGAAGCAGGGAGAGAGAATCTGTATAAGTGTGGTGCAATGACCATTTCCTCATAGTATCATTAAAATGGATACACCACCGAACGCCTATGCCTTACTCATGCCCAATGCCCAATGCCCCACGCAAGAGGCAAGTGAAAACCATTTACGATGGTGAGGTCGAGCCGCTGCAGTTGGATGAGGAAATCATCATCATTTCCGACGATGAAGAGGACAGTAGTGATACAATCAGGGCTGCCTTCCTGAGTGTGTCTCCAAAGGACGTTATGATGGAGCGGTGTGTTGAGACTCTCCGGAACTGGCTAGACCTCTTCTCTCCTTCTAGTCAGCTCCGCAATCAATAAGAGCTTGACTTAGTAGACGTCATGTACCGTCTTATTACAAAACGTATTGCTTTTATTTCTTTTCAATAAATGTGTATCATGACAGTGTTGTTTTTCCTCCATATAAACTGCATGGCTTCGAAAGGATCATCGAGTAAGCATAGTGTCGATAGGGAGCTATTGTTAGCATAAGATAACCTATCATCTAGACACTTAACACAGTTACTAGAAATCATTCAACATATGAAACATGATTTTAGGTGAAGCAACGTTATCTGAGAATTAGCCATGAGTTCTGCTTGTCACTCTTATACCACACCTATACAAAATCATTTTCTATCTTCTCTAATGGTGTGATCCCTTTTGATAGAAACGTAGACCGATAATTAATGTGTCAACTAACCCCATATCTAAATTCCTCCATTTATTTCCATTTCAAGATAAATACATTGCAAAACAAAGACATGTAGTATGTAGGTTTATTTATAATTGAATCACATATACTTTACAGCGAGGAAAAGTCAAGCGGAATAACCTCTGAGTCACTGTACACTTTATAACACCTTGGCCGTTTTGGAGCGTCGGGCACTTTTCTAACACGCGTCGTTTTTGGCGTGAATTCACCATCAGTCCACACAACTTTTTCAATGACGACTTTCTTGCGGGACTCCTCCTCTTGTTCACACTTGTCTTCATCCCACTCGTCAATGACTTCAAATATTTTGTTAAAGATCTCTAAGGCAGGAGATGTACCTTCCATCATGAGATAGATGAGAATGAGAACTGTTTCAATTTTCTGACTTTTATATGTTTTTCAACAATGAATTCCTCAACAACCAATCAGAATGATTCTAATTTAGATGAAGACTACATTATCACTTTATCAAATTGTGTGGCAGAAAAAACTTTTGTACAACTTGATACACTTTCCGACTACGTTCACAAGAGCTTGGTCACTACTGAAGAGAGAAGTCTGATGTGTTGCATGTGGTGCAAGGGTGGCCTCCCATTTCATTCCATTTCATCATATATTCTTCCCCTCTGCATTCCATATCCGAAGATACGTGGACGGCTTGGGACCGCTTTAGATGCATTAGAAGGTAGCCCTTAAGAGGGCTCATGGGACGTTCTCGGGATCGTAATCAGTCGCCTTACTTTAGACTGATTCTGCTGAGAGAGTCTTTAATTCTCTCTATGGTAGCAGCATCAACCTCTACTGCTACTAACTGACTACTTTGGGGTGGTATATAGCCCCACTGAGTCCTATCATCATCATCATCGCCGTAGTCAGATGCGCCTATACGAGCAAGATTGTTAAAAATCTTTTCTCGCTCTTCAGCCCGCTGAAACTCTTGAAATAGATTTCTCGGCTTCAACCGAGGCTTGTCAGGAGAGCTGACCATAGTGCTCGGCGTCTGAATGATTGAAATGAAGTTAAATGAGAGTTGGCGATTTATATACCCAGCGAGCACAAAGCCATGATTCAGACCTTCCTTATTTGGCCATGCTTTTGACTTGACAACGACGCTTTTACCATGTATGGGCATCGGCAGTCACCGTGCTTTCAGTTACCAACTCCCAACACAAAGACGGGTTACCCTATGACGCGAAAAGGTTTGACGTCAATGACTACAGTAACCATCCCATTTTTACCAGGTTACAATGACAAACGATAGACGTTGCCAATCCTGAGTTACTGAGGCTAGACGAGATTTCACAAAGGCCTGATAGCAAGCCAGCAATCGTTTAGGTGTTAAGCTCTTGAATCCGTTACAGGCATTACTCAGAGGGGATCTTATCCCAGCTCCAAGGCCTCGACCCACAAATCCAACCTCGGGCGGACAGAGCGTGCGTCATGTCACTGTGTTGGTATCCGGGCCCCGATTTTGACATGAAAACCGGTGGAGTTATCTACAAGAGGAAACATCCCAAGTCGTTGCTTTGATCAGCTTGATAGCAAGCCGTAGAGAGGGATAGCAAGCCGTGATTCACAAGCGTTTTGCAATGGAGATGTTTAGAGGCCACCCATGACCAGATAGCTAAGACTCAACCGATTGGCGTTCAAAGTGCTACGTTGAGAACTGTGTCAAATGCCCAACATGAGACATGAGTTGCCCCAGCGGTTTCGGTCTAAAATATGACACACTCCCTTGCCACACTTATCACTACGGCATCATCCGCCGTCCCGAAGGAACACCCTGTCAGTGGAATATTACAGCAAAACTCTCCGTGTCTTGCTCACTTGTATCATGGTAAGACATGAGAAGACTGGCTCAGACATCATTACAAATCCTTTCGTTGACTTCAGCAGGGTCGAAAACCCCAGAAAACCTCCAAAAATAGTGAATTTAAATTTTTCAACTTTTTAGCACTACTTATGAAATTTTATAAGTAGTCTGTCACTTAGGGCAGGTCAATAGCGACCGAACCTTTTTTTGAATCAAGTCAAACGGACTTGTAGAAGCAAAGTTACAAGCCTTTAAAGTTTTGGAGTCTTTTATGGCCTGGAGACGAAGGCCATCTCCTGGCGAACCTTTAAGTCTGACGCCTTAGCTGATATCAGCAATGAAATTTTCTAAGTCGGTTTCTTACAGAAACCCGGAAATTGGTATGTCCGAAGCTATCATCGGAGCTCAGAGAGACGACCTACCTTTTACAATCGCTCTCCTCTAAATGAAAAGTCTCTGTCGGTTCCCCGCTTATATAGTTTGTGGCGATCAGCTGATGACGTAATACCCATCATCCAAAAACTTTAAACCCGTCTATCTCCGGTTCTAGTGCTCCGATTGACTTCAAATTTTGAGTGCCACGTTTTGTCGCTCTCCCCTTTCATTTAAGACATCCCTCGACCCTCTACGATGACCAGAAGCCGAGCTGAAAAATCTCCGTCGTTTTTTCAAAAAGTTCCAAAATCTTGGAAAATGTGCAAAAACTCGATTTTCAACAGGCTCTCATTTGGAAACGAAACCTTCCACAGATCTGAAAAGATAGGATCCTAGAGAACAAAGTGCCGTCTTGCCCCTAAAAGAACCCGAGCTCTTCATTCACTTCCAATCCTCCGCTAGTCATCGCCAAAGGTGGCCACAATTTAACATTTTCAGGAAAAAATCTCATGTGGAGATCCAACTTTTCAACTTTTTCTCTCCGATTGACTTGAAACTCACCCTCTAGATGCAGAATGGCACGCTGATTCCAAATCTGGTCTCTGTTTTCCCGTCCGAGGCTTGGTTCACCCGCTAGAGCCGTTTTCGTAAAAATTCTAACTCTGTCGTTTTTTCGCCAATGTCCCAAATTTTCAATGGCGCTTCACATCTAAACGAAGGCAGTTAGGAACAAGCCGTGTTTTCCACTGAATTTGTCTCACTCCCAGCTTTCAAACGAGCTATTGCACGACTTTCTACGATCTCTAACACCAAAGTTGGAAGTCTGTCAGGGGGGGGGGGTCAAAACTTTCTCTCTTCTATTGAGCTGGAAAGAAGTTCCTAGACCTAACATTGGCCAAAACATCCAAATTTGCACTCCGTTTTCCCATCCGAGGCCTCCTTCATGTCGAAAAACGACTTTTCTCATCCCAAAACATCCAAAACCTGATTTTTCCAACTCTGACGTTTTCCTGCCATTTTCCTCTCTTAACCCAGGAAAATAGGGCCAAACTGAGCTTTCCACTGCATTTTTCTCACTCTTAGCTTTCAAATGAGCTATCACACGACTTTCTACGATCTCTAACACCAAAGTTGGAAGTTTGACAGGAGGGGGGGGACGTCCTCAAAACTTTTTCTCTCCGATGTCGCTGGAAACATCCTTCCTAACCCAAAATTTCACGTAGATTCCGAATCTACCCTCCGTTTTCCCATCCGAGACCTCCTTCATGCCGAAAAACGACTTTTCTCATCCCAAAACCACGAATACCCACCCTTTTCCAACTCTGCCGCTCCACCCCTTGCCTCTCAGGAAAACTCCTCCTGCCTTCCTTCCCAACCCAACATTTCATGTAGATTCCGAATCTGACCTCCAATTTCCCATCCGAACCCTCCTTCATGACGATTTCCAACTTTTCTCATCCCAAACACCATCAACATCCACCCTTTCCTCACTCTATCCTTCCCACATTCCTTCTCACTATCCTTCTCCCTTCCTATCCCTTACCGGAAAACTCCTTCCTTCCTTCCAGAGGGGAGGGGGGTAGGGAAGCAGTTTCTTCCTCTCGGACCCATTCCTCCCACCAGATCCTTTGCGCTCTCCCTCACCTTCCTTCCTTCCTTCCAGAGGGGGGCTGAGTCAGCATGATGACTCATCGTTTCGCATTTTGCACTTGCGCCTGGGATGGGATTACTACTGCGAGTTAGTAATAGGGGCTTTACATGATTTTAAACAATAATGTATAATAGATGTAGCCTACTGTATGGCTATCAGGGATGCGGACTCAACTCCGACTCCGGGGGTTGATAGGACTCCGGCTTTTGATGGGACTCCGACTCTGGGTGGCAAATATATAAAGCCTAGTTTTTTGAAACAAAATGGCAACCTACATCATAGATCATTATAGGCTTACCTGAACCTATCTTTAGTGATCATTGCTATATCAATTATCAATCATTTTCGATGAAAGTTTATCAAATGTCGCTTTAAGTTGGATGCATGCAACTCTGCTCCTCCCATCTTGTTGATGTGTGCTTCAAACGGTTTTCTCCAGCTAGGCCTGCGACCGTGGACTTCGTCAGTTCAAAAAGTAACACATATGGTAGGCCTATATGGTAAGCCCGATGCAGCTTGGGGTCAAATTACGTGAGTTTTTAGCTCTAAAGCAAGCTATTTGGATTTCTATTGCGATTGGGATTTATTGAGATCCCAATGGAAATTCGTATTGGATTGGGTTGGAATTGGGCATGAAATCCATCCCAACGGCAAGCCTGCGGATAATACATTTCATTAATGGCTCGTAAAGACGTCTGCATGCACATTATGCTGTAGTGCCCCATGTTACATCGTTTACACTTAATCGGTGCACTTCATTCTACCCTCCGCGGGATACATGTCAACAAAGTTGATTTGGTTACGCACACACACACCCGTCATTTCCTCAACGTGTAGCATAGTCAGTGTGTACCATAATCATAACATTTTCTATACACATTCCAGCAATTTGATGGTGGATTCAAATCCAGCATTGCGGGAAACAGCTCTGAGAATGAGATGAGCTTCCACTCGCATTGAATTCATTGTGAATTATCACTTAAAAATTCATCTCTCACCTCTCTTCCAGATCCTCGCACAGTGATTGGCGAATATGAAACGGATGACGACGGAATCAATGAAGGCGGAGTGAACCAACCCCCTTCAAAAGTTGTTGTAAAGAAATTTGCAGATATTTAAGTCAGAGAGGTACCACTACATAAAGCGAACACTGATTTCATTGATGAATGAAGACCATTTTATTTGATTTAATTTACATGCTCTAATGAAAAATATATTATGAAACATCTATCTTCGTTCTTGATTGGCGACATCATCCATCGTGCTTGTGAATTAGAGAAAAACTCGCTATTATGGCCTTTTCAAATGATAGTTTAGAAACTTGCTAAATGAAACCGGAATTGAGTTATTATGATTGTAATGAAGAAGGAATGATGGTATTTCACAGATTCTCAGTGTCATGACAGTTTTGGAGAGTTACTGTTTGCTAAATTATCAATTCGATTGGTTCTTGTTACTTTCATGCTCAACCTCAAGAGTATTTTCTTAAACGCGATCATATCACAGGCAACCTGCCACTTGCAAGACAAAATAACAGAATCGAAGACAATGATTTCAATTAACTTTGAAAGATGTAAATGGGTCCACATCACTATTCAGATTCAAGAAATGAAACATGAGATTTGTTTGTTTAGTAGGGCATCAGTCCCTTTCATTGACGAGTCCTTTACAGACAAGGTTTCGTCAGGGGTTAGAATTCCACCTTTCTCCCTGTCAAAAACCAATCTAACAGCGATTTTTTAGCGCTTGATGGGCACGTTTCCTTTGATAACAACAAGCATTGCATATTTCATTTCACTTTTTAAATAATGATAAGGAGGAGTACTTCTCTCCTGCAAGCTGTTCATCTCTATTCTGTGAGGTAAATTTTCTTGCTGATGACTGGTGTCAGAAATCAGAGCACATCAAGTGATTATGGAAAATAGTATCGAATTGCTTTGGTCAATTCTATCTAAAGGAAAGTACATAATGGATGTCAATTTTGATTGATTAAATAATCACCAGATGGTATGCTAGAGGAAAATAGAGCTTACAATTTTTATGCGGATAAGAGAAAGTGCAAAGTTGCGATAATTCCCGTGGGGGTTAGTATCGGGGCAAATTTGGAAAGGATTTTAGAGTTTTATTTAAGGTTGAAAGTCGAAGGAAAGTGTGCTGTGTAATCCTTTAATGGGATATAATGAATGTCATTCGATAACTTAATTGACGAAGTGCAATATTTCCTATTGTATTCCTTACTTCGACAAAGTACATAATCTTAATTTAGAATTGCCGAGTTCTGAGCATGCCAAAAATAATTAGATGTTCTTTTATTGAGCTTCAATGGCTGCATCAACGATTTTAAAGAAACTATTTTCCGAATGTCATCGAACAGAAATGGAGATTAGTTGATTAAGAATTTAGGGTTAAGGTAAGAAAATCCTGGCATTTCGAGCCTTCTTCCTGTTTAGAATTCTATTGTTTCACACTGTTAACACAGTAAATTATCTGAACGTCGAAATATCAAAATTTTCTCCCGAATGTTTATGGCAATAAATTTCAGGTGTCGACAATTATATTCCACCACACTATCATCTGGACAGGTATTCTACAAACTACACCAAGCTGAGTTAAGTCTCTCTCTCTCTCTCTCTGTCTCTTTTTCTCTCTCTCGAGATTGCAGTGTGTAGGAAATTTAGGCTCGAAATGAATGGCCGAAGAGATCATTTTGTTGCAGGTTCCATCACATGCACGTGGATGAAGTCCAGTTCACCACACGCTTTCAGTTCATAATAGTAAGAAGATGCGTCCGTTTCTTTCGCGTTTTTGCGCTGCTATGAGATAAAAGTGGAGTATGACCGGGAATATTTTGATACCGAAAGTCGAGAGTACCGCGGTCTATCCTCTATCTGGTCTGGACGAATCAACGGAAAGCCTTCTTTTCCGCATTTATTGAGAATCGTAGCTTTGTAAATAAATCCACACACTACAGGCCTACCATTGAGTAGTTGTATTTATATCATTTCCCTCACAAACTCACAAGTGTGCAAAATGCATTTATTTAGGGTGCTGTCTGTATTATTGAGAATGATAAATAGATGATACAGAAGATGAGATGTTTATTGATAAGCAAAATGAAAATCAGAAAACACAAGTCAATGCAACATTTCGGTATTTCACAAATGTGGTCTGCAGAGAAACAAGTGGATAAGTAATTAAGTAAGTACGCATGTAATCGTTTATTGACATAAATTGAAAATCATTCATGCAGATCAGTTTACATCGAGTACACAGAAAAAAAGAAGACATGTATGTGCAACAACCATAGCAGCGACGTAACAGTATAAGTGAAGTAGAAAAGTCATCTCGGTATGAAGTCATTCACATAAAGACACATATATGGGATGAACGATGATAAACGTCGTGAAGTTCTGTATGCATGAAGAATGATACGATTTGATCGTGGGCTTAACTCAGGCAACAGTTCATGTAGAGGGTGGGACGGATTGAATGTCTGCTCAAACAACTTTTCTGAACGCTTCAGACGCCTGGCATTCAAGGTTTCAAGACAGTTGTTCACACACTCCTGCCCACAAATAATTCTGTGGGCTCGACGTTGCTGTCTTTCAATTTTCTCCGAAATAACATGAGGCATGCCAACAACGGGGCGCAATACTCAAGTAGTGATCGTAGAAGTCCATCATACACAATAAACACATCACCTTTCGTTACAGTTCTTTTCAAAATACGCAAACAATGCAGCCTTTGTGAAAAAATCCTCGACACATTGTTAAAATGACGATGCCATGTTAAGTCGTCAGACCATTGAACACCAATTGGATAGTTAATCACAAAAAGTAGATGACTGAGGGATGCTCATTGCCATAAAAAATAAATTGTGCCGGATTGAAGTTCGACAGAACGGGTCAGAAAACCGACCACTTGGTAGTTTATGCGGGATTAAGAGTCTCATTGTTTCGGCATTTCGGATCCGTTCTAATGCTGCCGCCGATTTCCTTCTTGTATCAGGATCAATCGCGACACCACAATCCTTGATTTTTAAACAGCGGTTCTGAATTGCCTGAAGTCTATTTGAATCACCTTTTGATAAGTCTGTAAAGGCATGCATATTCTATTAACGAACGAATTAAAATATTGAAAATAAGAATAAATCGGTCAGGAGTAGTGATCATGAGTGAGGCGCAGAGAAAATTCTCGTTCTTACTTCTTGCAAAAAAACAAAAAAGCATGCTTTATGAACCAAAAACGAATATTCCAAACCAAACAACCCCAGTCACAATGTTTAACTCAGTTCTTTGATTAGTGCATCCAAAATAACTGTAAACGTAGGAAGTCCTCCCACGTTGTATCCGGGGGCATCTATGATTAGTATATATCTAAAGGACGTTCAACTCCCATACCATGTACTGGACTGGAGGCCAGTGTCTTTGGTAGATTTTATTAATGACAGTTGTTTTTGCACATCTGGATAAAACCGTGAAACAAGTTGTAAACAATTATCCAATACTCTAATACGCGCATTCATACAGAAATCTGCTGAAAGAAGATTCTGGACCCAGTCAAGAAGAGACTAAAGAATTATTAAACTCCCTCAAGAATAAGCAACTGTCAATAACAGCTTCAATATCAACTGCTAGTGATTAAGATTGTTCCCTTACGGCACGTGGCATCAATGGCCATTGGTGTGGATTCTGTACATTTTATACATGCTTTGTAAAGATCGATTCAGTAGTGTTTTTCGGAGAATTGTGGACTCTTTCTGGAAAATTTTTGTAATCTATTTCCTTTGCTCAAAGCAGTCATGGACTAAGTGACAACTAATCAGCAGTGATATTTTCACTTATTACAATCATTGCAGCAATCTGTCCCATGCCTTATTCATTGTTATACAAGTAAAAGACATGATAAAATCTAAAGAAAATCTACCGATGATGCAATCAGAAACGAACAAAAAACGAATTAAAACGTCAAAAATTGATAATAATTTGATTGGTATATAACTAATGAAAATGCTAAGAGCTAAGCAAGAATCGTTTGAATATCCTTTCTTTCGGAAGATCCTTTATCAAGATTTAGGTGAAAAGTGCAGCCAGTGTTGTCTTTCCAAGTGTGCCTCCTCGTAATGAGTGGTTACGATGTCAATATATTTGTATCTCTTAATTGGCAATTGGCTTATTGGCAATTCTGGAACAGCATTGATTAGAATTTAAGTTGATCCGTATAAATTTCGTCGGTGAATATGAAAACATTCTCGCATCACTGTGATTAGAATAGCCATGAATTTTCGTTTAATTAAAGTTGAGCAATTCAAGGCCGGAAATAAATCAGACATGTTATATCGATTCATTGCTGTTGAATTCTCGAATAAAGTCCGCCAGTGGTCCAAATTTTTGTACAGGAGGAAGTTTTAGATAAGGCAATGGGAAAATCAATGAAAATAGAAAATCATAATTTATTTGAAATTGAGCATCGCTGATTTGCTTGTGCGTACATGTATGTGAACACGTGATCGCGTGATCTAACGTGAACGTGATCGCGTGCGGTTGTGTCTAAAGTTGTCTCTCATCGTTCATCTCTGTTTTTCATCGTTCGTTGCAATTTTGCCATCATTCTTGGATGAATTTTCATATCATCGTGATCCTCATCTCATCGATCGTCCTTTTCTGTCATCGTTAATTGTGCTAAATTCCTGTGGATCAAGTTATTAGTGATTTTATCCTTTCTTCCTGATCTACATTCTATACTGCGACTGTATCAACCGGAAATTGACGTCATACGATCACGCCATATCGTTGATCATTTTTGCTGGTATTGAGATTATCTAGCTGTTTCATTCCATCAGCTTAACGTTGATTGCTTAGTGTATCGTGGAAGACGCACACATACCATTTGGAAGGTTGAGAGCTCGAATCCCGTCTCGGATTAAGTTTTGCTGATAATTATTTTTATTTGCATTATGGCTGATGCTGGAGATAATCTATCCTTCTCTCATGTTCGTAAAATGTCGACATCACAAGTGAATAAGTTATCCAAGCAGCAATTACTGACTGCGTTGAAAGATGCCGTTGTCACTGTTGATGATAAAGAGACTACTCCAAAACCAGCTTTTGATGAAAATACAATGAAGTCAGTCATTTACAGTGCGGTATCCGATATGAAGAAGGACTTGTTGCAAGAAACAAGAAAGGTAATAACAGAAATGACATCTTCCTTTAACAGAAGGTTTGAAGAATTGGTGTTTTTTTTTCAAAAGAAGTTTGATGACATTTCTAATCAGCTAAAGCATGAAATACGAAGCGAAATCATGTGCGAGATGGAAGATAGAGAATATCGCAAAAATAATTTGGTGATTTTCGGTATGCCCGAATCCGTTTCCAACAATCGTGATGATGACAGGCAGTCGGTGAATGCTATTTTTTCGTCCATCGGCCTCTCTGCTGACGTTAAATTCAACCGATGTTTTAGGATCGGCAGGAGGGGTTCTAGGGATAGACCTGTGAAGGTTTTCATGAATTCCTTTGACGATAAATTGCGAGTTTTGAGAAGTGCCCGTAACCTAAAAACCTCGAGTGGTAATTATCAGCGAGTTTTCATCAAGCAAGATCTAACTAATGAGCAACTTGAACAGGAGAAGGCAATACGACAAGAATTCAATGCTCGCAGAATTGCTGGTGAGGAAGACATAATGTTGCGTAGAGGTAGAATAATACAAAAAAAGAATTTTCTATGACAAAATAGTCAGATTCTTCCGAGTTTTCTTTTAACGAATGCCCGCTCTATCGTATCAATTGGCAAAATGGATGACTTGCGATTATCATCTGCTTCCCTTCGCCCAAACATCATTATTGTGACAGAGACTTGGTTAAATGATTCTCACGAGGACTCTTTTTTTCGTATACGTGAGTATAATATGTTTCGTTGCGATCGGTTCGGTCGCATGGGCGGTGGAGTAGCAATATGGTCTGACTCACTTGTTGCTGTAAAGGACACTAAATCTGTCTGCATCTGCGATATCGTCGATTCAATTGTGCTATTTTTCAAATTTGGAAGTAAACTATTTGTGCTTATTGCAATTTACTCTCCTCCTAATTTACCTGTCCTCCTACAAAACAGTATTTCCGACTTTCTAATAGATGAACTTGACCACTGGAGCTCTTGTTATCCGAACATTAATATGATTGTAAGTGGCGATTTCAATCATCTTGATACCGAAACCCTCGAAAGATCCCATGATCTTGTTGATAAAGTGTGTTCTCCAACTCGTGGTGACTCATTTCTGGACAGGATCCTAATGAGTAACTCTTTGAATCCATCCTATAATGATGCGATTGTCGGTCCTCCAATGACTAACAAACGTCGCGGCTCTCATTCCCAGGTGTTTCTCCGAGCAAATAATTCCGCGACATCAAGTCCAGATATTTCTCGATCCTTTCCAGTATACGACTTAAATCCCTCATCAATGGCCCAATTCTATCAATCTCTTAATAGTGGTGCTTTTCGCGAAGTGTACTTTGAACAAGACATTGATCGTAAAGTTGATATTTTCTATCGTGTTTTCACAGACAGTATATCCTCCATCCCATGCACGGTTGTGAAATTATCCCCTTCGGATAAACCTTGGATGACCCCACAGTTAAAGGACTTAATAAATCGAAGATGGTGTGCCTACAGAAGTGGTAATTTTTCTGCCTACAATGTACTGCGTCAAAAATGCAAGGCTCTTATAGAAAAATGTAAGGAAAAGTGGGTGAATAAATGCAAATCCTCGAAACGTGATATCTGGAACATTGTCAGTGACATGAACGGGAAGGGCATCAGGGATCCATTTTCGGCTATTCGAAAAGATTTTGATAGCCCAAAGGATGCTGCTGAGGCCATTAATCGATATTTCACATCGGCTTTCAAACCGAGGGAAGTTTTTGAACTTTCGTCTGCTGATGATAGTTGGTGCCCCCTTTGTGATCCCTATTTGATTTCCCAATATCTCGAAAAGTTGTCGACGTCGAAAGCCTCTGGGTCAGATGGGATCCCGAATATTCTCTATAAGCTTGCCGCCCCATTCCTTAGTGAGCCTTTGTGCAATATTATCAACTGCAGCATTTTTCAGAGACAATTTCCCACGCTGTTCAAAGTTTGTGCAGTCTCGCCTGTTCCGAAGGAGTCAAATCCTAATATTGAGCAACTGAGACCTATTACGTTGTTAAGTGTCCCTGCTAAACTTTTTGAACATGTGTTGCTCAGTGATATTTATGAGTATTTCCATCGTCATATTCCACATTTTCAGTTCGCTTATAAGCCTAAATCAAATACAACTTGTTGCCTTGTTTCGGTGCATGACTTTGTTACTACCCTTTTGGATCGTGATGATGTATCAGCCTGTGTACTCGTTAACTATGACTTATCGAAAACATTCGATACCATTTCTCACAAGATTCTTATTGAAAAACTTGAAAGGTTACATTTTCCGAGTGGTTTTATTAGAATTATATCCTCTTATTTGCAAAATCGGTTCCAATGTGTGAAATTTCAAGACAATTACAGTTCCTTTTCTTGTGTAACTAGTGGTGCTCCTCAAGGATCATTACTGGGCCCTTTCCTTTTTACATTGTACTGTTATGACTTGTCACCTTTTTCCAGTAGCACCAACATAGCACAGTATGCCGATGACATCTATGAAATTTGTCCTATTTATAAAATCTCTGTATTCCAAAGTATTAATGCCATCAATCACGAGTATGAACATGTGAAAAAGTGGGCTACGTCAAATTCATTTGTTCTCAATGACACTAAAACCAAAGGCATTATTTTCAATAAGAAAGGCAGTCGTATTGATGTATCTTCTTGGCCGTTTTGTCTTGTTGATGACATGAGGATTTTAGGTGTAACGTGGAATTGTAAATTCACATGGATCAATCATTTCAAAGAGATAGAAACCCGTTGTTCGAGGCGTTTGTATTTATTGAGGTCTTTGAAAAGCTGTCTGTGTCATGACGAGTTATGGAGAGTTTATACTTCTAACATTGAGTCTGTTTTATTGTATGTCACACAATTGTTTGGTAAGCTAGATTCAACCTGTTATAATATCGTGCGCAAGATCTTTAATCGTGCTAAGAAAATTATATGTAAACCATTGTGTCAGTGTCCAAACAATTTTGCAACTTTTTTGGCCAGAAGACGTAAACTTTTTGACAATTTTTTACAAGACTGCCAAAGTTCTGATCATCCTCTTTTTGATGTCATCCCTCATAAGAATAAAGAACGATATCCTGTGATTTTCTCTCGTACGCAGCGTAGACACAACTGTTTCGTCGTACTGTCTACTGTACTATCCAATAACTTGACAACTTTGATTTGACTTGTATAACATTTTTGTAACTTTTGATTTCCATTTGCAAATATAAATTTATCTCTCTCTCTCTCTCATGTACATTGCACATATTCTTCCGACAATTTCTCTGGAAGACTGGGGGCATTAATAAGTATGTACAGCAATCAATTCAGCTGGATTCTGATGTATCTTACAATAATGAAGTAAACTGTTTACCACTTGTTCCATGGTTTTATCCACATACACCAACGTCATCAAGTCTAGCAAAACTACTGGCCTCCAGTCCATGGTATGGGAGTTGAGCGTCCCTTAGATAATTTATATCATAGATGTCCCTGGTTGAATCGATACCATCAACTTCCAGACTAAATCTCAAGTCAGACTCACTATCATTCCAGACAATTTTTGAAAGAATACACACAAGCCATTTCAAAGTCGAGCTTGAGAAGGCATCTGCAGGCTGTTAGCATGATGTTTCGACAACAACAGTTCTTCGTGAACACGTCACAGCAGCGGTTGATAAATGCTATGTACAGGGGTTTCAAATGTTAAAATATCAAAAAAGGCATTTAATAACCAAGTATTATTTCCTGCTTGGTTGAGTAAAGTTCTTCATCAGCTCTAAAACAAGGACAATATTCTTCATTACATACAGGGTGCTGCGTAAAAAATATGACTAAGTTATAGTGTAACACAACTTTCTAAATATCCAACAGAAGGGAGGGAGGGCCAAGTTTAGACATCAAAATCAAAGCATCTGACATTCTCTGCCGAAAGCCTTCATGGTGGAAAATAATCATGATTGTGACAGTTTCTCAACGCAGCTGCAGATTAAATCAAGCAAACCATGAAAATTAGACCTAGGAGACACTATTATCAGTTGCTTATAACTAGAGCTAGGATGCTTATGGCACATTTTTTATGCTTTTGGATATTTTCAATGCAAAATGCATATTTTAGCATATCTCCTATATAAAATCCTGTTGAACATAAATACTAACTCACCATCTTAGCGGAGACGCTTTTAGAATTAAAACTAAATGAAATTGATAAAAACAACCATAGAAATTGATAATGATAAAGCCTCTAGAATGGAAGTAAAGCTTCATGCAATACACAATAGTGGCACAAAAATCGCGCGCATTTATACTTAGATACACTTGTCAACAGCTGTATCATTGTGTTAGAATCAGTCACACGCGCAAATCTAAGCTTTTCATTGGTGATCCCATGCCCCAACTTAGTCCCCCGGATGTGCCGCGACCTTGAGTCAATTTCCATTCTAGTCAACTTCAGATAAATAATCTATTTCTATGAAGACAACGAAGAAAACGGAAATTACTTTTATGAAGATCTCAATGCTACTTTTATCATATTTCTCATCGTCTGGAAAGCGAATGATTAACCTCTACTCGTTTCTTCGATGAAGCTCTTGTGAAGTTTATCTTCTTCCCATAAACTAATTCGTAGAGACCCAATGAGGCAATTTTTCGTATTTTCACAATTATTGTCTACCATGAACCTCTAGCAAAGGGTTCCATAGATAACGGAGTTCATGGACCAGTTACTTCTTTGTCAGTGAAACGTATTTTCAGCATGTATGTTAATCTATCCACCATTCGACGAGAATCTCTCACAGAAAAATCGTTGATAAAACACCTGTTCATCAAAATTAACTGTCTATTGTGATTGTATCTGATTGATTTTCTATTACATTTTCATCCTCTTATCATTTCCATTGTTTGGGTTAAAAATGCTGTAGCATGATTAAATCGATATGATATATATTATGTTTGAATACATATTTAATTATTTCACTGTATAGCCTATTCTAGTTTTCATTTACACGTGCATACAGACACAAAGAATATTTTTAGCAAACTTTGTAGAAGTATAAAGTACATTTCTCTGAAATTGAAAAGCACATAATTCGAGCCCTACTTGTAATACGCTACTTCGAACAATTTCCTTTCATGGTTTGCCACCCAGCACCACAGACGTGGAAAATGTTGCAGCAGAAGCTTCCTGCTGCCACTGAACCCGACCCGATTCAATTAGACAATTCATTACTACTGCCAGATAGCTACAAAGTCGAGAATTCGTCACTATCCGAAAAATGCAGTCAGGCACGTGGGAGCAAGGGGCTAGGTAGGGCTAGGCCCCTCTAAGAAATTCTCTCACTCGCTGAAACTCCGAAACATTCAGTCAGACACATTGATAATGGAAAATAATTCATCGATAGGCTATATCAAGCTAATACAAAAAATATTTCCTTGACATTTCAGAGTAAATTCTTTATGATTACCATCCGCATGCATGTGTCTATTGACGTGACTTTTGATTATGTGTGAATTAGTAGTGCTCAGCACGGCAAGTTCAGAAATGCAGATCCCCATCCACTGATGCAAATTCCCACAGATTTAGACTGTTTAATCTTCTCATTTTACTAGAGGCGCGATGAATAGGAACTTTTCACTAGTGTGTCTATGGGCTGTTCTATTTGCATGTCAATGTTCTACTCGTGTGGTGCTTTAGGATGTAGATTTTTTTCGAATTAAGGACGTGATAGACTACCATGCGGTTACCATGCGCATGACAGCCTAACCATAAGAACCTAAGAACATCTCTCCGCGACAGCTTCGACAGACGGGTCGGACAGAGAAATTCGATTTCTGCCCCGAAACGACCCTCAAAAAATTAATTGAAATAATTAATCTGGTAAATGGCAAAAGAAGACGAAGATGCGGGCAGCCAGACATGATAACTACTGCGGTCCTTGAAGCCCTTACAATACAACACGGGGAGAAGCCATGGGTTATCTTTTGAAAGTATATCTCCGCTGATGGATTTCAGCAATGGAGTTGCGAGCATATCAACCACTTTTAGAATAATTTTTGTATACGAAAATCTAAGAAAATCGCTTGTTGAAGTCATTAAGTAAAATGAATTTTAATTTCGCTCATCCAAGACAAACACAATTTCCTACAAAATTTGAGAAGTCTGAAAACTGCCTGAAAATGAGTCTTGTAGCACCAAAAAGTTTACCCTACCCTTCCACCGAGAATCGTTTCCGCGTGGGAGAAGCTTTGCGTTGCTAATAAATGTGGTTGTGATCTTATTTCCATTAAATCAGGGCCATACATTTGGAACTACTGCAGTTTGGAGTTTCATGTCCATCAGAAATAGAAAACGTGAATCCGATCAGTGACCTCTCTACATTGTAATGATGGCAACTTCTGTGTTTGTAAGATTGGTTTTCGTAAAGCGTTCAACAGTACTTCCAGAGAAAAAGAGAATTATGTTCATACGTTTCTTATTACTATGGTAGGCATCCTCATCATTTCTACTCAACGCTGATTTCAATGACTGGCGTGCAGTAGGGGTTCCACCTAGGTCCTTTTTGTTCTCATTATTTTTACATACAGTGGTAGCAGGTATCACTTCTGGTGACAACTTGATGTTTCTTGCATGGGATTTCGACGACTGTGTGACTTATGGAGAGAAAACACCATCAATAACATCATTATGAAATTATTAAATTTATGATTGAGCAGGATTAATTCTCAATTTGCGAAAATGAGAATTATACAGGAACGATTTCTCCGATGACTTCCGGAAGTCAAATTATCCCAATTTTCAGATTTTATGTCCTCAAATTAGTCAGGAAATTTGTTCTGCACTGATTTGAAACAGAAAAGATCACTCCCTTCTTGAGTAAACCACGATATATTGTAATAAGATAAATAGCTAAAACTTTGTACAGTGGCAACTATGTTCTGCACTACCTTCTGTTCTTCACTATTTGCTTATGCCATCAATGATAGCATGACATTTGATGAACCAGTGACAAAGGGCTTATATTGACAGCTGCACTAGTAAATTCAGTTTCGATCTCGCCTCTCAATCTCCGGATCTCGAATTCGATATTACAAGTAGGCTAGTTACATGTATATTAGATTTGAGCTAATTACTCAGATAGGAAATTAATTACAGACAATTTCCAATTACGGTACAGCAGAGATACGGTGTCCTATCATTTTGATAGGATATATATATATATATATATACATCAATTTATGATTATATTTATCGTTAAGTAATATTTCATCAAGATGAGTGCATACCGATACCCTACAAATTGTACTGAAGACCGCCGTAAAATAGCAACATAGCAAACATATTTACCTCTGCTATACGAAATCGCTGTTGTTCTTGGTACTAGCCCTACCGATAATTGAATGCACATAACAAGTATCCTATTTCATTACCCGCTCGATACTCACGAAATATCAGTTTCATTAATTTAAAATGCATGTAGGCTATGTTTTCTACTAGATATATATATATATATATATATATAAATATATATTGTGAAAGACATTTACCCCTCAAATATTGTTAACTGAAAATCAAAAGTCGCTTGGGTAAAAAATAGCATTACTGCATACTAAGTATCTATTCGAAAAAGAAGAACAGTGTTAAACAACAAGAATGCGCAGAATTTTGTACCAAGTGTTAAATGAAATTTCAGTAACAATGAAATCCAAATTTAGACTTTCTCTGCTAATAGTCTTTTTACAATCTGGAATTGCTATCTGGCACTTTTGCAGGAAACTAACAATAAAAAGTAAATTCATAGTAAAAAAAGTAAGGACACTAACAATAAAAAAGTAAAAGCCGGCCTTTTCATCTCTGGTACGCACTCTGTAGCAGGGTTGGAACCGGAACCGGCTGACCGGACCCGGTCAACCGGTTGGGTTGGGTTATGTTGGGTTGCCGGTTGGGTCGTGTTGGTGCAAGTCGGTCGGTCGACCTGCCTCGGTCGAAAACCGGTTGGTCAATCATTCGTCAGCAATTGTTGAGATTGATCGATCAGACAAGAATTGTAATGTACTGTATACACAATTTATCTATGGTTTACTAAACTTATTCAAAATGTCCCAGATGGATGATCCGTGGCATATTTTTAAGACCAACAAAATATTTTTTGTTGTCAATACTCAAATGTTTCGTGATCTTGTCTACTCACTGTATGCTTCCACATCTGAAAATTAATGTCTGAGGAACATATGTTAACCTAGAAAAATTAAAGGTTGCCAGGCACTAAGCCAACTATTTTATTAAGATTGAAACCATTCATATGTAGACGAAATCGCATCCGTATCATAAAGAAAAAAGCTTATCTAATACAGGATGCATAGCATACATTGGCCCATTAAGACTGATCCGCACTCTAGCTAATTAAGTGATATTCCACTGACACAGAAGTTAAAATTAACGCAATAACAACTTTTTCTATAAAATTACATGAGAAAAAGGCGTAGCTTACGGTCAATGTTAATTGGCTCACCACAGTCCGTTATTCATTGCTAGGCTACTTTTAGAATGACTAACGTCTCAATGGGCCTCATTCACTCATTGTGAAATAATATTTGCTGTTTAATAAGCAATTTAGAAAATATACCTTGGCTCATTTATTTTACTCTAATTAATAATCTTTAAAATCAAATTATAGTTTAAAACCAATTCAGCTTTAACAGATTGCCAAATGTTAAGATGAGTAGATTCAATAATAGAATAGATTCAGAATGAATAGATTGTAGATAATAGATTATAGACTTGAATAGATTCAAGTAATAGAATAGGTAGCGCATACTCCTTTAGGGAAAAATTCTGAAAAACTTATTGACATCAAAATTTTCAAAAAGTCGAAACCAATGACCTTCAAATTGCAAACCGAAGAATCCTTTGTCGCATCTGCTTGAATGACAACGTGTAGATCAATAAAAGACAATCATAAGCATCATGCAAGGTTGGGTTCAAACTTGGGCTTGGGTACCCCCTAGCCCAAGATTCAATCTTGGATACCCCCAAGATTGGACCCAAGAGTGGCTATTTCTCTGATGAAATGGAACAACAGTTTCCAGAACATGTTTGGAATTTTGATTGAGATTTAAAATTGCATGAAGATATTTGAATCATACCATATTGTACATATTGCTATCCAATTAATATGTATCTAATGTTCATATTAATAACTATTTATTACATGAATTTGTAATTGCGGAATTGAGGCCATATTAATATTCAGCTAAAAGTTTTAGTTATCGGCATAGGTTATCTCTGGGCTTAATATCATCAACCCTGTTTACGTCTACAGCCTAATAATTTGTTCTAATTAGAACAACATGCATGACTGAGCTACATTCCGTACAACATGTCTGATCGAGAAACGAAGCACACATAACATAGGTACAAGATGAAAATAGCACAAATGTAGATATAACGATACTTTTACTAATCGTAAGAAGCAATCATCAAAGAATGTCACTGCATTAAATGATACCGATATTTTTCTTTTTCTAATACATGTAACCTAATAGTAGAATATGCAATTGTGACGCTAAGCCGTATACATGATGACAGGCAAAACAAGCTTGAGTCAAGCGTGATACGTAACTGACGTATATTTAAAACTAAATGCACTCAAACAAACATATAATGTTCATAGATATATCACACGCGCCCCTTACAAAAGATCATGATTAATAAAGTTAGCATGTATTCTTACATATCAGTCATCTATGGTAATTTCGTAATCGTTTAGGTAAGCTGGGGGTCGTCGGTTGCGAACCGGTCTAACTGACCGTGCGAGATGAGTCGGGGCTGAATCAGACGCGACATCAACGATGTCTCTATCCCCGTTTTGCTCTGAATGTTCACTCGAAGGCACTGAGGTTAGTCCGTCGATAGGATTTTCGACACTTGGTATTGGTGAAACACGAGCAGTGGAAATTCGATCAACACTGCCATCCACGTCCACGCGAACGACGTGGGGGCTCACCTGCTCCACCACGACACCTGTCTTCCCAGGGGGCTGCAACTTCGTCGTAACCGGTGACTTGATGACCACTTCCGTTCCTTGAGGGAATGACCGATCGTTGGTAAAACGGTAATCGTTCGCGCGCCTCCTTCTTTTCACAATATTGTGTGCTGCAGTTGAGGAATCTGAGTGTATGTCGATGAAGCGATCACTTAGAGGAGGAAGGGAAAGGTCCTTCACTCGAAAAGACAAGAAAAGTTCAGACGGCGTATAACCGGTCGTCGAATGTTTTTCGTTTCTGTACGCAAGAAGTGCAGTGGGCAGAACACAAGTCCACTTGTTCGGGGGCAAGTCACGTTCACACAAAAGGGACTTTATCTTCCGTTGAATTGTTCCATTAAACCTCTCGCACAATCCGTTCGATGAAGGGCGATAAGCTGTGGTTGAAAGCTTCTTGATCTGGAAATTCTGAAGATATTTCCAGAAGTGTCTGCTCTGAAATTGTGTACCCCTGTCGGTAAGAAGAGAGTCGGGGAATCCATAGCGGGCAAAAAGGTCCCTAAACTTAGCTACAAGGGTTTCTGTTGACATATCTTTCACTGGATACACTTCAGGGAATCTTGAAAATGCGTCGATAATAACAAGCATGTACTTAAATCCTTCGTCTGAGGGTAGAGGGCCTATATAGTCCGCTGCTAGCATTTGCATGGGGGCATCTAGTAGATATGGCTTTAGGTGGGCGCTGACAAAGCGGGGTTTTGTCAAGGAACATATTCTGCAATTTCCTATAAAGGTTGTGACATCTGTCTTCATCTTAGGCCAAAAGTACGAATCTGTCAATTTAGAGAGCATTGGCTCGATTCCTTGATGTCCATAGTGAGCAGAAGTGAGTATCTTACAACGGAGATGAGACGGTATAAATAGTCTTTTACCAAAAGAAAGAATTCCTTCATCATTAATGGTAAACTTCTTTCGCACTGACCAGAGTGAATCACTGACATTAAGTGGTTTGCGACTATACATTTTTTGAATAGCTGAGATCAACTCACACGATTCAATATCAGTCAACTGACTCTTACTTATTTCTCCACTCGTCAGTCTAATTTCTATATCATCGTCGACTTCGGCTATAGAGTTGATACGAGAAAGAGTGTCGGCCACCACATTATCTTCTCCAGGAATATACTGTACGTCAAATGTAAAATCGGAAACACTTATCCTCCATCTGTGTACTTTTGCAGATACAGCATTAGTCTCAAATAGGTATTTGAGAGGTTTATGATCACTAAGCACTGTGAATTGGCGGGCAAGAAGAAATGTTCTCAGCTTCTGAATCGACCAGATTATCGCATATGCCTCTTTATCAAGTGTGCTCCAACGTCGCTGAGTGTCATCCAATTTTTTGCTGATAAAGCAAAGCGGTTGTCTCTTAGAGTTCATGAGACAGCCGGCAACATGGCCATCAGAAGCATCGGTATGTAAATAGAGTTTCTCATCCGGCAATGGCAAATCAAGTATGCATTTAGATAACTCGTCTTTAACTCGATTGAACGATTCTAATGCAGATTTAGTCCACATCAATTTCTCGGCTTTCACAAGATCATAAAGCTCGCTAGTCAGAGCGGAATAGTTATGAACGTAGTTCCTGAAAAAGTTTCCCATTCCCAAGAATCGCTGTAGCTGTTTAATAGTCGATGGTGTTGGGAAATTAGTTACAGCTTCGGTGCGCTCCGGGTCAGGTCTTATCTTCCCATCATGGATGTGGAACCCAAGAAAGGACACTGAATCCTTGTAAAATGCACATTTTTTCCGGTTTAGAGTTAAATTGAACTCGCGAATTCTTTCAAAGACTTCCTGCAGAACCTTGTCATGTTGTTCTATATCTGGAGCGTGGATAAGCACATCATCGAGGTAGACACAAATGCCATTAATTCCCTTAAAAACATGGCTCATTACGCGGTTACACAAACTCACTGCATTTTTTAAACCGAAAGGACAACGGTTGAACTCGTACAACTCTCCGAACGCATAAAAAGCTGTATATTCTTGGTCATGTTTAGCAAGGGGAAGCTGGTAGTAAAATTGAGAAAAATCAAGTGTCGAGAAAATTTTGCTACCTCCGATTCGTTGGATCAACTCTTCAACATTAGATGTGGGGAAAGCATCTAGCTTTGTCTGGCTATTAACAGGACGGTAATCGATTGCGAGACGGTGCCCTCCAGACCGCTTAGAAACAACAACAGGCATATGACGCCATGATGACCTAGACCTGTGAATGATTCCCTCGGAGAGAAGATATTCAATCTGTTCCTTACATACAGCTTCGTCAAGTGGGGAAAATCTCCTTATTTTTGATTGAAAAGGCTTGCTATCTTCCTGAAGATTGATGATAGGGGGGATTTCACCATTATATGAGGCTTCCTTCAAAGGTTTATCGAAAACGTCCTTATATTCTTGCATCAAGTTAGGTACTGAGCTGATTGCCAATACTAAGTCAAGATCTGGACCGGTCTCGTTCAACTTCAAATTGCGAAAGTTATTCAAGACATTCATACCAAGAAGACAATCAGCCGACTCTGGTACCCAATCTGCCACGTAAAGATAAGTTTCAATTGTGATACCACCAACAGAAAGTGGACCTTGTATTGCATGCCGGTAAGTCTCTAGCTTTCCATTACCCATAGTTGCTGAGTGGTTGACAGGTACCATTCCCGGACTCAAACCTAACCTGTTAATAAATTTGCGGGAAACTAAACTAATTGTCGCACCACCATCAACCAGTCCGACTAAATGACTGTCATAAAAAGAGCACTCGACTTTGCGAATTTTTCCTTCTCTATCAACTGAGGTATTCTCACGACTCAAATTCGTAACAGAAAATATTGAACTGACGGATTTGGGGTTAGAACTGCGTTGCCTGTGGTCATCCTCACTGTCCGAAGACCTAGATCTGTACTGTTTCCGACGTAACAAAAAACAATTTTTCTTGATGTGTCCAACTTTTTTACAATAATTGCAAACAGGTCTGCCGTTGTTTGAAAAGGAAAAATGAACTTCACGGTCATGTTGAACTGACGGAGAACGAGAGATCCGAGCTTTGGAACGAGACGGTCGAGGACTAGTAGTCAAAGAGAGAACTTCCGTGGACTTTGTCACACCTGCTGTTCTTATTTGTTCAGCCTTTATGTTACCGCTTTCATGTGCAACGGCCAACTGAATAGCCTTATCTAGTGTCAGTTTGTTTTCTGACAACAGTCTAGTCCTTAACTGATCAGACGTCAATCCAAGGATCAACTGATCTCTAATATTCTGATTGTATATGCTATCTGTTTTCGCATCGTCAAACTCACATAATCTGCCTTGTCTATGCAAATCATTAACAAAAGACATAACGTTGTCATCTTGGACTATCTTACGAAACTGATATCTCTCATAGGTCAGATTCTTTTTTGGAATAAAATGTGATTTCAAAGCATCTCGTAAGTTTTCATATGGATCTTTAGAAACATCGTAAGACAAGCCAGAAATGATTTTCAATGCATCCCCGCCGATGCAGTTCAAAAGAAGAGCGTGTTTCTGTGGTGAGTCTAAAGTCGTACCTATCTGAACGACTGTCAAATAATTTTCAAAAGTCAGCAGCCACTCTTCGAAATCTTTGGGATTGCCTGTTATGTTCAGGTCTCTTGGGGGTTTACCCATGAACGATGCCATTAAGACTTATGGATCAATAACAATTATAATTCATGAGCAAATAAATCAAAAATCCTGATCGCAACGCCAAATGTGACGCTAAGCCGTATACATGATGACAGGCAAAACAAGCTTGAGTCAAGCGTGATACGTAACTGACGTATATTTAAAACTAAATGCACTCAAACAAACATATAATGTTCATAGATATATCACAGCAATATAGGTCGAAGTTGTTAACTTTCAAGGCGAGGCTATATGAAGAAGTTTTCTACGAATTGTTGTAGGCTACCAACTTAGCAGTATAAGCGTTACACTGCAGGTATTGGTTTAATGCATTGCATTTTTTCAAATATTATTTGTTTTATTTCACGCAAAATGATGTATACAAAATTCTGTCTAACACAAAATGCATTACATCTATCTTAATGGATTAAATTTACAAGGAAGCCATAGGTAATCAAAGCATAGTTTAAAAAGTTAATTAAACAAACTATCAGATAGACATTTACGGTAGGTCTATATCAAAGTTGATGATAGCACAGTTTATTATAGAAAGACCAATCGTTTGGTTGAAGTAGGATACATATCTACATGTACATGCATGTACGCTTACATGTAGATGACTTACTATGACATGATGTGGTCATATACCGGTACTTAGGCAGAATTTTTCTCCAAGAAAACCACAAATGATCATTCATGGTCAATTTCTTTACTCTTGGGTTCTCACTCTTGTGGGGTTACCCAAGCTCTTGGGTCCGCACCCCAAGATTCTTGGGAATCCCCCAAGACTATCCAAAACCCAAGAGTGAGCCCAAGACCCAACCTTGCATCATGTTGGGACTAAAATTAGACAACTTGCTCGTTTAGTCTAATAGAGTTGAACAACCTGATTCTGTGGTCGCATCAATGACACCTCTCATGAACAAGGCTGTTTCTGAAAATCTTCAATCTGAAACGCTTCAAAGTTTTTGTTTTCTTCTCAGTGACACCATACTTTACGAATCCTTGAATCCCTGTCTATCAAAAGATTGGCCCCTGATTTATGCATTCAAAAAGATTTTGTGATTGAGTTTTGTTTTGCCTTGGTGATTCCCATAATGTTACGTCTTTTTTTCAATTTTTCTTTTTGATTGCTTTTGTGTTCGTCCATGCTTCAATTTTCCCTACGACTTTATTTTGAGTTTACTTACTTTTTAGATCATTTGTTAATATATTCTATTTTATGATTCGTAATTGCATCATTATTTATTTATTTTGATTTTCTGAATGTATTTTGCTTCGATATCGACCGTCATACATAGTTGGCATTACTGCTAATTTTGTGGTATTTCATTATTCCGTCCTTTTCATAATCTTAATTCAATTTTCATTATCATTTATAGCATTAAGTATACATTTTCCATTTTCTATTGTACGGCTGATTGTGATTTCACAATGACACTTTGTCTTTAGTCTCGTGTCACGCCATTGTCAATCCGATAGGTGTTCTTTTTCTTGATGTGCACAATTCAGTCACATCAATTTATGTTCTCTACATCTCACTCCCGATGAAGCTGCGGACGGAACAACAGACCGAGCGAGTTGGAGAAGGGTCGTGTCGAGTGTCGTCTCTACGCCTGCCAGGCACAAGATTTTAGCAACTTGTGCCTCTGAAGAACTGGCTGAAAGATGTCGCTCGCCCAAAAGCGGTCTTTTCTTCTCATCTACAATCTGAAATCTACATCTGAATTTTCAAATAATTTGCACTTTGTTTGAATGATAAATTATCAGTGAATAGAAATTCGTGTGATTGTACTATCCCGCAGGCCTATACATTCTTTAAATGTCAAAATTAAATTATTGGCCGTCAAAAATTAATATTAACTTAGAAAAGACTGAAGCTGAATTCGTCTATAGTCAACTCAAAAGAAATCATCTGATATCTGATGATGGAGATGCTATATCCAGACTTCGTGGTATCTTTCGATCCTATTTCAATAGAAATCGTTCATTGAAGCAGCGGTGGAACAGCAAAATTAAAGCGTTGAAGAATTTATCTGAATATTCTGACCTCTACATCTCAAGGCTGATAAAGGCAGCAATATTGTCATTGATGATAGAGTTCGCTATCTTGAGAAAATGAACACCATCATTAATGATGATTCGAAATTCAAAAAGTATGAGCATTCAACTCGTTCTGACAAAGACCCTTTTATCCTAGAGGAAGATCGTCTCAATAGACATCTTTTGAAGCTGAAGAACGAACATCGCATCTCTGACAATATTTATCAGCAAATTCGAGGAGCTGTTGGTAGCCAACCAGCCTCCTTATACGGCCTTCCTAAAATCCACAAAGATGAAACTAATCCTGACTACCGTCCAATTCTTAGCATGAAGAATTCTGCCAAATATAATGTCTCCAAATGGCTTGATTCGGTTTTGAAGCCGTTTATTCCTAAAGACTTTTCTTTGAAAGATACTTTTGAATTTGTTGACAGTATCAGCAATTTCAAGGGAAATTGTCCCGAAGATTGCTATTTTGTCAGTTTTGACGCAGTGAGCCTGTTCTCCAACATACCTGTTGGATCTACAATCGAGCATATAATATCTATTGTTGAATTTGATAGTTTTCCGATTGACGCTGATACTCTCCGTCAATTACTTACTATTGCTTGCAAAAACATCGTTTTTTCGTTCAACAAATGTCTTTATATCTAACATGAAGGAATGGCCATGGGTTCTCCCCTTGGTCCTACTATGGCTTCCTTTGCTATGAATCAAATTGAAAAGAAAATTGAAAATTTTGATGGTCAAAAGCCGTTATTCTACAAACGCTATGTTGACGACAATTTTGCCATTTTTATGAATTCTGATTCTGCAATCACTTTTCTGAATTTCCTTAATAATCAAAGTGATGACATCAAATTTACTGTCGAGTTGGAACACAATGGTTCAATTTTTTTTCTTGATACTAAAATCATGCACGATGATGTTTCTGTTTTCGAAATTTCTTGGAATTATAAACCATCTAATCCTGGCATTTATATTCCTTCCTGTGCGTATGCGCCGAAGAAATATAAACAGGCAGATATGAATAGTCTCTTCTACAGGGCAAAACGGATCTGTAGGAATGACAGCTTGTTGAAGACCTGTAATGATTTCATTGTCAACCTGTTTCTCAGTAATGGTTACAACATCCACTACATCCTCGATGTTAAGCTTAAGGTTGAAAGCAGAAACATTATTCGCCGAGTTAATGATAGTTGTGATAGTGTTGATAATCATTAACAATAGTTAATGATATATGTGATCAGTCTGGTACAAGCGTTGCTAATGAGCATGAAGTAAAGATCATCTACTGGAAATTGCCATACATTTAAGAATCGGAAATTGAACTTCGTAGGCGTATTCATTGTTTCAATAAATCTCTGATTAATGGTAAAATCATTCCTGTTTTCAAGACCATGAAGACTGCACATTTTATTCATCGCAAAGATAGAGTTTCTAGTTGTCTCGCCTCGAACATAGTCTACAAATTTGCTTGTGAACACTGTGACAAGTGTTACATCGGCGAGACAACTAGACATCTACAAACGCGTATTCGAGAGCACTTGTCAGGTCGCCCTATACCATCTGAAATAACGTTACACAATCATGTGAACTTTGAACAATCATTCTCCGTCATCGCCTGTACGAACAAAACTCGCATTGCAGAATCAGTCTTCATAGCTGCTTATGACACAGATATCCTATTAAACAATGATACCAGCTCTTTTCCATTGTTTTTAAAGTTGTGAATTATAGACCTTAACTCTTTTTATTGTTTTGATTTGTTCCGTTTTACTATATAAGCCACTGAAGATGAAGACGAGAGTCTTTGAAATTGTACAATTTGGTCAAATTAAATGAGTCGAAATGAAAGAACTTTTCTATCGTTATCATTCAGCTTATCTCACGCTCCTGATGAATATTCATGACTTACGAGTAAGAAGATCATTTCAACTGACACAGAAACGTTCATTTATCAAGTGATGCAAAAGTACTTCGAAGAAGTTCTGTTCCTTCTAATTTTAGAAATAACGGCAATGTCGCATGCCAACATTGAATAGCTCCCAGGCACATGCAATAAATGAGAAAGTTGACACATGAACAGCATTCGTGAAAACAGGACAGCAGCTGCGGCGATATCAAAAGGAATAAATGATTTAAGGAAAATTGTCAAGATCTATGAACTGAGTTGAGCTCACAAGAAATTCAGTGGGAAAGCTGAAAATAGATTCCACGATATACATGATAAATGCTGCTGTCTAGAGCTTGCAAGAATAAAGTGATTAGATATTTATTACTTCTATTGAAATAATTAGTCCAGAAACCGTAAGTGACTATTCATGTCAAGATTTCATTGAAAAATACTTAAGGTTTCACTTGTTTCGATGCTTTTCGCAGGTAACCAAGACAACGGGATGGCATGATCACAAAATGCATTGCATAAGCATTATATGATTTCGCAATAGGATGCCAGAGCAAGTAGCTATCTTCCACCACAGACTGTCAGCTATCTTCACCCGTCCCCTATCCGTCCACTGATGAATTATTGCCGCCATGTGTGGGACTACGTTCCAAAAACTCATTTTAACCTTCTGGAACGGGTTGAGAAACTTGCCAAGAGTCTTATGGGAAAAACTCTCTAACCAGGTGCAGCCGCAGTCCGTCAGACGGAATGTGGTTTCACTTAGTCTCTTCTACAGATATTATTTCGGTGGAAGCAGTCCTGCACTAATTCAATGCGTTCCCAGACCTAAGATCTTCGTCATAAGCACACGCTGAACTACAGCGCGTAGCTGAGAGCGCATAATGTGAGTCGCTCGAATTTTTTTGCTCGCCCTGCGCAGCTTTGTAATCAGTTTCCAAAGACCACTTTTCTGACCTATGCAATTTTGATGCTTTGTAAACAGGGTTCATTGATATGTTGCTTTCATTTGTTCCTTTTAAGAAATCCTATTTTGATATTTTTTTCAATGAATGACCCCTAGCTTCATTCACGCTATGTTGAGAATAAAAAATCCTTAAAAGATATAATCAATTAATAAAAATGTGTCCATGTGGTTGATTGTTTGATGATTTGTCAGCAAAAAGTGCAGCAAGACACCCGTAGGTCAAGGTCGTCGATGCAATATTGAAGTAAAACTCATATATGGACCCATTGAACTACCGGTTCCTTGTCAAATGGTCCTGAAGCTCGGTTTTGATAAAACCGTCCTACGGAGGGACACAAATTTTAAGTAACAAGAACGCAGTCAGCAACATCAAAAAGCCGGCGCTTCTGTTAATATTTTAGCCCGGAAATCATTGTGGAGGTAGGTATAAAAAGGTCTATTTTCAAACTGTCGGAGGTCATTGATCTTCCGGATAAAATTCTGACAGAAGCATAGGTTTTAGATATTGCTGAGGATGGTCTTGATAGCACAATTTGATTTTAAGGATTCCCTAGGACAGTTTTGTCAAGATCATTTAGAGGACCATTTTGACTTGACACCGAGTTACTTCTTAGTCGAATGAATAGGTTGTCATTGGGGAGGAAAATCTGGAACTGCACCTCTCAAAAAGGTTGGGTCTTGGGTCTTGGGCTCACTCTTGGGTTTTGGATAGTCTTGGGGGGGGAAGGTTCCCAAGAATCTTGTGAGCAATTGACCCAAGAGCTTGGGTAACCCCCCAAGAGTAAAGAAATTGACCATGAATGATCATTTGTGGTTTTCTTGGAGAAAAATTCTGCCTAAGTACCGGTATATGACCACATCATGTCATAGTAAGTCATCTACATGTAAGCGTACATGCATGTACATGTAGATATGTATCCTACTTCAACCAAACGATTGGTCTTTCTATAATAAACTGTGCTATCATCAACTTTGATATAGACCTACCGTAAATGTCTATCTGATAGTTTGTTTAATTAACTTTTTAAACTATGCTTTGATTACCTATGGCTTCCTTGTAAATTTAATCCATTAAGATAGATGTAATGCATTTTGTGTTAGACAGAATTTTGTATACATCATTTTGCGTGAAATAAAACAAATAATATTTGAAAAAATGCAATGCATTAAACCAATACCTGCAGTGTAACGCTTATACTGCTAAGTTAGTAGCCTACAACAATTCGTAGAAAACTTCTTCATATAGCCTCGCCTTGAAAGTTAACAACTTCGACCTATATTGTTTATTCTACTATTAGGTTACATGTATTAGAAAAAGAAAAATATCGGTATCATTTAATGCAGTGACATTCTTTGATGATTGCTTCTTACGATTAGTAAAAGTATCGTTATATCTACATTTGTGCTATTTTCATCTTGTACCTATGTTATGTGTGCTTCGTTTCTCGATCAGACATGTTGTACGGAATGTAGCTCAGTCATGCATGTTGTTCTAATTAGAACAAATTGGGAATTAGGAAGAAGCCTCTTAATTAGGAAATTATTAGGCTGTAGACGTAAATAGGGTTGATGATATTAAGCCCAGAGATAACCTATGCCGATAACTAAAACTTTTAGCTGAATATTAATATGGCCTCAATTCCGCAATTACAAATTCATGTAATAAATAGTTATTAATATGAACATTAGATACATATTAATTGGATAGCAATATGTACAATATGGTATGATTCAAATATCTTCATGCAATTTTAAATCTCAATCAAAATTCCAAACATGTTCTGGAAACTGTTGTTCCACTTCATCAGAGAAATAGCCACTCTTGGGTCCAATCTTGGGGGTATCCAAGATTAGACCCAAGATTAATCTTGTTCTTGGAGGGTGCCCCAAGATTGAATCCTGGAAGCCCAAGTTTGGACCCAACCTTGCTCTCAAACGCATCATTCTTCACTCTGTCTGTCCTTAGCCCCCGTCGAATTTATGCTGCGTTTCACTGAAAGTCATGGCCTGAGCTTACAGCTTCTATGCCTGTTGGTTTAGCGCATTTGCCTTTCATAACTATTGTTTTCATAGTATTTCATAAAGTAGTTGAATTTGTCCCACTGAAAGGTCAAATTTATGATCGATTTTGGAAAGTACGTTCATCAAAGGTCTGAAGTTGCCAGTTTTTGACATTCAATGAATCGATTTTCAATGTGAGAACACGGGCAGGACATGATTCTATGTTGTGATTTTGGTGTTCAGTTAGACATGCTTTATGACACATGTACTCGTATTTTGTAAATGCACCTATTGCGATAACAATTAAGTCTACGCCTATGAGCGAGGGTTTCAGATAGTTAGATACAGGGTTAGTCAAATTAAATGTCCATATTTTATTAAGTGTTGTAAATAATGAAAATCCAACCAATTTTTAAATGCGATGTAGGCTATCATTTTAAACCTCTACGTCTGGCAATGTCAACAATTTTGGAAGTTCATAGATATACTAACTTGGTTAATATTCGACGATTTTGAATTTGACATTTTTCCTGGTCTTGCATGTTAATCAAAACTACGTACATAATGAATTACAATACTTTGCAAAGTTAATTTGTAAACTTTTGCTCGCAGGAAAGTTGTCCAATTCTACATGAAGTCAATGTGGAAGTCAATACAGGTTTTGAATGGCCTTTCTAGTAATTGGAGTGGCTATAAGATAGTGGAATGAGTTTTGACTCTTGAAAATGCTGTTTTGAGACATTTAAAAGAATTCGCACATGAATCGCTGAACGAAGTCACTATACAAGTCTGGTAGACACCGTACAGCGAGGTTCGGCGGATGTGGTCCACTCGGCCAGCAGCGGCATGAGTCTCTGGCACCTCTAAATCATCTGTGTGCAGAACCCATAAAGAGACAGGATTGAGGGCCTATCGTAACCGAAAGACAAGTCGCTTTAGGCCGGAGGCACACACGATAAGCCAAAGCCGGAAGACATAAGCCATAAACAGAATTCCAACACTTAAGCTTCAATGATAGCTGGCATACTGGATAGGCCGTCAGCCATAAGCCGCCTTTGGTTGTCAAGGTACACAGGATAATCCATAACATAAATCAATCAATAAGTCATCGCATGGTTGAGAATCCTTGGGCGATTATATTCAATAAAACCGAAGTTGTCATACAACCCGTGATTCTTCATGCTCAGCTTTACTATACTTTATGCTCTTGCAAAAATTAGACAAATATCATATGTTTTCTCCTTCTGCCTGCTTGCAGCACCTGCCATGAGAAAAAATATTGTCAGACTGACTTATGGCTCATGACTAATGACTTACCGCTGTTGGCGTATGGAGGATCGTGACGCGACTTGCGAACGATGGCTCATGGCTAATTTTGTGTTCCTCCGGCCTTACTTAGAGGCAACTTGTGAATAGCATACGATTGCCAAACATTGGTGAGATGACGGTGCCTCAATCCATCGAACAAGGGAAGTAGCCTGCGAAGAAGTTGATCGACTGCTTGATGATCGAATTCCTATCGACATTCAGTCCGCTTTAATGACTGTTGAAAACGTTTGAGGAATCATTATAGAGAGGTTGACTCACCAAAAGTTTAATGGTTTGACCTCACTGAAAGCAGAAATCAAGAGCATTTTAATTAGTGCCAGTCGAGGGACATTCCCAACCCTCATTTCAAGCACCCCGAAAAGATGCAGAAAATTGTAGCTGAGAATGTAGATAGGTCGAATAAATCATGATGAATAAAGCTCGATTTACTTTCTTTCTTTGACTTATTATGCCTTTATTTCTAGTTTCTTATAGCACTGTGCTCGCGTTAACACTTTTGAGCAGATAATAGAATATATTAAATACCCTGATTTTTTTAGTTATAATTTTTGGTATTAGACATCTGCAAAGTGGTTATACGCGTATCTATGAGCAATTCTCATCACCGTGAAATTCTTGGTCACACTCAGAGGTTTAAAATCAAACATCGCAGTATTGGTTGGTATTTCACTCATCTACAACACTTTGAAAATATGGACATTAAATTGACTCACCCGGTATAAGGCTATTTCATAATCATGCATGTCACTCAGCTTTCACAATCTGAGTGATTTGTGTGTAAATGATGTTTATCAAATAAAGAATTTAGTTATGCTACAATGGCTCGCATATGTAAATATAACGCTTTTTGTGTCTATTAATCATTTGAAACTTTAGCTATCAAAAGGCCACCCGTCATCTTTGTAATCTAATTATGAAATTAAATAGACTTGTTGAGCAAATTGAACAGAAGAATTGGAATATTCACTTCCACATTTAATCATTTATTCTTGAATTGTAGTTCTCGCAAATGTAAAGCGCAAATCAGTAATTTCTGAGACATTTAGCCAATTAGATAAGATTTATAGTAAAAATTGGGGCAATAAAGGAATCGGAATAGGGAAAATTGTTGGATAAGCTTTTGCCATTTTCGTCTACGCAAGCATTCATTGACTCTTGTCAACTTATTGTACTTTAACTCACACACCAATGCAGCTAACTTAGCACAAAACCAAAAGGCTTGAAGTGGAATGTCAGAATTTTGATATATTTCAATAAGAATGAATCTGTAAATATAAAAGTGCCGGAAAGTGACTGCAAGCAAACAAGTGAAAGAATGCATGAGGCGAGACAGTGGCCGACAGTTTCAATTGAATGGGTTTCCACCGACAGTCTCGATATGCTAGTCTTCAATAGGTAATCCATCTTTCAAAATTAATTCTTGAAGACTGAACTTCCCATCTCGAATGAGAATCTTGCTACAGTCTCCTGTTGTCGACCTGTAAATGTGATTATTTATCCTTGTAGCTAGCATCTGAGCGCCTGTTGGTCTTTTTAGGAGCTAACCCTCTCTGGATGTACGTTTATTTTTCTTCTTTCATTGCTGAATTTGGCGTATATAAAAATTTCCGAGCACTACAGCAAGCGACAATCGCTGAAAAAGGCGACTCCAATCATTCGGGCCTCCTTGAATGTCGGAGATCTGAGCACCAACAAGGCGCAAAAGGACAAGACGAAGGAATTGGATTGTTGAAGGACCGATAACTCCGAACGTCTCGATTCGACCGCGGACTCATCACAATCTGAAGCCGAACTGTACACGTTGGAGCTGAAGGTGTTGATGAAGGATTAATCGTCTAAATAATTAAAGAATGGGAAAAGGGTCAGATCCGGGAGTTCAAAGCGTCGAAGCTTCGTTTCACGTGGTCGTTTAGGGTCTGCTGTCCGACGACAAGAGAGCGGGTAGAGGCCTTGCCTATCGGTTTCATCATAGAAGTCTTCATTCCTGGTCGATCTATTGACAAATATCAGGACTACCAGATCCAGGTAATTTTCGGGTATTCATGACCTTAGTGCTCTCAGTGCAATCGATTGATTGGGAAATCCTATATGTTGGATACATGTTGATGACTCCTTATACATCGCCAGACCACGCCTCATCCGTAAAGTCAAGAAATTTCTTCTGGCCCGGTTACAAACAGCGAACTTTCTTATATACAAAGAAACGTCTCAACTTCGATTCACAAAGACCATCACTTAGGATATCTTGAAATGAAAATTAACATCAGACCAGACAGCAACATTTTTCGGTAGAAGAACCACGTAAGACAACCTTTCAAACTATTATACATCATTGTTAACAATGTGCTCCAATCAGACGATCTTTACGTGATCAAACATACAGAGGATTTCTCGCCTTTGCCTTGTCGGTCGCACTTCCGATCTTCGCGCCGATACGGTTACCATGGATGGAATTACTGCGAGCACATTACACACATTCTGAAACATACAAAGTTTAAAGTACCCCTCAGGCAAAAAGCTTCTACGTTAGTCTATGTCGCTGCAACTCCACCCCAAGTCGCCTTGGTCACCTATGCCCACACCTATACCGCACCCCTGAATGGCCACCAAATGCCATCTTCTCTCCCAGATATCCAGATATCCATCCTTTACAATCCAGATATCACAATTCAATAAATAATTCTTCAAATGATATCCACAACGTGCTTGTGGCCAATTGTGACATTCTTTCGCTTGACATTTGATTGTCCATAGCGTTGTTTCTAAATCACTTTTTTAGAGCCAACACGAGGAGTTGCAGTCTTGACAATTAACAATTGAATAACCATTCACTTCTAAGTCTTCTAGTAAATGATGGATATGATTTATAAAGGATATTCGAGTTAAATTTTTAATTAGAAACAGTTGACTCTGACAATACAGCATTCGCTATTATCCAAGCCTTGTTCAAGCTCTAATTTTGCGCCACATCATAGCGAAGTAAATGAGTAAACTCCTTTCTTCAACTGTAAATGACACGTTTCTACTCAATGCTTTTTTTGGTCATTTTTGCATAAATATCAATGTTTGACCAAACGAATGTAGAGATCAATGCGATTCTAATACCACAACCCCCAATATCATGTGATGCCCGGAACACCCGCAAATTCGAGTTGAAAAAAACTTTTGCTTTAAAAAATAATTCTAACTTCTGGAAATAGGTGTGTCATCAGTGATGACACTGTCGCTTCAACTGTTCAAGTAAATTTTCTTCACAGATTGCAATGATTTGCGTAGCAACAAAGATTTCTCTTGTTACTATAACCATGCCAAGAAGTGTGAAAGCCGGGTCTGCAATATTTTTTGCATGTTCGAAAAATCGATAGGCCGATTCTCTTTTTGAATAATATTTGTTTCTGAAAAAAGAGCATTCATTATAGTGATTCTACCAACATATGTAATTAGTTGAGCAATTCACACATAATCAATTCGTTATAATGAATGTAAACAACAGAATAGCATAGAATAATGTATATATTTAGGCCTACTAAATAAAGCTCAAAATCTTCAAGCAACACGAAAGTATAGAAGTCATGAAGGAGCAGAAGAAATGATGATGGTTTAACGTCTCTCCCGTACTAGGGACTTGTACGGTGATAACATATTCAGACTTTTCTGGAGCGTTCTGATCTTTTAACCCGAATGCCCTTGCTGCCGATTTCCTATGAAGCCTTTGGGGCTCGACCACCGGACGGAAGATCGCAAGGCGCCAAGCACTGAACCAATGTGCCATGGAGAAAATACACATCAGCTAGATGAGATCAGTTAAGCCATTGATTACTAACGATCACAAAAAATTACGTCTCAAGGATGTTCCACAAAATTGGACTTTTCACTTAGAATCGCAACGTAGTACAATGGAACATAAGGAGTGATTCTTTGCTTGACGTTCCCCAACTTCCGTACATTGGACCGGGCACGTCAATTTACGAGCTCACTTAAATAAGTCATCGATGACATTTATGGACTCATTATCTGACATACCAAACATGGAGCAAGTATATTCGGTAGAGTAGCAACTCAATATTAATTATATCCTCAAGGCGTATGCAGTTTCGATCTTATTAAGTGAACTCGGATTGAGACCCAGTTACAAATGTGAGATAAGCAAATTTTTGCCGTTTTGAAGAAAACGCAAGTGCCGTGGAATTCAGTGACCATGATCGCAATATAGAAGGAAGAATAGCATTTTACAAATCCTCCATGTCATGACAATCTTGGAGAGGCAATGTTTGTTAAATTAGCATTTCGATGGGCTACTATTACTTTAATGCGCAATCCTATTAATACGAGTATTTTCCAAAGCGTGATCATATCACAAAATGCCTGCCACTGAAAGAGCAAAGTCTCATAATCAAAGACATTATAATTACCGCTAAAAATATAAATGGGTCCACATTAATATTCAGATTTAAGAAATGAAGTATTAGTTTAGTGAATCATGAAATCGTAGCGATGAAAATTGAATGAAAAACTTGAAATTTTAGCCAAGAAAGCACAATAAGATCTCGTCTTTCTCATGAAGACTTACATTATAATGAGGTTCATGAAATTTCCTTGATTATCAGCTGAAGATCCGATTAATCAAGATGTCTGCTAGCAACTTTCATTCCTTTTAAAAGCACATAAATTTCATACTACTTATATAGGGGCACCAAATTCCTAGTATATAAATACATGAAAAATTTGCAATTACTTAGCCACTTAAAAATTGATTAAATATCCTTTTTATGCCGCATGAACGTATTCTCCGCAAAGTTTTTAACTACTCTGATAAAAACTGGATAAATTGCCGAGATATTGATTATTACATGTAGTCTAGTTTAACGTGTCATCATTTCACTTGAATAAATAAGAAACTTTCTCTTTAATTTTACTGTGATCGTTCCCCCATATTAAAAAAATCACACAGAGCATGATTTATTGCATCTCCCGATTCGCTTTCCACGCAATACTTGCTGATTGAAATGAGCTTTTAAATTTTCGTACAACTCAAAGCTACAATCTGCGCAGAGAACAGTTTTCAAAATATTAACTTACCACACACATGTAATACTTGGGACATTCTTCTGTAGTTGGCTCGGTATGATTGAAATGATTATAGCAGGTAATTGAAAGCACTGCTTCCATTGTTACTGCAAATATAAGGGAAGTTCACAAAGTAATTATTTGTGCGGCTAACGGATAATTGTGTTATGAAGTAAACTTCAAAGTACAAATGATGCGGTCATTTAATTTTCAATGAAAAATGAATACTTAAATGTGGATACGCATGTAAACATTTAATATATCACTAGATGAAGAATAAATGTCTTATCCTTGAATGACATTTTACTCCCGTTTATCCGTATAGCACACTTTCAGAAGAAGTATTTGGCTACTTCTCATGTGAAAGATCCTCCCGTTGAAGTCTCTTGTCTAATACAAGGATGTGGGTATGGAAACAGCAAATCTCATAGGGAAGCTGAAGATATACTGATGATATGACAGTGAAATGTCATCAAAGTTCTTAACACTGCTTTCTCCTCATTAACATTTCGTCAACAACACCATGAAAATAAGGCATCGGCAAAAAGGCACCTGTAAGCAACATGCGGCATCTCCTAGATATTTGAGCAGTTGAAGCTACCAACTATCTCCATTTCTCATGTTTTGATTGAGAGTTTCCTTAGTTTACAGCCACAGACTCGGTTTTTCGTTTTACAAGCTCTCGGGTACAAATACAACTTATTTCTAGTTTATATAATTCAATTAAGAATAATTTATATTATCCCACTGATTTCGCTAAATAAAAATTCAGAATTTACGAGCATGCGCTATGTACTCTGCGAAATGAAGGCGGGGATATGAAAAAGAGGACAGCTAGTTAATTTGACATTTGTCTTCATGAAATCAGAGGGATAAAACATGTTTATTTCATAGCTCTGAATTGTCCTGTTTTAAAGATAAATGTACGATAATGTAAGATAAATGTAAATAATGTAAAAAATGTAATAAATGTAAGATAAATGTTTTCCTAATTTTGTGGATAGCTAACATCTACTAGTAGATTGAACGCTCAGAATCTGGCACAGATTATTGACACATGTCTAGAAAAGAGTGAAGTAATTGTAAATAGATTGGAAAAGCCAAATATTTTGTTATATCATAAATTTGATTATTAACAGCGTCATATTTCAGCAGCCAACAGCAGTCATCTTCAGGCAAGTTATGAAGGAATACATGCACGTTTAAGATTGGAAATTCACACTTGTTCATTTGTAAATCTTTGGGATAGGAAGTAGAAAATAGATGAGACATAGAAGGGTAGGAAAGAGAGATGTTGTCAGCAACAGGGAAAACTATATCGTGAGCTTTTAGTGGAGACCTGAGTTTCGAGGTCTTTCCGAATCCTCAATGATTTATGGCGGGAACTGTATTTGTCTTGGATGAAACTTCGATATTTGTTTTGCTATCTTTTACTTTAGATTTACCATCTTATAAATCTTACTAATCTTAATAACTTCTAATTTTATCATCATAGCCTCCCGTATTCTTGAGTTTGCTTCATCGTCATCATAAGCTAAATGACAAATAGGCCTTACCAAAGTAAAACATGTTTCATAACAACTTGCATGTCAATCCACATTTTATTATACCAGTATAAATGCAAATACATTATAATTTTATTGTAGTCATTCGAATTGGCCTGCACTTTGACAACGTTAATTCTGATTATTTCAATTGTTGGGAAGCAGGGATTTGACACATGACGGTCATTCTGGCTGCTGGTTGACTTCTCCAGGATTTTGACCTATAACCGATAAAAAGATCATTATCAAAAGATACCGATGAACTGCACTAAAATGATAATTGATGAAACTAAAGCAAGTTGACGCAAAAGAAGTCAAAGTCAACTGATATAGAGCCTATGGATCAAACACTCAAAACTCTAAAGTGTGCAAACTTTAATCACACATGCAGACTTGTAGCAACGATAAAACGAGGCATAAAATGTCATCACAATCATTTACTATACCATTTGTCTCTAGAATTTATTTTGTACTATTAATGTAATTTCATCATCACTTGCCTGAAATTAAAGGTGTTTTACAATGAACTACTAATGGCGTCATTCATAATTTTTGTGGTTGTAGCATATTGTAATGCTTTTCACCAACAACGCAGTTCGTTCAGGGAGAAGTGATATCAATTTGAACATATCCCGCAGAAACTATTACGTAGCAAGTCAAATCTAACCAAAATCCTCTGACAATGTCACATCGAAAAATATGTAAGCCTCTGTCTGCATTCAAGTAATATCAACTAAAATTGGACCTAAATTGACATACAAAAGACCTTGAACATTTTGAAAGATCTTGAAAAGATTTTGAACATGCATGTAGTCTTTTACAATATGAATTGCCATACTTAAGTGAGTGGAATTTTTTAGATTGATCAATTGCTAGCAGGCTTAGCGACCAATGATGTGTTTTGTGAATATCGAAGTTGGCTCTTAGGCACACTGTACACAGTAAACTTGTAAAAAAAACATCCGCTAAAATTTACAACTAAAATAAGTTTCTCTGTTTTTTACATTCCGAACAGAATACATTCGTAGAAACAGACACTTTTAATTTCATATTAGCGGATAGAGAAGTAGAACCCAAAAACGAAAAAACCGGGTCATTGACTGGGTCACCGTACGGTGCCCTTTATCCAGTGACCCGTTCCAACTTATTACTTTGGCAACGATTTCCGCAGATTTTCCGAAGGCAAGAACGATTTCAAAAATGTATACTTGAAGCTCAATCGCCGAAATCCATCCCCAGAGATATGCGGTAATTTCAAAACAGAACTCGCAGCCTCTCCGTGCATTGTATTGGCGAACAAGGCTTCGAGGACTGCTGCAATCATCATGCCTGATTGGTCGAATATTTGTCTTATTTTACCATTTGCCTGAGGTTCGGTTCGAGGCACAAGTCGAATTTCTCTGGTCAAACTGTCTGGCGAAATTGTCGCGGAGATGTTCTTAAAGTCTTGTGGTCAACTTGTCTTTGTGGCAGAAAAGGATCACATTCTGATGTAGGCTAGTCAAAAAAGTCTGACAAAGGGATTGGATTTCTTAAAATTTGATGGAATCGTGACAATTTGAACATTCTGAAGATATTGTTTATGACACAGATAAGCGCAAGCAATGAAAGGTTGTTTTTACTTTTAAATAGGTGCATTGAGATTCTCCGCCACTCTATCTAAAGTTCTCGCAGCCCTATTTTACTGATGAACTCCTGTTCATCGCATCTCCAGCGAAATGAAAAAATTAAGCTGTCAAAATCTGCCGGGTCCTGCATTAGTGGGTGGGGCTATTAGTCCGGGAGCCAGCGTGAAGTTGTGCAGGGAACGAGGTAGTACATAAAACTTTCACATAGCATAGTACACCTCTAACCTACTGCAAAACTTCGCGTCTGCCGGATCAGATCATTTGCTTTTCAGAAATAGAGAGGATAACAAAATCCTATGTATTTCCAGTGGAAAAATTGTGACATTTAAGGTGTTGACTCCATTTTTTCGAATTTTTGCTCATAAAAGTTACACAAATTGGTATTTTGTTGAACTGGTTATTATAGAAATCATCTACAGATCATGATCTTTCAAATGAGTTATCATTCAGTGACAGAGGATGAAGTAAAGTGTACAAACAGACACTTTTCGTTGGTGTAACTGCAAATTTTAACATAGAAATTTCAGGAAAATTGTTGATATACTTTAACGAAAAGTGTCTGTTTGTACACTTTACTTCATCCTCTGTCACTGAATGATAACTCATTTGAAAGATCATGATCTGTAGATGATTTCTATAATAACCAGTTCAACAAAATACCAATTTGTGTAACTTTTATGAGCAAAAATTCGAAAAAATGGAGTCAACACCTTAAATGTCACAATTTTTCCACTGGAAATACATAGGATTTTGTTATCCTCTCTATTTCTGAAAAGCAAATGATCTGATCCGGCAGACGCGAAGTTTTGCAGTAGGTTAGAGGTGTACTATGCTATGTGAAAGTTTTATGTACTACCTCGTTCCCTGCACAACTTCACGCTGGCTCCCGGACTATATCTCTGAACTCGCTTTGCTGAACTCTACTTCATTCATGGACAATCAAAATCACGTGACAGACGACTCATACACACGGATGACATTTAAAAAGAATCGTCCTGAAATGTGTCTGGCTGAAGGCTTGGTAGCTGCTGAAATTTCAAAAGATCACAGTTTCAACATTTAAAAGATCAAAGTTGACATATTGGAGCAGACAAGGTGACGCTTTATGGCATCATTCATTGAGTAGGTGCGGTGAAATTTCACTATTTTTGATGGTGACAATTTGATGACTGCTTAAAGGTGTGCTCATCACTTTTATTTGCTCATTATGCTGTGAGCAGCATAAAAAATGTGAATGCTGTCATTGTCATGCTTCGATCGTGTCAGAGAGGTGACATGGCGGACTCTTGTGCTGTTTATGTTGATGAATTTATCGTGCCCTGTGAAGCCATTGATGAGTATGTGACATTGGCTTCTCTCGACAAGGGAGGATCATTGACCAAATGTCTTGTTGGACAACGTCATGAGAATAAAATATCTATCAAATGTTTAACATTCAAAAATTCCGATTTTGATGCTGCTTTAGAATGGATGCGGTCTAGCGTTTTTCTGAGACATGACTCAATCGTCAATATTACAGGTTCTGGAGGCTCATCAAATGCAAATAAAATCGCAAGAACTCTCAACTGTAAAACAAAATGGGTGGATGAAATATTTGCGCAGGCCAAAGGAGTCTATTTCCTTAAGAAATATGCCAATGAAAATGAAATATTTTATCCAAAGCCTAATCTTCACTATACGGTTGATCCAGAAAAACTAAATGCAACATGGAAAATGCAACTAGATAAGCCCGTAACCGAACATGAAGATGATGAATCACCACATCCGATGATTTTCTCAATTTTGGGATCTGCTTACTCTAGTTTAGCAATCAATTCTGATGGAACAAGTCGATTTGTGAATGGATCCACTGTCTGTGGTAGAACACTTCTTGGTTTGTCAAACATTCTTCTTGGAGTAAAGGATTTCAAAGAATTAGACGAGCTCGCATCACGAGGAGATAGATCAAAAGTTGATATTTTGGCTAAGGAAGCATTTGCAGAGAGTGATGATGATCTTTATAAATCAGTTCCAGGAGATCTGTCAATGTTTCCCTTAGCGAAACTAATTGACGATGACGTGAAAGAGAAAGCAAATCGTGAAGATATTGCAGCCGGATTATTGACTATGTTCGGTGGAAGTCTCATGTCAAGCATGTTTGCGGAGGCATCGGGATTAAAAGCTTCAACGATTATTATTGGAGGTAACATCTTGAGATCAACATATTTTAGGGAAATCTTGGCTTCAGCAGAAATGGGCATTCCAAATTTGCAAATGAAATTCTTGAAAACTGGCCATACAGCAGCAATTGGGGCTATGGTATATGGTTCGAGATAGCAATTTCATTCATTGGATTCATATTGAACTGTAGACTTCTTTGTAGACTGTGTAGACTTTGTCGAAATTGAATTCTGGTTTCATGCATTGCAATAGCTTTGTAAAAGCTTTATCGCCCTGTTCAGTTCCCATTCAAATTCATCTTCTTATATCCTTCGCGTCAGAAGAAAAGCACAGGTAGAAGAATATTCATTTGCTCGACTTAATGACTTGGAAATGATTTTTTACAGTGGAAAATATCTGTGCATGTTTAAAATTTTTTTTATCACATCTGATAGAAATCTGCAACAAGAAATGCTTCAAGAGCTGTCATTTAATTTCTTAAATTCAGGTCAACAGTGCATCACAGACTACATGCATACTTCTTTATAGTTGCTAGTCTAAAGAAAGATAGTAATTGTATTTCAAGCGAAATCTTATTTCGAAGTACTTATGAACTGCCATTTCTAAGTATTAAAAAAAATTCCTATCACATATGATGGTATTTTGAGTTTGATAAGCACACATTAAGGCAAAGGTAAAAATTATCTATTCATGGGTCATTACGTCGAATAAAGGAATTAATAAATTCCTACCTATGCACGTTTCTTTTGACTTCCAGTATAACGTCAGTGTTACAACTCGATATCTGACTATTCACTGACTTTGTGCTCTTAAATTTCTGTGAGTTGTTTCTGCACATCAGTCTGGTTTTTAGAAAAAGAAGATTATCTTTTTTCTATAATAGATGTATTACTTCATGACTATAAATGCCTTTGTTTTTTATTCCATGTTTTGCATTGCTTTATTCAATTGACCAACCTATTGGACCGCAAAGGCCAAAAGTCTTTTTGATGTGTGAAATGAGGCAACTGCAATGTTGATAACATGCGATTCATGAATATGTTATGTTGATATCACACTGCATATGCATTTATCGGCATTTACTTCATTTCTTTTTGTAGAAGTTCAGCACCTCACAACAGCCTCCATAGAAATTCATGGAAGGATAACTGCCTCACTTGTATTTGGTCTGCTCCTTTCCCTGTGAATAGATCTTTATGGTTAATATCTATAAGCTTATATCATTTTATATCCGCAGCTACCATATTAAACAGATTTCTTCGGGGATTGATGAAGAAGAAAGGTGTCGATGGACGCCGAAGGACCTTCACCTTGTACAAAGTTCAACGTTTGCTTATAATTTTTGAACAATAAAATTATATTGCTGAATTGAATTATAATATATTTTTGAATAATAGTTGAAGTCTCATTTCATTTAGGAAAATACAGCAAGGTGTAATTATGATTTCTGCATAATATATGCGAAAGCTAATGAAAATAATTCTGCAGTGACTGTCACAGTGACTTTTAGCATCAGCAAAGAACACTGAAGGGCATCAAAAGCAAATGCATAAGTTAATAAGTTTAGCACAGTTTGCATAAGTTAATCTTAATCATTGATCATTTTCTTTATGATCTTATATATTCTAATATATAATATTATATATATTTATGTAAATATATGATATAACATATATAATTATATATATATAATATATTATGTAGTCATATATGATAATATATATGATCTAATATATATCTATATATTCTTGCTAGTTTGCATTAGTCATAGTCACGGACAGTCATTAATGATCGCTTTAGAGGAAAATGCACCCTGGGATTGCTATATTTTATTATATTGTATTTTTGACTTAATGAAAATCGCTCACTGTACAGAATTTACATACATATGCATTATCAATATACCAGTGGTGGTTTTTCACTTTGCAGGTTTGATTGTCACTACATTTTTCTAAGGCTCTATGTATTTTAAGGTATCCAGTATAATTTTGTAGACCATCTATTGTCCACTGGCGCAAAATTTACATAAAACTGAATGTAATGTATTCGAGATAAAAGATATTCTGTACTTCTTCCTTGAGAAAATGTTGCATGAAAGCTAGTTCGTTGCACAGTTGAAAACGCTTCCACATACCACTGTCTATACGAAGATGCATATCATGGTGAGTTCAGACAACCAAGGCACAGCCCAAGTCGACGTCATATCATCACAGAAATTTGATAATCTTCGGCTCTGACTATGGAGCGTTCTTCTCATTTAAGACATTTAAAGATATCTACAATGTTGAGACACTTATCGACTCGCTACCGCTAACTTCAAAAGGAGTGTCAAAGTCTTGGGTGTCATTTTGAATGATTCTCTGGGATTGGGGTCTCATGTTGACCTTATAGAGAAGAAGTGTGCTCAGAGGATGTGCATCCTTCGACGCATGAATTGTTCATGACGCTCCCCCCCCTTAATACAAATAGTGCTGTAGCATACGTTGACGCCGTCAATTTGAGAAATTGACGCTGACGACGTCAAAATCCCTCTGAAAAGCAGCGTTAGCGTCAATTTTAGAATACAGAAGGTAAATTTGTCATTGATAAGATTTGGTCGCTCGAGTTTTCTGCAGACTTGAAAGTATTTTGAAAGTCTTCTGTAAACTTCATGCTGACGCGAGAAGGGGCCACGGTGTCTGATTCGGAATCTACACAATGCATGATGACATTTTATTTGATCGGCAGTCGGCAATGACTACGTGTGCACGTGCTCATGACGTATGCGAGCTGACACTATCAGTTCATCAGAGCAGGGACGACTATACAATAATAAACGTCATTGTCTAATCTTTCTACTTTCTTTCTATTTTTCTTTCTATTTTTTATGTAAATAAGTGACATTTATTATTTGGTTCAGTGTTATATATTGGAGATGGGAAGGCCTAATCTCGATATTCTCAATAATGGTTATGCTAATGGCTTCAAAGTAAAGGTTTAGGCATTTCTACATTCTGTGATATTTCTTCTAGAGGTCCATGAGTCATCACTTTCATGTAGCTGAACTGCTGGTGGCAATAAAAAAATCAAAATTATTCAATATGACAATTCGCATCGGCTGCGTCTGTTATCGGCGAATGTTCCCGACATATATTTTACATATTGATGAAAAACTCGACTTCACTTTTATTCCTAATTCGCTTTTGGATCTATCGACATTGTTTTGCTGTCCGTGCGGATTGTCAAAAGGATAGATCTTCAGGCCTACTGTAAAAGTATTCGCAGCGACAAAGTCTATTTACCGTTTGATTTTCAAAACAGATGATGAAGTATGATGTAAAATTGACGCTGACACCGTCAATTTTTTTCATTGACGCATACAACACTGAATATCAAACGTTCGAGGATCTTTGATGGACCAGGAAGCAGAGTTATTGGTCAAAGGGCACTCAGTTTTGCTGGAGTCGTATTTGGAAGTGGAGAAATTAGGCAATTTTTTCAAATCTTAGGAAAGCATCTTTGTCTGATCGATAATTTATATATCCGAAATAATGGCTTTGCTAATATGTCAGCGAGGAAGGAATGGGAATGCTTATTATGAAATTGCTAGGTGTTATTTTGTACAGCAAGATGAAATGGTCATCACATGTAAATTCTATCGTTAAAAGGGCAACATCTCGTATCAATACATTGCGGCGTCTTAAACCGTACGAGTATGTAACGAATAACTTTCTGGTTCAAATATATAACGGCTGTATTCGATCCATCTTAGAACATTGCGCGCCGATTTTCATAAATTTGAATGCTGGATTATCTACCTCAGTAGAGAGAGTGCAAAGTCGAAACCACTGTGTAATTTGTGGCCCACACTGTAAATGTCAAAAGTTCATGCCTTTTTAAACTACAGACGTATGAATTTTTTAAGCAACTTCTTTGTATATTAAATGACGAAACCCATCACCTTCATCATCTTGAGCCCCAGTGATGACTCGCTCACAAAAGTACAAACTCCCATTGTCTCAGACAGTCGCATGCTTCAAAACATTCATGGCATCTATGGCTAAATTATCAAACAGAGGTTTCAGCCTAAAGTAACTTTATGAACTGACTTGTTGTTTGACACTTTTGTTGCTGACTTTGGATTAATTTTTTTCTTATAATGAACAGATATTGTTGCACATTCCTCACGCTTCTCATTATTGAGGAGATTCGACAAATAAACGTTATTCTATTCTATCCGATTAGATATTGATCCAGCAGACGTTTTTGCATTAAGCTTGGCAAGACGTAAATATACATTATATTCAAAATGACGCCGAAAATCCATCATCTTCATCAGTAATATCAATAGATTGTGATGCGCTCGATGTCTGCGAACCAGCAAAAAGATCTTTCAAATCTCTACTCTATGAAGAAGGGTCTGCACCCAAAACGTCGAGTAAAAGCTCGTTTTTTCTTTACCTTTTTAACTAACAGATTTGCAGAAAATTCAAGGGAGTGCGTTTCTCGATTACGAGTGCAGCCTATAATCTTTCAATTCTGCAAACGCCAATTCTGGGGACTGATATTGGGATATCAATGAGTTTAGACCATCTGAATACTTATCTTTACCGTAGAGTAAGGATCCTAATATATCTACTCTATGATCTTTACCGCTTAGAAAATTTGCAACTGACCACAGCCATTTGCCGGAGTTCCTGGATTGATTTGCCCATGAAAGCTTAGCTTTATGTATTTCACTGCGCACGTTTTGCTTCAGATGATTGTAGTAAGGTCAATTACTGTCTATGTAAGCTCTCTATTTTTCGTTTGTCAGATGTTTTGTTAAAGGAGTCTTCCAAGCTTTGTCGATAGAAGTCGGTTTTGCAATGTTCCTTTAGGCATTTGATCTATCGTTTATTTAATTTCATTGCTGTTAATTGGTATTGTCATATCAATAGCATTGCTGACAGTAGGATAGAAAATTCTACATTGTTCACTTACAGCGGTCTAAGAAAATAAGTCTTTCCAGTCTATAGAGAAAAAAATTCTGAACAAATTACGTGGATTGGATAATCTTTAGTTGTAGACAATAGAAGATCCTATATTTACTTTACTGTATTGCTTACAGATTTTGATGGAGACACTCTCAACGTCAAATGATTAGATTTAGAAATTGGAGCGTTATATGTGACACAATTTTCATTACATCTGAAAGGTCATTAAGAGCTAACACATGGTCGAGATGACTACTTATCCTGGTTGCAGATGTACCAATATCTGTCAAGTCAAGATCTATGCATAGTTAATGCGTTTGAAAGAGCATTGAAACATCGTTTGAATAGCTGGATTCTTTTTACCATACACCGTCAGGGTTCTGAAGAAACCCCAACACCTTGAATGAAAAATTCAGAATACGGAATTTTCTGTCAATTATGTCGTACTGCACGATTTTGCAATGTATTAACGATATCGCTATCGTCAAGTCCAAAGATTTTCATGAGCAATGCAGTATATCAAAATAAAGCTCAGAAAATCCCCGTTCTCCTGATGCCTGATTTAATGTCATACTCGCATGCTTCCTCATCAAAAAACTACTATTTGTGAATCGATCGATCTTCATGCTTTGACAAGTGTCCAGCAAACACAATAACGCATACAAGTTTACAACAGTTTATTTGGAAGCTTGTATGTAAGCACTGTTGTCTGACATCACTGCGGTGGTCCTTTTTTATTATCAGCTCTGCAGCAGGGATGGAGCCAGCCCGGGCTGGGATCGGCCTTAAAACCAGCCTGAGTATGTACAGGGAATTAAAAAATTATCCTCAATAAAAATAAAACAATTAAGCCAGCAATTAAATTATCTTATAATGATTATGTAAAGATTTTTCTTCTGACGCGCTAGGAAATCTATAGGTTTTCCGACATTAATGTAGAAATATGCAGTTCAAATGTAGAATATGCAAATTAGATATCATGCTTTGCAAATGAAATATTATTTTCAGATCAAATGTAGACATATGCAGTATGAAATGTGTGGGCATAGAAATGGATGTGATCAAATGTAGAAATATGCAGATCAAATGTAGCTGCTCATCAATAAATTGTACAGATTAATCATCAATCACTGTAGAGACTATCACTTAGGATGATGATGACAGATTCCAGTGTCATTCAAGGTACCTTTCACAATTATTTACCCCTCATAACATTTAATATTGCATCTCTAATGTACATGTAGCTCATGCATCGTGCTAACCAAGTCGAGAATTGAAAAGATAAAACAACTTGATGAATTTGATGCAAACAATGTTTAAGCTAACACATGTATTAACTCCTCTGTTGCCATTTGTGGGTAATGGACCATGACATTTGGGGTTGTGGAAGTAGGAGTCCAAGCCAAGGGAAATCAATTCTTCGATGATGTCATTCAGTGGACGGCAGTGGAGATTATCGAAGACATAACGAGCTCACATTTAAAGAGATAAAGTCTGAGCTATGATTGCGCGAATCCCTTCAATCTCACATCTCCATTTTCTAGTTATTCAGTTTTCTTGATGGAGAGATGACTTCAATGAAGAAGCTTGAAGATGCCCCACTGAAAGAAATTCCACACACGTCCAGATGAATGTCACGATTTTGCTGAGTGGTTACTTCAAGAATTGTATATTGAAGCTGGCTTTGATTTGCATATAAACAAGCAGTACGTATACACGTACGAGAGCACGTATACACTGTTCGTTTGGTGGCTGAAAGCAGAGGCCAAACATCACTGCGGTGTCGCCACAAACTGGGTTCTTGTACCACCAGTACCTAACTTTCTCCCCGGCATTGAAGCTGATTTTATTTTTGATGATGCTCCAGCTCATTCTAGAGTAGCATTGAGTCTCCTTCAAGATCTCCTCAAAAAACTTCGAGAGGGTCGCTTCAATTTTGATCAACTACTCTAAAGCGCTTACTCTCATTGCCTTCGTTGCTTCGTCGCTTTCAAGACGATTTCGGCTCCATGACGGATCATCACATTAGTCAAAACCATCAAAGTCAAATCCGGCGGTCACACGGCCCAAAGAGTCACACCTGCCACAAGAAAGATGTAAGATTAGGGTTCGCGCAATCATAGCTCAGACTTTATCTCTTTAAATGTGAGCTCGTTATGTCTTCGATAATCTCCACTGCCGTCCACTGAATGACATCATCGAAGAATTGATTTCCCTTGGCTTGGACTCCTACTTCCACAACCCCAAATGTCATGGTCCATTACCCACAAATGGCAACAGAGGAGTTAATACATGTGTTAGCTTAAACATTGTTTGCATCAAATTCATCAAGTTGTTTTATCTTTTCAATTCTCGACTTGGTTAGCACGATGCATGAGCTACATGTACATTAGAGATGCAATATTAAATGTTATGAGGGGTAAATAATTGTGAAAGGTACCTTGAATGACACTGGAATCTGTCATCATCATCCTAAGTGATAAGTAGTATATAGTGTGACATCCGGCGCGACGCTTCACTTCGCTTTGCTTCGCTTCGCTTGCGCCGGATGACACACTTTTTGCGGGTTTTTTCAAAAAATCAAAATTTCAAAAATTTCAAAAATTTAGGTAGACTTCAAATTTCACGTGGTCGAAGGCCGAAGGGCGAAAATTTAAGCGTTTTTAAAAATACCCAATTTTCAAATTTTTCAAAATCTCAAAATTTGAGAATTACAATTTTTACCTTGAAAATCATGACCGTTCAAGGACACCGAAAATCATAAAAGTTAATAATTTCAAATTCATGAATTTTATCCATCTTTCAGGTTTTTAAAATATAACATGTGACTAGTAATATTTCTTTAAAAATGGAAGAAACAAAAGTGGAAGGAACTTCTGAAATGGATGAAACCGCAAGAATATATCAGTAGTATATAGTGTGACATCCGGCGCGACGCTTCACTTCGCTTTGCTTCGCTTCGCTTGCGCCGGATGACACACTTTTGCGGGTTTTTTTCAAAAAATCAAAATTTCAAAAATTTAGGTAGACTTCAAATTTCACGTGGCCGAAGGCCGAAGGGCGAAAATTTAAGCGTTTTTAAAAATACCCAATTTTGCAAATTTTTCAAATTTTTCAAAATCTCAAAATTTGAGAATTACAATTTTCACCCTTAAAATCATGACCGTTCCAGGACACCGAAAAATCATAAAAGTTAAGAATCTCAAATTTGAGAATTACAATTTTCTCGCTTAAATCATGACCGTTCCAGGACACCAAAAATCATGAAAGTTGAGAATTTCAAATTCATGAATTTTATCCATCTTTCAGGTTTTTAAAATATAACATGTGACTAATAATATTTCTTTAAAAAATGGAAGAAACAAAAGTGGATGAAACCGCAAGAATATATCCTTCGTTATCTCAATTAAAAACAGGTGAAATGGTTCTCAATTATTATTAAGATTAGAGCATTATGATAAATTAAGAAGACGCAATTATTACTTAGTCATTCTTCGTTATTGTATGCTCAACATTATTTAAAGTACTAATTGTGTGAACTAGAAGATCATTGTAACTCATAAACTCAAAATTATTCAATGAACCCGTACACTGGCTGATAATTGAAGAGAGAGAAACATCTAGCAGCTTTCCCCTAAAATTATCGTGCTATCTGTTGTCATTTCAATTTACCCATCGGTAAACTTTTGACATTTCAACTTACGCGTGCGTAAAAGTTTTGACATTTCAATTTACCCCTACGTAAATTATTTTCAGAATCTGTTTTAAAAATCTATTTTCAAAATCCATTTGCAAAGTCTGTTTTCAAATTCAGTTTTAGAAAATCGATTTGCAAAATTCATTTAGCGTTTCCTGTTTCCACATGAATAGGTTAAAACACATACGGGCAGCAATAAAAAGCAATTCTTCTTGTGAGTTGAGAACACATGCGGGTGTGGTGATAATAAAAAAGCAATTTTTATTGTGAATTTAGAACGCATAAGGGCAACGCCGATATGCAAGATAGTTGTTATAGCAATTTTAAACAATCACTTAAACAATGAAACACATTAACGAATGAAGTTCTTCTCTCAAGGAGTATTAGATAGTTAGTTTATTTTAATTCATCTCATTCATTTCTATCATTCATGATGAGTAAACATTTGGGTGATCGTATTGAAACGACAAAAGGACAAATCGCAAAAAAAGTGTGCCTGATCAACGAATTTGTAAAGAAGAATCATTTCATAAATACTGTGGAACTACAAAAAAGTTTGGAAAACATTAGTGATATTGATTTTGATGATTTCGTGACGTCGTGTGAAATATCACAGCGAATTTTAAACGAAGTTAAAGGCGCTGCTGCATTAGAACGTAAGCGAAGAACTTTACAAAATCAATATATTGTGAAACGTGAAACGGCGAGAATGAAGCGTTCTTTTGATGAACAACTTGAGATGGATTATTATAATAAGACAATGAAAACAAGTCAAATAGTTTTAAATCTACAACCGGGGACATCATCAACTCAAGATGAAGAGACATCACAATTGCAAGCCATTCAAGACAAATGATTTTGTGGACAACTACATCTGAAAAGCAAGCAAGCAAGCAGTGATTCAAGAACCATCTAAAACTCAGTTTTTTCTAATTCATTTTGAGAAGTTCATGAAGAAAATGGAAATATGTAAAACAATATAGATTAGAATAATTATAATATAATCATTTCAAAATCGAATAAGTAGTAAGGTAAGTCATCATTATGAGACAGTTTTTTAAATCTAGGGGGACCCTATAAGAAATTTTTTTATTATAAAATGAGCAACATAAATGAGTTTTTGAAATTATATGGAACACAGACAACAACGAATTTCGATTTAAATAAGATTGCTAATCAATTGGGAATAAAGAATTTTCACATATTGATGAGGGATGAATTACAATTGATCAAAAATAGGCCAACAGGAACCTTCAGTTCCCGGAACAAAGTTCAAACTGTAAATTTCATAACGAATCTTCACACTTCAGACCAAAAAGGCGTACATTGGTCAGCAGAACTATTATTTTGATTCATACGGTTTGCTCCCTACAAGTGAAGTGAAAGAATTACTTGGAACGGTAACATACAATACGTTTCAAATTTAAACACCAGGCACTACCTATTGTGGACAATTATGTTTATACGTTTTGTACAAATTACAAAAAGGAGTACCATTTCTAGATATAATGTTAGAGTTAAACAATCTATAACTCAAGCGAAGCTAAAGCTCTGTTTTCTGTAATTCATTTTGATAAAATCGGCCTCTGATATCTTCATCATCTAAATCTTTGATTTCGTAAGTAATCGGATAACTTTGATTTATTTTAGAAATTTCAAATATCTCTTTCGTCCAGTATTCGACGAAGCCTTTTTCAAATTTATTCTTATATTTAAATATTCTAACTCGATCTCCAATTTTAAATTTCGGCTTAAGTTTCTGCAAATTCGGATTACTCTCATTCAAATTATTATTTTGGTTCGAATAATTATTCTCGAATATTTTTTTTCGTATTAAATCAGGGTCGTCAGAAGCATTCTTTGGAGTTTCTTCAATACCTGAATGAACTTTATTATTGTACTGCTCTACAATTCCTGGCAATATCTTCAACCATTTCTGATTTCTTTGCTCAGTAAATTTCTTGAATAATTTATTTTTTAACGTCCGATTGAATCTTTCTATCACTACGGCCTTCCCTGCATTTTCAGTTGAATAAACTGAGCCTTGGCGATGACTTTCGTCTGTTTCAAATAGTGGCTGAACATTTCTGTTATAAAATTCCGACCCTTTATCAACAAACAATTTTTTTGGCTTTCTCTTACTTTCTTCAAAGATTTCTTCAAACGCATATTTAACTGATAGACCACTTTTGTTTTTTAAAGGCTTTACCCAAGCGTATCGTGTATATAAATCTATAACGGTCAATGCGTATTTATAATCTTTTTCATTCGGCATATGAATAAGATCAGCACTCCAAATATCATCTTTATTAAATACTTTTACTTTCAAAAGATATTTCGGCCTTCTATATTCTTTATGAATTTCGGAGGCGTAGGTTCGAGTGTTGCTCTCAGACAGCTTTGCTGTCGTTTCATTTAACCCTGACCGAATAATATTTTAGCTTGTAAAGCTTTCTTAACAAACATTCTTTCAATTTTTTCTCTAAATGTAGGATTTTGAATACTATCTAATTCTTGAATCATCTTCTTATCAGCTGCATGTCGCGAACTTAGATCATGATTTCGATAAGCTAAATCATGTCTGTAAGCTGCGGCATCTACTCTATTTATTGGTTCTTCACCTGGTTTCGGATTATTATTCTCATCTAGTCTTATATCTAATCGAGTTCCTGGACCAGTATATGAATGACCAGGAAGATGTTTTTCTTTCGAATATTTACTCCAAATAAATCCAGGAAAGTTTTCTAATGTTTTTTGTATATCACCACCGTAGGTAGTAGCCAAACTTTGTTTGTTGTCGTTACCTTCATAAATTTTACAATTTGAGTTTTTATTTTTGTTTAATAGATAATTTGATAAATCTAAATTAGCAATTTTTAATTTAATTAAATTTTCAGAATTTGTAGAATTCATTTTAAAAGATAAAATAAATGTTTTACCGGATAGAACTTTGTTCAGAGGCTTTAGCCGATCGGACCAAAGGTCCTGAGGTTATTACCGAATCATACTAGGACTTAGATATATTCCAGAACCATCTTTAGTTTCCTTAATTTCAATTAAATCATCAACATTGTGGAGAATATTTTTAAGAACTCGTTTTCCTTCATCAACTAATTTTAATTTACTAATAAAATTATCTACTACTCCTTCACCCCTAGCAACTTTCTCTAACTCTCTATTATGTCGTTTTTGTTCTTCTAATGCTGCCTTCTCTGATTTATTTTTATTTACTGCTTGGACAATACCAGCTGTCCCACCTGCAACACTTCCTGCTGCAGCTATGCCACCTATTATTAGTGGAATTAATGGGAGAATTCCACCATTCTTTTCTTCTTGTAATTGAATATTCTCTATCATTGGTTTACTTATATAATACTTTTTTTTGTTAATCGTAATAGTTTTAGGGGTATTTTTGTCAACAATATTACGTAATTTTAATTCAACAGTTTTATTATTATTACTTTTCGCTTGCGACATTTTTAATAAAAAAATTTTGAGTTATCAAAAATTTTTAATCTATTCTAGTTATGAAAAAATTTTAAGTTATCAAAAATTTTTGATCTATTCTAGTTATCAAAATTTTAAGTTATGAAAAAAAATTAATTAATCGACGAAGTCTTGGGCTTTAGCCTATCGGACCAAAGGTCCTCAGGTTATTAACCGATCGGAGCGAAGCTCCTCTGGCTTTAGCCTATCCTAACCATCTTTCCATTAAGAATTTCAATAGAATATTTTACATCTTCTAGCAATAAACCATAAGCCATCAATGAAGTTGTGGAATCTTTCTTTTCAATATTAATTGTTACATCACAACCAGTCTTGATAATATCTTCAGATTGTGCACTTAAATCGAAACAGAAAATTGGATATAAATGTCTCCAATCTCCAGGAGTTAATTGTGGTTCAACTCCAAATTCTATACAAAGATTTCGATAAGAATCATATCCTTCCATAAATTGATTATTGGTATCATCGAATCTTAATGGATCAATTGGATAACGGGTTTGATTTAATGAAACTTGTAAACTTCGAATTGTATTAATATGAAAAAGATTGTTGTTCTTATCAAAACTTGGAGAATTATTTCTTTGAAATGTTAGTAATAAATATCTTGGAGTATTCGCAGTTCTAGTAAAATGCCAGTTAAATCTTTGTTCGGAAAAAGTTACTGAACTAGCAGTACGCTTTAGAAAATTTACTGGAATTGGTTTGTTAGTATTTAATCTTTTTGCAATAGCTGTTTCAATCTCTAAACTAGGAGTAATATGCTTAATCCACCATTCAAGTCTATCAATTTTTAAATATGCTTTTTTTCCAGTCTTACCAAAAAAGATTAATTCATTATTTGCTGTACGATGAATTATTAACTTAAATTTTAATTGATATGATATTTTATCATAATCTAAATATCCAAATAATGGAGACAATGACGAATTTACTGTCTGTTTACTTTTCTTGTTAAATTCGCGTCTTTCTTTATATGCATCATTATTTGTTTTATTTAAATGTTTTGCAATATTTTCTACATCTTTCGCAATTCCTGCTGCATCTGTTCCAGCGTGAGTTAAATCATCAACAATTATACCATCATTAGTATCAGGAAACCAACCTTCGATTTCATACTTTTTATTATTTTCACCAATTGTTACAAATCTAAGCATTGTATCAATTACACCTGGAGAATCACTTATTGTTTCTATATTTTGAGTTGCAACATCTAAACGCATTTGTGTAAATAATCTTGGAAAAAAATTATTCTCTAATGCAATATTATCGGTTTCTGGTAATGGTGTTGTAAAATTAGCATCACTATATAAAGAATATTCACAATGTAAAAACGAATCAGGTAAATATATATAACTCTGCTGATTATCAACTTCAAAAATTAAATCACCTCCAGTATTTACTCTACTGGAAGATCCGGGATTCATAGCAATTCTTATATAGTCATTCTTTTTCTGATTATTACTGACGGACGGAGGATCGTCTAATCTAAATTTATTTTCGATAAGCGAAGACATTTTTATAAAAAATAATTTGACTTTTTGTTTTTCTCACAGACAGAAAAAATTTTTACTAAAAAAATTACTAAAAAATCTTACTAAAATATAATTTTAGAATTTTGCTAGACCATTACCTCTTATTTCTTCAATTGAACGTTTTATGGCTACGCCTGTTTTCTTCCCCTTTTTACTATCAGACGGAGCTCCGCTCCTCAAGGTTTCCCCAACAGCTATGTTAGCAATTTTGTTTTTTGTTTCCTCTGAAAGTTTTTTTAAATTTTTTAGTTCTTCAGAATCATTCCTAAGTTTACGAATAGCTTCTAGTTGTTTTAATTCGTTTTGAGACTTGACAGCATTTGATATTGCACTAGCTGTACTACCTATAGCAGCTGCTCCTTTTGCAGCAGATGTAATCAAATCTTTATTATTTTTAATTAAGTTAACGATACTTCCAATACCAGAGAAGATACCAGCCCCTTCTTTTTGGACGGCACCTGCGCTGCCTAGGAACTTTTGTGTTCCGACTGTTTCTACACTGTCATAATGGTAAACAGATTTCATAGATGGTTCATGAGAAATTTTTTGATTTGAAGCAAAATGTTTAAGATTGTGTTTATAAATTATAGGCATTTTTTAAGATTAAATTTGACTTTTGGGAAAAATATCTACGTGTTAAGATTTACGTTTGTGAATGGACAACAACTTCGAGATAACTTTATTAATTGCCTGTTGCACTTTATCTATTGCGTCAAGCAGCGTGTGATGTACTTTAATTTCTTTTCTATTAACTTGCATTTTCTGCTGATTAATCTTCAATGCCGTTTTAAGAGCATTTAACTTAATTTTAAGAACATCTAATTGTCTTTTAGCAGAATCTAACTGTTCTTTATTTTCTTTAGAGTTTTCTTGTAAATTTTTCTTTAATTCATTTTCTAAACTGATTTTAAGAGTTTTCATTTCATCAACTCTTTGATTAAGTGAGTTTACTTCATTTATTATTCTATTCATCTTTTTCATTTGTTGAGTAATTTTAGAACTAAATTCATCAACACTTTTTTGGAATGTAGTTTGTAACTGCTTTAAATTTTTTTTAATTCTTTCAGGAAGTTTTTCTATTTCATCTTCTAATTGTTCTTTTAACATTTTTATCTGATGTTTATTTTTAATGACTGCAGATTTTAAATTTATAGAAATTAATATTAAAATTTTTGATTGTTCAGAAATCTTTTTAAAAAGTTTTGCTATATCTGCTTCTAGCTCTCTATCCTTTTTATCAAGTTTTAATAATTTTTCGTTTAATGATTTGTCATTAAGTTTAAGCAACTTTAATTCATTCATCAGTGGAACCAAAACATCGTTTATATATTTTTCTTTTAAGTCATTGATTTGTGTATCAACATATTGTTTATTTGTTAACTCTGTATTTTGTTGCGGAAGAATAGAAAGATGCAATGGACCAGATAAAACGTCTCCAGTTTTCATGATATAATTTTCTATCTCTATTTCTAATTCACGATTATTCGGGATATATGCACCTCCACCAACATTTGGTAACATCATTTTTTAACAATAAAACATATATATCTCATGGAAATAAATTTTAGATATAAATTTTAGATATAAATTTTTTTAGATATAAATTTTAGATATAAATTTTTTTAGATATAAATTTTAGATATAAATTTTTTAGATGTAATAAGTTTTTAGATGTAATAAGTTTTTAGATGTAATAATATTTTTAGATGTAATAAGTTTTTAGATGTAATAAGTTTTTAGATGTAATAATATTTTTAGATGTAATAAGTTTTTAGATGTAATGAGGTTTTAGATATAAATTTTTTAGATATAAATTTTTAGATGTTATAAAATTGTTAGATGTTATAAAATTGTTAGATGTAATAAAAAAATTATTATTCCCACGTGTCATCATCATCACTTAAATTACTCTCACTGACGATTGTTTGAAATATTTCAGCTTGAATATCTTCTCCGTTATAAGGTAACATAATTTCATTTTCATCAGGTGCTTGACGTTTAAGTATATTTATTTGACCAGAAAATTTGTTTTCTTCAGTATTATTATTTTTATCAGGAATACTAATTCCAGTTTCTAAAGATCTTTTCCATGGTTTATTAACTGTAGTCGATAATGTTTTCCCCGAATATAATTTTAGAAAATCTTCTACTTTTACTTTATCTTGTGAATATCCTTTGAATGTTTTCTTTTCACTAAGTCTCCCTTGTTCATCTACAGTAATACAATATTTTATTTTAGGAGCAATAAACATTGCAAAAATAATTCCACCATTTCCATAATCATTTTTTCCTTGACACAATTCCCCACCAACACATCCAGCAGCATCTAATTTATTGAAGAGCTCATTAGAAATGTATATTGAATCAGTATCTGTATAATGAATGTATTTTTCGTTGAAACCATTAATTTCTAAATTAAAGTTATTCATGATTCTTCTAGAGTGAGAAAGAATAAAAGAACCTAAGTGTGAAGGCATGAACGACGTCTTCCCATCTTTTACAATATTAGTTTTAAGAAATTTATCATCTTCCATTTCTACTTTCGCTAAATATTGTTCATCATTTAATTTTTCATAATCTTTTACTTCTTGAGTGAAATTTTTTCTCAATGTATTCTCATTCCATAAATGATATTTAGTGGTTATATCTTTTTGCACAGTTTTGCCATATAGCGAATTCATCAATAATTTAATTAACTCATCACCTACAGTATTTCCTTCTGTTTTATATCTTTTTCTCAAATTAAAAAGTTTTTCAATATAATTTCGAAATGGTGAAACTTGATAATTTTTTTCATAAATTATACCATCAGTAATATGTAAGGTTTTCCCCCCACATCTAACAATTTCTTGTATGTCTACAGAAGTTAATACATCATAACATATACCATTTCTAAACCTGATTACTTTTACATGAGAATTATTATTTTGATTTTTAACTTTATCTTTTATAGGAACTGGTTGGAAAAACATATCATTCGGATATTGAAACACAACAGAGAATATTCCAGTTTTAGGTCTAAATGTTTGTGTATTAAATTTATATACTATCTCCCGCTCTTCTTCTTGACGAAATTTTCTAGCTGATTCAGCTTTAGGGTATTCTGAATTTTCATCATACATAGCTGATGGATATAAAGATGTTGCATCAAAAGCCATTAGAAATTCATTTTTTTGTTCAAGTAGTTGATTTGAAATTTTCTTACAAATTTCAGTTTTATCTCCTAAATCTCGATACTGTTTCATTAAATCTATTAAATTTCTTCCAGGGGACAAAGCCCCACCAGCGTAGCGACCAAAGGAACAAAGTCCCCCAGGGGAGCGACCAGGTAAATACTGTTTTAATATTGGTAACAAGATGCTACAAAATGGCGATATGTATTTTCTTATATTTGCTGAAACTCTTCCACCTTTAACAGATTTTCTAATATAATTTCTAGCCCATAAATCTATATGAGAATGAATATTTATATTGTCATTTTGTACGCTTTTCATCCAACCGTTAAATGTTAAAGCAGAGGACGTCAAATTAGTAGTTATATCTTCACCAACTAAATCTTGCATAACATTATTATATTTGTAGATACAAAAAGCTAAAGAAAGAATATCGTTAACTAAATATGGTCTCCATTCAATTTCTTTTTCTTTATACTTTTCATGTGTTATGTCTCCAATTTCATAATTTAATTTACACACATTCGTAGGAATTTTAAAATTCTCACACCATTTAGAAAGACTTGTTTTTACATGTTGATAACTACATTTCATTACAATAGTTTGAAGTGCTAATTTACCTGACGGTGAATCTTTTTTCATATTGTTTTTAAATCTAAAAGATTTTTGAATGTATCTACTAACACATTCAGTTGTATAAGGATTTTGTAATGAAGCAGTCAATATTCCTCTTGAAGTTTTAAGAGGCGGTTTAGATAATTTAAAATTAGCTTTTATCGGAAAATAGGAATCAAAACCTGATGAATTGTGAGCTATTAAAGTTACTCTCGAATAATTAAATTTTCCAAGAGTTTTAAAAAATTGATGGATCGGACATTCATCATCCTCAGTTCTCGTAAATATTTTCACACAATTTTGAAGTTTATTAAATTCTAATTCAGTTAAATTATTATACTCATTAATCTGTTTTTTAAGATTTTTAATTTCATCTTCATCTTTTGATCGTTTAATTTTAATCATATCACTTAACAAACGTGTTTCTAATTCTTTCAATCTTTGTTTCGGTAAACAACATATAAATTTATTAAAATTAATAGCTCCTACAGCATAAGGAATAGGATGAGCTGTTGAACAGTTAGGATCAGGAAAAGTTTCGAGATCCCAAATATATGTTGAACCATAGTCAATTTTTTTCTTTGTTATGATTTTATATGGACGCGTTGTTAGATTTTCATCAGTAACTGTTTTATATATGGGTTTGAAATTATTTTCAATTTCTCTAATAGCTTTTAATTTATGAGATTTATCAATTAAACAATAGTGACCAATTGTTGAACCTGCGTGAAAATAATTGTAATAAACATAATTATGAAACGTTTCAATTCCTCTAGGATTTAAATGACGATTGGCAGGACTATAATATTGAACGCATTCTCCAAAATATTTATTGAATTGAGAAAATTTGCAGTTTGACATTACTCCTGTTCTAGATGTGGCTTTCTCTTTATATAAAAAATTATTAAACATTTCTTTCATCATTTCTCCTTGTTCTTCATTAAAACCTCGTAAAACATTATAACATTTAATAAAACAAAAATCTTCAGAAGGAATATAACAATATTCACCGAGATATTCTTTGATTCTATATTTCATATTAATCCCTGCCCCTCTATGCGATCTTTGTACTAACTTCATTCCAAAATCTTCATATTTAATATTACCTGTAAAAATCCACTCGTTAGCATCGGATTTCTCATCCAGATTCGAAAACCATGTTTCAAATGATTTTTTATTATAGAAGGTAACGTAAAAATTTTGAATTATATTTTCCTGATCTTTAACAACTTTTCCAAGTAAATTAATAATTTTACCATTTGCTAAAAGTTTCCGCATATCATTTACTACATTAATAAAAGATACATTTTCATATTTAATTTCATTTGGATTAAATAAATTACATAAATCATCACCAAGTTCATCCTTAATTCTATCATCAAAAAAGATATCACTAATAGGAGTTTCTAATATTTCTTTTGTTCCACTTTTCTGTTTTTTAATGTTACGTCTAATACTACGCCTACTACGTTTCTGTTTTTCAATACGTTTACTACGTTTACTATGTTTAATTTGCGCATCAAACTCAGCAATTTGTTTCTTGATTAATTCATCAATCCTAGACGTTTGTCCGAGAGACATTTCACGATTCATATTTTTTAAAAGAAAAAATGAATTTTTACATAGAACTTCGCTTCCGTTTTTACATATACACAGGAATATGTAATTGATGTAATGTTTCTAATTCATGTGTTGTTAAATGTTCTTTCTTAACCAACCACCATAAATTATTATACGCCAAAAATACTCGGAAACTTCTTAAACAAAGTGGAAAGTCTTTTGTTTTAACACACGGTTTAATACCATGTTTTGTTTTATAATCTGTAACGAGCGCTACGTATTTATGATGATAATAAAATCTAACTTCTTTCTTCGAATTTACAGGATTTGTAGGATGACGATAATCTTTTAAAACTGGTACATGCTCTATCTTGTAAGCATCCAACAAATTTTTTTTAATTTTTATTAACAAAAAATTTATAAGAAAAAATTATTCGGTCACTCCGTTCGGTCACTCCGCGAAAATATTTTCTATCGACTTTCACTCCGCGAAAATATTTTCTATAACTCTATAATGAATTTTTTTATCAATATTAATTGTGATAAATCCATAATCTTTTGACCAAGCATTGTTACACGATTGTTTAAATTCATCTTTATTTCTTACACATAAATCTCTTAACAAATCACTTAAGTTTCTTGCATTTATTTCAAAAAGTATAAATATATTTGCATTCTTTCTAATAACACTTCCGTCTAATGAATACATACTTTGTGTTAAATAAAAAACACTACAGTTATTATGTCTACCTCTTGTAAAATAATTTCTCTGAACTGACTGATTTCTGTCATTAACACAATCATCAAAAATTACATAATGTTTCATTGTTTTATCTAGTTTACTAGGATCTTGCATATTACCACTATCATCTATTAATTGTATTTTTATATGCTTATTTTTATTAGATTCTACTAACTGATTATTTTTTGCTGCTTCTTCACACCACGAACTTATTTCTTCTTCATATTCAGATTTTTCGTATTCTTCGAATAGGGAAGCAATTGCTGTTTTTTTAAGATTATTTTCAAATCCATATTTTAAAAATTGATAGACGGGTTGTTCTGCTGTTGTTGTATAAATTATAAGATTGTTATAATCCAAAAAAATTTGGAGTCGTTAAAATTTTAAATAATATGTTTTACCACATCCTGATCTTCCGCAAACAACTGACAAAACTTTATTAGATAAATTTGGATGATGATTAAATTTGAGTTTTTTTTTTATTTAATGGGAGCACTTCACTCATTTTTTTTAAAAAAATTTTATTTTTATTTTTTTTATTTTTTGTTTCTAAAGAAGAAGAAAATTAAACTTCTCTAGCTTCGCGTGGGAGTTTATACCTCTCGAACCAAAAGATCTATCATAATCTCTTCACCTCCAAAATTTATTTCTTGTCCTTTTTCATCAGTGATTCTAATGTTAATGTTGTCAATAGTTTTTCTTGTAATAGGGAAATATATTAATGTTTGTGGAATTACATTTAATCTATAACCAATGGGTACAGTAAAAGCTGGAAAACTGAATATTAAATTTGACAATTTACCATTTATATATCCTCCTTCAATAATGTCACAATGTACAACAATTGAATTTATTTCAGTTATTTTTGGAATCTTCTCACCTAAATGATAACCTTGACTATAGATTTGTTTATTAAATCCTAATAGCTTTGACAATGATCTATCATGATTAAAATCAACTTGATGATTTTCGTCTAAAGTAAGAGAAAATTTATTAACTGCCGGTTCAACTGCAAAATGTAATTGTTTCTTATCTTTAAATGGTATACCTAAATGTCTCTTAATTTCATTTGATATTGATTCAACTTCGTAAGAACCAGGAAGAAAAGTTAATATTTTCCATGTTTTGCCTTTATCAGTAGAATATCTAAATTGATCATTCACATCTTTGATAACGTTTTGAATAGTGTTAAATGTAGAGAAACTAGTCAATGCAATTTGATAATTTTTATTTTGTTCTAAATGAAGAATGGGTTCTAAATTACAAGTGTGTGATGAAGTAGTTGTTATAATTTTTAACGTCGTACTAAATTTTGATGAACCCAAAATCTCTGTCAAATTTTCTAAATGATTATTAATTTTGTCTAAATCTGCTGAACACATTTTTTAGTTAAAATTTTGAATAAATGTTATAGCTAAAAATCGTAGATAAAAATCATAGATAAAAATCATAGATAAAGATTAGAAACAAAATATTTCAGCTACACTTTTATAATCCTCTTCATTTAGAATCTTCTTTTCTAACAGTCTTTTCAATATAGCATGAATTTCATTGAAACTAGAATTATGTCCTTCTTTTATTGCAGATATTAAAATATTTAATCTATTTAGTAATTCTTGTGGATCATCTGGTAAAAATATGGTTGTTTCTGTTTTCTGTTTTTCAGATAAACCTTTTCCTACTTTAACTCCCGTTGATAATAAATTTTCTAATTGTTTATAACGTCTTAGAGATTTTACTGCACCAACTCTGTCTAACATAGCTTTATATTTTATGAGATCTTCTACAGCATAATTATTTAAATCTGCTCCTCTTAAAAGATTAACAAAATTTCTATATAAATTAAAAGGAGATTTATCTGGTGAAAAATTTAAACCTCGAAAAGGTTGTGGAAATATTTCTTTTTGTCCGAGATAAAATCTGGGTATTGTTTTTCCATCTATAAATGAAATAGAATGTTCAAATTGCATAGATTTTGGTAATTTCTTATTAATGTTTGATTCTAGTAATCCATAGTCATCTAATATAGTTTTGTGCTCTGGATCTCTTATATCAATTTGTTTATCATTATTTGTACTTTCTTTTTCAAGAGTTTTAAACGGCTTCATAGTTTTCTCAAAATCAGTTTTTAATTGCTCGGTTTGCTGCATTTTTTCAAACATATCAGATTGAATACCAGCTTTTATCATTCTATGTTGAAGATGATTTTCTTTCATAATATTTCTTTGTTTTATTAACTCTTCTAATTGTTTAATTCTTTTTTGATTATCAGCTCTAATTTTATCCATTTTTAAAATATAATATTTGAATTTTGTGGTAACATTGGAATACAGCAAAAACATTTTACTGAACAAATTATTTTTTTATTGCTTTGTTGTCTGACATCTTTTCGTTTAAAGTTTTCTCGTTTTAAGTTTTGTTTAATAAAGTTTTGTTTAATAAAGTTTTGCTTAAATTTTCGCTTAAAGTTTTTAGCTCTTCTAAAAAAATTTTGTCATTTTCTTCATTAGAAATTTTACCACCAGTAAAAGTTTTACCATCACTCGAAATTTTGCATCCTGTTTATTCTTATCATCAACTTTTTCTGACTGTAATTGAAATGATATTTGATTTACTTCATTAGCTATTTGATCAAATTTTTCAATCTCATCTAACGTAATAACATTATCATCACATACTCTTTGAAAGTAGTAATGTAGTTTATCATAGACTTCTTTAATATGTAAATGCTTAGTTTTTAATGATTTTCGTTTCTATGTTATTAAAGATTTATCTAACATTGTAACAAGTGAAGTTGCAAAAACACCCGTACCTGTTAAAGCTGTAGCAACTACTGGAATTACTAAAACACCTGAAGATATAACAATTGTTAAAGCACCTAAACTTATTGTTAAGAATATGCCAATTCCTTGTGTTACATTCTTAACTTTAGTCCATCTCTTTCTTAATTCTTTATAATGCTCTAATCTTAATAATAATTGAGATTCTTTATCTTTCAGATAGCGTACTCTATCTTTGTGTTTTTCAATGTTCATTTTTTCAATGTCCATTAAAGTAGAACTACGTTCATATGATAACGAAGGATATATTCTTGCGGTTTCTTCCACTTTAGTTTCTTCCATTTTTAAAGAAATATTTTGAATAAATATTTTGAATACAATCTTCTGAAATTAACAACTATCCCGCATGTCGCCGTCTATGCTTTCTAAATTTAGAAGAAGAAGAATTTTATTGTCATTTGCTTTTATTGTCACTGCATTCTTATGTGCTTAATCTATTCATGTCTTCACAATGGGAAGTACTTTACTACCCGTATGTGTTTGGCAAACGATAAATGAATTTTGCAAATCGATTTCTAAAACTGAATTTGAAAACAGACTTTGCAAATGGATTTTGAAAATAGATTTTTAAAACAGATTCTGAAAATAATTTACGTAGGGGTAAATTGAAATGTCAAAACTTTTACGCACGCGTAAGTTGAAATGTCAAAAGTTTACCGATGGGTAAATTGAAATGACAACAGATAGCACGATAATTTTAGGGGAAAGCTGCTAGATGTTTCTCTCTCTTCAATTATCAGCCAGTGTACGGGTTCATTGAATAATTTTGAGTTTATGAGTTACAATGATCTTCTAGTTCACACAATTAGTACTTTAAATAATGTTGAGCATACAATAACGAAGAATGACTAAGTAATAATTGCGTCTTCTTAATTTATCATAATGCTCTAATCTTAATAATAATTGAGAACCCTTTCACCTGTTTTTAATTGAGATAACGAAGGATATATTCTTGCGGTTTCATCCACTTTTGTTTCTTCCATTTTTTAAAGAAATATTATTAGTCACATGTTATATTTTAAAAACCTGAAAGATGGATAAAATTCATGAATTTGAAATTCTCAAATTTATGATTTTTGGTGTCCTGGAACGGTCATGATTTAAGCGAGAAAATTGTAATTCTCAAATTTGAGATTCTTAACTTTTATGATTTTTCGGTGTCCTGGAACGGTCATGATTTTAAGGGTGAAAATTGTAATTCTCAAATTTTGAGATTTTGAAAAATTTGAAAAATTTGCAAAATTGGGTATTTTTAAAAACGCTTAAATTTTCGCCCTTCGGCCTTCGGCCACGTGAAATTTGAAGTCTACCTAAATTTTTGAAATTTTGATTTTTTGAAAAAACCCGCAAAAGTGTGACATCCGGCGCAAGCGAAGCGAAGCAAAGCGAAGCGAAGCGTCGCGCCGGATGTCACACTATATACTACTGTGATAGTCTCTACAGTGATTGATGATTAATCTGTACAATTTATTGATGAGCAGCTACATTTGATCTGCATATTTCTACATTTGATCACATCCATTTCTATGCCCACACATTTCATACTGCATATGTCTACATTTGATATGTAGAAGATAATGATAGATTTCTAGGTCGATAATTATTTATTGACCGACAGCCGAAGGCTGGAGGTCAATAACTTATTATCGACCGTAGAAATCTATCATTATCTCTATTAACGCATGGTAAATTTTCCAGTCGTTTTACAGAATAACGACCGGAAATTTCAAAAAATAGATATCTTCTGTTATCTATGTACGTTATGTAACGCAATTATCAAAGATTTCAGTTAAATTGAGTAATTATGGAAGACTCTAATGTATGGCATGATGATTTTTATGATCCATTGATTGACGAATTTGAGCAACAATTTGAGCAGCAAAACTGGTTTTCGATGATAAATTTTGCGAACGTTCCTTCGGGTATGATCTCAGGTCTAAGCGGAAATGAAATTGAAGAGGTCGCAAGGCACAGTATGGAACCTACCACTACAAGTATTGGTGAATCATCAACCGCAACAAATGCTGGTAGATTTGCTCCTGCAGTTTCTGATGAAGAGCTAAACAAAATTAAGAATTCATCAAAACCCGCCAACACCTTGCGTCGAAATGATTGGGCACTTCGAGTGTTTGAAAGATGGAGGATCAATCGTGAAAATCTCATCTCCGAACGAATGATGCCGCAAAGTGATGTTTCATTATGGGATAAAGAACAACTGAATTACTGGCTGGCTAAGTTTATTGTTGAATGCCGCAAAGAAGACGGAAAAATGTATCCAGGGAGCTCCCTTATATCGATACTATCTGGTTTGCAGCAAGTCGTCCGGAAAAACAGCTTAGTTGATTTTTTTAAAAATGACGAATTCACTCATCTGCGTGAAGTACTTGATGCTTCGATGAAAATATCAACTTCGAACAATGTTGGCATCAGTCTAAAACAAGCAGACATCATTACTTTTCAAGAAGAAGAGGAGCTCTGGAGTAAAGGACAATTGGGAGATGCAACTCCAAAACAGATTATTCAGACACTGTTTTATCTGAATGGTATTAATTTCGCGGTAAGAGGTGGTCAGGAACACAGCGATCTCTTGATTTCTCAATTTCGTGTAGAAATAAGGGAAGGTGCAAAAGTATTGGTTTTCAGTGTGGGTGCCACCAAGACCTACAGTGGTGGGTTACATCAACGACACTTGAGACCGAAAGAAAAATTACATTTTTCTAATGAAGGTAATCCCTCAAAGATGTCACATCCGAATTTTCGAACTTTTTTTATCGAAGAGACCTCAAAACTGTGACAGGTTTTACCTTCAATCTAAGAGGAAGGTGATGATTCAGGATGATATTTGGTTTACTTCAAGGCCATTGGGACACAATACCCTGAAAAAGATGTTACAGACAATGACAAAAGAGATCGGAATTCAAGGGAGAAAAACTAATCATAGTCTGATGGCTACTTGTGCCAGTCGTCTTTACAACGCGGGAGTTGACGAACAGATGATTATGGAAAGAACAGGTCATCGGTCAGTGCTCGGGGTTCGCTCTTACAAAAGAACATCGGATTTGATGATCAAAAACACTTCCATGATTCTTAACAGCGAGGTTTTGTTTTCAGAAGTCAAGAGGCAGTGTCCACGTGTTCAACAACATGCGTGTGGCATCAATATCAACATTCGAGACTGCCAAGTTACAATTGTGAATAAACCTCCAGCTAAGGTGATATTTCTCGAGATGATCAAGTCTGATCGCTATGACTTTGCATTTCTTGTTAAAATGTTGAAATAAAGATATGTTTTTTGACATAGATAATGACCTCTAAAGTAAAAATAATGACCGGAAATATTACATAGCCATGCGTTAAGAAAATAATATTTCATTTGCAAAGCGTGATATCTAATTTGCATATTCTACATTTGATCTGCATATTTCTACATTAATGTCGGAAAACCCATATGGAAAACCTATATCATAGCTTTGGTCATAGACTTCTATGCTTTGATCATGGATATCTATGCTTTGAGATGATCCGACCTTTGATAGTACCTAAATTTCTATGAATAATACAAAATATACATCATCAATGAGACTTTTAAAAATGAATTCCCTATCCTTTTGGCAATAGTAAGGTCTATATACGAGTATGTAATTCAAGGCAGCAGCGGTGAATCTGAACGTCATTTCAACAGTGCCGGTCGGATAGTCAGTGAAGCTCGTTCACGTCTAGACCCTGATTCCGTAGAATCTCTTGTTGTTCTCAGGGAAGCGTCCTTGAATCATTTGTGAGGTTAGACTAAATGACACTCAATATGTTTTCAAGACGTCCGTTTTCCTACGAATAAATCTTTTTAACTACTGAAATGATATTCTGCTTGTCCTATCAGAGTTTATAATATTACAGTACAAGTATGTAGTATATACAATTACTCATGGAATGGTATAATTACAGCTTATTATAACAGTTTAACATGACTACACGTGCACTTAATGTAATGCTATCACATCTATCATACAACTACTTAAATTCAACTTAACTAGAAAACCGGCCCGGGCCCTAAAAATCTGGGTCGGTTCAATCCCTGCTCTGTAGGTTCATGTACACTTAACAGAAGTCATTTCAGAGGAGCGTGCATAGAAATTTCAAAATGACTGTATACGGTGCCATGGGTATATGATCTAAACTTTTATCAATGACCACGGAGAATCTTTGATTTAATTATTCAATTCAACTTACTGTTTAATCAGTCCCCAGCTGCAAGGTCTTTCCTCAATAGTTTGGTAAATCTACTACGCTCTACTTTGATTAAATACAATTTAACCCGTGCTCCAGTCCTCTGCTACACACGAATTCCATCTTACTGACTTAATTATCGAAATACTGAAAACAATAACTGAAACATTATCAAATTTACTCACCAAAAATGATGAAAAATGCGTACCAGCATTTCATAAATAGCATGTTCTTTGATGTCATACTGTCTTTCGTGTACATCTTTTTGGAAGCCTGTTCGATGATTCAAATCTTCAACTCTGATGGATTTCTTATGTGATATGCAAATTACACTGAATTCTGATAGGCTGCAAAACCATGGTATATTTGAACATATACTTCTTCTTCCATTCTTTCTTCATGGCTGCATCCAACCATAGAGATCCAAGCAAAGAGTAGCAGTTAGTGATTCAGTAGAGCTGTAGATAATAGCATAGATGTGGATAATACAGATTGTTTCATAAAAAATGGATCACCCTTAAACATCGTCTTAACTTCAACTTTGTCTAACTCCGCCAAACTTGAACGAATTTCTCTGAAATTTGGAAGATATGTCAGTTGTGCTTACTAATATCATTGTTGGAAATTTCAAGCATGAATATTGAGTTGTTTTCCTGTTATAGATAAAAAAGTAGTAGATAATTTGATCTTCATTTAGCAATGTTACACAAAATCATACCTCACTCTTATAAAATTACATTTGTTTCCTTTGTTATGTAATATGTTGTTATACAAGCCAAAAGCTATCAAGCAAAACAAAAATAAAGAAAATCGGTCAATCAGAGCCAGTATGGCACCATTATTCATCAACAATAATGTAACTGCTACATGTGATTAACTGGACTTCATGTTCCATAGCTTCCTGACTTCGTTGCGGTGGGGTTGGCAGCACTCCCGATTGCTTTCAGCTAGAAATCTATCTCTTACCGGTTGAAAACAATACAAAGCACAAATGAAAAATAACGAGATCGCATTCACAAAAGGCAAAGTGTCAGGGTTTTCTTTGCGAGCTACAAGCAAGCGACTAAATGTCCCTTACACAAATGTGCATCGATGGCATAATGATGATTTTCGACTCTGTCGTAAAGAGGGCTCTGGCCGTCCACGCAAAACATCCAAACGTAGAGACCGCCTAATTTTGAGATTTGTTAAAGTTGATCCAAGTCTCTCGTTAACTGAGATGGCTGCACTAGTCTCGTCTATTTCTAAGTCCACTATTCGTAGAAGACTTCACATACAGCAAGGAACCATGAATTCTGAACGCTATGTGAATGTTTTACGAATGAACATTGGCCAAATGACAGATGAACTTGGTGATCCATCGACTTGGTTATTTATGGATGATAATGCTACATGTCACAGGAGTAGTAGAGTCAACTTATGCAAGTCTCAATTAGGGCTTAGGACATTATCTTGGCCAGCTCGTTCTCCTGATCTGAATCCCATAGAAAATGTATGGAGTATTCTAAAGCGTAACGTTCGTCGTTCACTGCTACCTACAGATGGCGTATCACAACTTACGTCACTGTTAAAAAGAGAGTGGAGAAAGTTAGATCAGTCAAAAATCAACGATATCATCGAATCAATGCCTAGACGAATTGGTAATGTCATTGACAATAAGGGTAGGGCTACAAAATATTAGCTTCTTAAGAACCGTTACTGTATCATAGCTTATCAGATTATATAAGGACATTTAAACATATTAGGGACATGAAATAACATGAAAAATGCTTTCTGTATCATACTTATGTTTTATTTAGTCAAATTTTAGGATGATCCACTTTTTATGAAACGGACTGTAGTATACTAGAATGGAAGTTTGATATCTTGCCTATGTACAATGATGGCACATGGAAAAATCTATGTGATTTGTAGATCAGATTCGATCTAAAACATTATATCATAGTCAAACTAATCGCCAAGTTGGTTGTGGAAGTTGTTGACAGCAAATATTATGTTGTTGAAGTTGTTGAAGTATTGTTAATTTCTATGGATAATAGAGATTGGAAAATTGATATGCAGTGGTGTCATAATCATTTGGATCAGTCATGAAAATCTATGGATCAATCCATAGTTGGATCATAGACTTCTAAATTAGAATTCTATGGTTGGATGCAACAATCGAATGGAGAAGGAAATCTATGCTCGAATCATAGCTCGAATCATGGACGTCGCGAGAGATATCTTTGGCGAAAGATATTTCTCACGACGTCCATGGATCAAATCATAGATTTCTAAATTTAGAAGTCTATGATCAAATGAACTATGATTCTGAAACCTATCAAAAAAGATTTGAATCATCAAACAAGCTTCCAAAAAGACGTACGTGAAGGACAATATGGCATCAAAGAACTTGCCCGTAAAATGCTGGTGTGCGCTTTTCATCATTTTTGGTTGAGTAATTTTGATAATATTTTAATTATTAATTTATCAACGTCCCGATGATTCAATCAGAAAAAAGGTGTCAGTGAGAATGTTGCAGAGGACTGAGGTTAAATTGTTAAAAAGTTTAAATTGCATTCAATCAAAGAAAAACGTAATAAATTGACTAAATTAATGAAGTGCCTTGCAATCGGGGAATGGTTAAACGATAAGTTTAATTTCGTAATTAAATCTCCGCTGTTATTTATGAAAGTTCAGGGCATATATTCCATTGATATATCCATGGCAACGTACATAGAGTTAAGGGTTCAGTCATTTGAAAATTCTATGCACGCTCCTCTGAAATAACTTCTGATAGTGCTGCACACTTCGTGGAAGAGGCCCTGACTAGTCATCCTCAGATTTGGAGCTGGAATGAGTCAGGAGGATTTTATGATGCTATCATCATTATTATTATGTACTTGTACAAAACTTTTCTGCTGCTATCCGGCAACCATCTTCAGGTACAAAAGAATTTAATGATAATAGTAGGAGTTTAGATGTGCGGTATTAGTTTGAAAATGAAATTTTCAATGAGAATTCAACAGACGGAAAATGACTGCGCGTCTTGGTGGAAGATATGTCATATTACAATTTAGGTATGAACAAGATGTACTGGGTTACATGTCTTTACCAATCATAAAACAAGAATTGGCCATCCCATGAAAGATGATGTTAGTATGTTAGGATGTTAGTGAACTATGTTAGTAGTAGGAAATGCAGTCGATAAAAAAGAAAATTCATGATAAGTGTCAAGTTCAGTTCCACTATTGAAGAATGGATTGAGTTTGTATGTGAAGAATGCCTCACGTAATAACAAACTTACAGGCTTGTCGTTGGGATGGATTTCCAGCCCAATCCCAACCCAATCCCAATGCGAATTTCCATTGGGATCTCAATAAATCCCAATCCAAATAGAAATCCAAATAGCCTGCTTTAGAGCTAAAAACGTGTGCAATTTGACCCCAAGCTGCATCGGGCTTACTTACCACTTAGGCCTACCATGTGTTACTTTTTGAATTGACGAGGTCCACGGTCGTAGGCATAGGACTAGACTGGATTTAATAGTAATAGGGGCTTTAATTGATTTTAAACAATAATGTATAATAGGCGTACTGCATGGCTACATTTTGCACCGAGACTGCCTTCACCTAAGAGCTTATAGGGGTCTACGTGTATAGCTAATATGTATGTATGAACTACAAACACACTTGGTATTTTAAGCCTATTTCGGAAATGCGGTGTTAATAACCAGCTCGCTACACGGGCTCACACGTACGGTAGGCAACAGGCAGTAGACAGCGGCCTATACGGTTAAATAGGCTAGAATAGCTTACAATGTATAGCTTAATTACAAAAGCGGCGGAGCGCATGACAACGTACAGGCGAATTGTATAATCCTATACATATTATTACATAGCTGCTACCTTTTTTAGCAGCACTATTTTTGGCAACTAGGGAAGTTAAAGCCATAGAGTGGGGTCAAAGCTTAAAATTCTCAATGCTCGAATTCGAGAGAGTCAAGGTCAGACTGGAGACACAGAAAAATGAACTGCTCAGTACAGCACGAAAACATTTGGAACGCACTGACTAATGTCAACGATTATTTGTAACACATAATTAATTATTAATTGATTATGTCAACATATTTTGTTGGGAGAGGGCTTATTGGGATCTATTGGGATTTATTGGGATTGGGGTGGATTTTTGGTAGCCCAATCCCAATAGCTATTGGGATCCCAATTGGAATCCCAATCCCAACGGCAAGCCTACAAATTTATATTATCGTTGTCGTGGGCCAGATTGTTGATATCGATGTAAAGTTTTATCATTGTCAACTTGAACAATGATTAGACTTTGCACAACCCACGATACGACGTTGGAGTGTCGGATTTACGAACAGAAGTAGAAACCAAAACACTATAATCTGCCGCAAAATTTTCCCTGGAATCTATATCTCAGTACGCCACCTCATACTGAAAATCCGACCCGTTGTCTCAAAAATAGAAGAGCCAACCGAGAAATTATCATGGCTACATGACAAACTCACTATCACCTACTAAATATTCTGACGCACTTTGAATCAAGTACTCATTTAATCAACTCGATAAAACATGTGACTGTATCAGTGAACTTGGTAATCCTTGCAGTTTTGATATCTCATCAATGTACACTTCAATTGTACGCTCGTAAATGTAGAATATTCGAATGTACCCTTTGAACCACCGTGAAGGTGGCTCTGAAATTATGCAAGTCATTCATAAAATGAGTCCACTATCACTTCATACAAACAGACAGCTCGGATAAACGCCTAAAATTTATCCACGGCTTGTACGAAAATCACTGTCGATAGACAGTTTGATATTTTTTTGTTTTACAAATAATCTGTAGCCTTACAAAGGACTGTAAGAAATTATTAACGGCGTCACTATGTAAAGTATGGTCATTGCATTCAAGCCATAGAAAAAATATTTAGAGATAATTTAGTTGACAATGAAATACGCCCATTTCAAATATTGTGTCGGATGGACAAGATAGAATTTTTCTACTTCAAGTGATTTCCTATCTACACTAATCAAAGCAACTTGTGTTTGCCCTATATTTCTAGTAAGCTGGTTTGTCGTGAAGGATTGTGATAAAGATTTACTTCCCGAAATGCATTGCTGCAACGCATGAAATTTGAAGGTGCTGCGATTATGTCGGATGGACAAATGCGGCTTTCAAAACCATCAAGCGAAATGCAAAAACACGTTTACCATGGATTCTTCCTGATGGTGACCGACAACAAATTCCCAAAACAACCAGATCCGACAAAAAGTTCTTGGTGTTTGATGACTCTCAATTTCAATGGTATGTCCTACTTCAAAATCCTTGATGATGTACTGTAAATTCGACTGCTTATTGTGACTTTTTAAGTGAGGCATTCTTATCATTCAATGCGCATGAATTAATCCAAGAAAGAAAATCAATTCATGTAGAAAATGTATTCTTTTTCATGACAATGTCTCTAAAGAAACTATCACATTTCCCAGAAGAAAAAATATCACAACGCTCAAACAATCGCCTTACTCATCCGATGTCAACCTTTGTGATAGAACTATTTTCCTATGCTTGAGATGAGGCGCTCTAGAACAGCTTTCAATACAAAAGATGATCCGCATGGATAACAATCAACATGGCTACAATGACAAGTGAGATCATGGAACACGAATTCGAAATGCTGAATTCCAAGTGCCAGAGTGTAATTGATAATAATCGTGACTATTGTTAATTAACATTTCAGAAGAAATACGTTTTTGGATGATAAAAGTTGTTACTAACTTGCATATGTAATAATGTGACATTTGAATGGTTATTAAATTTATAGAAATTATAAAACGGTTAGTTGTTGTTACTTGTCATTAGCTTAACAAAATTAAAGGATGATAGCATTGTTAGAGTGTAAAGTAGTTTATGTAAGTATACTTTCTTATAGAGCCAGCGTGTGGGTCATCGTAGAATCCAAATGAGAAACATAAATTGACAATTAATAGACAAATAATCAAAGAATAAAAAATGCCGTTTTTTTCTGCGACAACCCAATTTTATCGACCCAACTGCACTTGACCATGACAAAAATAAACGGAATTGTTGATTTAAAAAAATTCTCAAATCATGCAACACATCAAATCAAATCGTCGAAACATTCCCTGCTGAATTTGTTTCTAGACTAATCTTCCGCCGTGTTGTTTATGCCAGAAAAAACAGCAGACAAAACACTTTCTTTGTCAACGTGTCGTTAAATTTGAATCACTTGTGTCGACATCAATTTGTTTTGAAAATTATATGCAACTGAATAATCTCTATTATTGTACATGATTGTATTCACGCTATTTCAATGAATTTACTACCCCTACTCCTGAACGTTCAAACTCACTTTGAATTCAACTTTGAATTAGAGAAAGTCCACTATCTATTATATGATGAAGTTGAAATTCAAAATAATTTCAATATTGCATTTCAAGTATTTTTCATATGAATCAAACTTATTCAACAATCTGCAAATATGCGAGTGCGTCGTCACGAACTAATCGAAGTTTGATTTATGCCAATCATATAAACAAACACATTGCATTTTAGTAAACAGTTTGCATGATAGCTTTCAATGAAGGTGATCGACTTTCAATATGAGGACACTTTTGCAATAATACAGCAAGCCTTTCAAATCATACAATGAGGAATATAAAATTTCCATGGATTTTTGAGGGCAATAATGGAATTTTATAATGCCAGAAAATTTGCTACATTATTGCCCGAAAAAACTATGTCAATAATATTGTGCGTGATTGAAGCGGACTGGGCAGCAATTTAGGAAACATAGACATCCTATACACTCTTCAATGCTTGAATGTTACGGTATACTAGTAATACTACTTACTTGTATTTTTGTGTCTATTTCTACTCTTGTCAAAATGCATAGGGTGTCTTCAAGTCCTCTCCAGTCCTTTTAACCTCAATGAAAAGCAATAAGACATGTGGAATATTTATAATATCCATTTTGGTTAACTTGTGCATAGATATTCAGCAATTCGCTAAAATTTCATACTTTTCAAACATTTGAAAAAAATGATTCTTTAAAATTTTGAATTGATATCTACAGTAGTGATTCAGCGAGTACATACAAATGAATACCGGTGCCGTAAGAAAGTTCATTCGCCAAACACGCATTACATGTTCAAAGCAAAGTGTGAACTTGTCGTAAAACTTGTCAGGGGAACTCTGCTGTTCATTTATGCCACGCAATCTACTGTCCACATTTGAAATTTCGGCCATTTTAGTCGTCACCAGTAGTTATTTTTAGGCAAATGATGAAGGAAAACATGTACAAAATACTTGAAATTGACACTTTGTATCTGTAGTCAAGCAAGATCTCAAATAAGCGATAAAACTGGTCTCAACAGTTACAGTGATTATATTTTCATTGGATTCTTTTCATCCACTTAAATTTGACTTTACACTTCTTGCATTGTGTTGACTGTTTTCACATTTGAAGCTGGGACATTCCCATAACGACGTCTAAATGTTTCATAATTTTAATAAACTTATAGTTAATAAGACTTAAGGTTTGTCCTTAAGAGGACAGGTGGTGCGTTCCCATCGGCAGACATTAAACGTTAGTAGTAGGTAAAGGTCCATAATAAACACAGCGCCCCCCCCCTCTGGAACGGCGGAGTGTCGTGGTCGGCCGCCGTGGTGCTTCGGGTCTGACTCCCCCCCCTCTGGAACGACAGAGGTTGTAGTCTGTCGTGGTGTGCCGGCCAGGTGGGTCCACGTTCACAAACTGTTCGCTGACTCCCCCCCTCTGCAACGACAGAGTGTGAGACTCGGGTGAGTTGGTCCGACCGCCTGGTTGACGTGGGCGACCGTCCAGGTTGACGTGGGCGACCGTCTAGGTTGACGTGGGCGACCGTCTAGGTTGACGTGGGCGACCGTCTAGGTTGTCGTGGATGGTGAAATGGCTGCCAGATTCGGATTCAGCGTAAAATTCTGCATCTGTGGTGTGATTTCCAGCTCAATCGGCGAGAAAAAATTTTTCTTCAAAATTTTAACAGAGTTAGAATTTGGGACGTTTTGGTGTGTAGCGCCAAAACGAAGCATCGGATGAGAAAACGGATTTCAGATTCGGATTCAGCGTGAAATTCTGCATCGGTATGGTGAATTTGAACGCCATCGGAGAGAAAAATTTTTCGCTGACGTCCCCCCCCCTCTGGACAGCTCGCTTGGATTTTGGCTTCCAGTGGACGGATTTAGTCGTGCCATAGCTCGTTTGAAAGCTAAGAGTGAGACAAATTCACTGAAACAAACGGCTTGTTCCTATCTGTCTTCGTTTAGATGTGAGACGCCATTTAAGATTTTGGGACATTGGCGAAAAAACGACAGAGTTAGAATTTGGGACGTTTTGGGCTGTAGCTTCAAAACGAAGCATCGGATTGGAAACGGATTTCAGATTTGGAATCAGCGTGAAATTCTCTATCTGTATGGTGAGTTTCAAGTCAATCGGAGAGAAAAAATTTTCGCTGACGTCCCCCCCTCTGGACAGCTCGCTTGGATTTTGGCTTCCAGTGGACGGATTTAGTCGTGCCATAGCTCGTTTGAAAGCTAAGAGTGAGACAAATTCACTGAAACAAACGGCTTGTTCCTATCTGTCTTCGTTTAGATGTGAGACGCCATTTAAGATTTTGGGACATTGGCGAAAAACGACAGAGTTAGAATTTGGGACGTTTTGGGCTGTAGCTTCAAAACGAAGCATCGGATTGGAAAACGGATTTCAGATTTGGAATCAGCGTGAAATTCTCTATCTGCATGGTGAGTTTCATGTCAATCGGAGAGTTTTAAAGTCAATCGGAGAAAAAAAGTTTCAGCATTTTTCGGAAAAAACGACAGAGTTAGAATTTTTGCGATGGCTGCCTTCTGTAGAGCCAAAACGAAGCATCGGATGGGAAAACAGAGGCCAGATTCGGATTCAGCGTCAAATTCTACATGGAAATGGTATATTTCCAGCTCAATCGGAGCACTAGAACCGGAGATAGACGGGATTTTTAATGTTTGGATGATGGGTATTACGTCATCAGCTGATCGCCACACACTATATAAGCTGGGAACCGACAGAGACTTGTCATTCAGACGAGAGATTGCCAACGGTAAGTCGTCTCTCTGAGCTCCGATGATAGCTTCGGACATTCCAAATCCCGAGTTTCTGTACGAAACCGACTTAGAAAATTTCATTGCTGATATCAGCTAAGGCGTCAGACTTAGAGGTTCGCCAGGAGATGGCCTTCGTCTCCAGGCCATAAAAGACTCCAAAACTTTAAAGGCTTGTAACTTTGCTTCTACAAGTCCGTTTGACTTGATTCAAAAAAGGTTCGGTCGCTATTGACCTGCCCTAAGTGACAGACTACTTATAAAATTTCATAAGTAGTGCTAAAAAGTTGAAAAATTTAAATTCACTATTTTTGGAGGTTTTCTGGGGTTTTCGACCCTGCTGAAGTCAATGAAAGCATTTTTAATGATGTCTGAGCCAGTCTTCTCATGCTATAAGCGGCTTTTCACTGAAAGCGAGCAAGACACGGAGAGTTTTGCTGTAATATTCCACTGACAGGGTGTTCCTTCGGGACGGCGGACGATGCCGTAGTGATAAGTGTGGCAAGGGAATGTGTCATATTTGAGACCGTAACCGCTGGGACAACTCATGTCTCATGTTGGGCATTTGACACAGCTCTCAACGTAGCACTTTGAACGCCAATCGGTTGAGTCTTAGCTATCTTGTCATGGGTGGCCTCTTAACATCTCCATTGCAAAACGGTGGTGAATCAAGCTCTCTACGGCTTGCTATCAAGCTGCTAAAAGTCTGTCCACCTCTTACCAACTCTACAGATTTTCATGTCTGAGCCAGTCGTCTCATGGTATAAGCGGCTTTTCACTGAAAGCAAGCAAGACACGGAGAGTTTTGCTGTAATATTCCACTGACAGGTGTTCCTTCGGGACGGCGGACGATGCCGTAGTGATAAGTGTGGCAAGGGAATGTGTCATATTTGAGACCGTAACCGCTGGGACAACTCATGTCTCATGTTGGGCATTTGACACAGTTCTCAACGTAGCACTTTGAACGCCAATCGGTTGAGTCTTAGCTATCTTGTCATGGGTGGCCTCTAAACATCTCCATTGCAAAACGCTGATGAATCAAGCTCTCTACGGCTTGCTATCAAGCTGCTAAAAGTCTGTCCACCTCTTACCAACTCTACAGGTTTTCATGTCTGAGCCAGTCGTCTCATGGTATAAGCGGCTTTTCACTGAAAGCGAGCAAGACACGGAGAGTTTTGCTGTAATATTTCACTGACAGGGTGTTCCTTCGGGACGGCGGACGATACCGTAGTGATAAGTGTGGCAAGGGAGTGTGTCATAGTTTAGACCGTAACCGCTGGGACAACTCATGTCTCATGTTGGGCATTTGACACAGTTCTCAACGTAGCACTTTGAACGCCAATCGGTTGAGTCTTAGCTATCTTGTCATGGGTGGCCTCTAAACATCTCCATTGCAAAACGCTGATGAATCAAGCTCTCTACGGCTTGCTATCAAGCTGATCAAAGTCTGTCAACCTCTTACCAACTCTATAGGTTTTCATGTCTGGCGATCAAGTCATGGACGGTGCAAGTCACGGAGATTTTCGGTGTGATACTTCCTGTGGGTGGGCGTTCTTTCGAGACAGCGGTGAAGTCCGTAGCGATGAGTACTGCACGGGACGTGGGCAATGGTAATCCTTGTGAAACCTTTCTGCGTCATGTTTGGAAGTGGTTGCCTTTCGTCTCAACGTTGTACTCTGACCGCCAGGGCGACATTTAGCTATCTGCTACAGGTTACCTCATAAAATCTCCATTGCACTTGTCTCCCGACAGTTGGCCAACCATGTGAGAATGAACCATCAGTTCTTCTTGTCTCTATCACGGAGACGAAATGATGAAGGGATGAAATGGGAGGACATTCATGCGCCACACGCAACACATTACAGATTTCTCTCTTCGCTAGTGAACAAGCTCTTGTCAGTGTCGTCAGAAACTTTATCACGTCGTACAAAAGTTTTATTGCAACACAGGTGGATCTATAGTTAGAAAGTTTGATCATCAACGTTTCATTCGTAAGTCTAGTCAGAAACTGTATCATGGTTTGCAAAGTTAGTGTAGTCAAATAATAAAATATAAAATAATAATATCAAACTCCATTGCACTAATAGTGTGAAGCTCGGTATGAGTGAGGGATAAAATCCTCCATCACCTTAGGCGGCTTGATATCAGGCTACAACATGAGCGATGTGGAGATCTTTGATAGTGTACTTCCTGTTGGTGGGTTTGTACGGCGAGCGCTGCCGCAGATGGAAGGAGGGATATGTTATAGTTAAGAGCGAAACCACTTTGCCGATGTTAGACAACTTTCCCAACGACATCTTTTCTCGCTTGATCATGAGTGCTTTAGATGTCTGCAGCAGGTTTTTCAAATTTTCCACTCATCGCTTGATGATTTACAAAGTAGGGCACATGTCAAGTAAAGTTCTCATAATGATGTCTTAATCAATTCCTCCTTACTGCATGCTTGTCGTTTCTACACTCCGACTCTAACCCTTTAGAGCATACACATGTAGCACATACTATCCGTATCGAGAAAGTATCATGAGTTCTTTTAAGAACCACTACCTCTTCGTGTCACCTGTGTATTACGCCAAACGTATGCAGCAAACACACTTCTCTCTTCTTTAGTGAGCAAGCTCTGAACACATAAGATATCATAGTAAAATCATCAACGAATAAATCATATCGCAATAGGAATGTACATTGACAGATTCAAATAGATGCTCATGCGTTCATAAAAGAGAGTTTGTAACATCAGCATTAATTGGAAGTGCGTGAGCGCACTGGAAACTCCTGATCGTCTTGTGATTGGACGAGAGGTCTCATCCATTCACCGCTTAGGAAAATCTTATAAAAGGTAGTGCACCAGCTCTGCTCTTCACATTTATCTTTCATAAGGTGAGTGTTGGTGAGCTCCCGCTATCAGGTTGTTTTGACTTGTTATCAAGTTGAATATTCTCTTGCTATCAAGAGTTTCACTTCTGCTCATAAAGCATATCATCGCTGTAATACTTCCTTTGCTCGAGCGTTCCTTCGGGATGGCGGGTACTGCCGTAGAGGGATTGCGTTGCACGGGTTATTCGTCGTTTGTTAGACCGAAACCTCTGAGCTGTTGCTCATGTTGGGCGTTCGACTTCATACTCAACGTGACACTTTCTCTCGTCAGGTCAGAGTACTTTAGCCATTCGACAAAGGTTAGTCTTTATGCTATGGAGCATTTCGAAGTGTTGATTGACTCATGTTCATTGAATGACTATTCACATGATCATCATAGGTAAAATGAAATAAATCTTACGTATCCTTTTCAGTGAATTTGCCTTTGACGTCGAATCTAACTACTTTAATCTTCGATATGGATACGAGTATCACGAGAAAAATTGAATCTTATCGCGTCTCTGCCAAGATGGAGGAAACTCTCATTGAGCAATGTAAGTTTTTGTGTGATGGGGCAAGGATGCTGGTTGTGCTAATAAAACTCTTGAACTAACATCATTCGGTTACCATGTGTGTTGAGCATAGGAATTAATTTTCATAAACCTTTGAATAACATCAAGAATGTAAGAATCATATCCTTACTAATTTTCAACAAAAGACCCTTAACGTCTTTTTACTCCGCGATTTTCAAAAGCGAAGCTCATTTTCTAAAATTTATAATGCACTCTAATATCTCCCTTCGAGAAATCTCTCACCAATATCTCCCTCCCTTTTTTTTCAGTACAGCAGCGCATCATGAACAGAGAACCTATTCCTGAAGGGGCACTTGGTCGAGCCTATGAACGACTGGGAATATGTAAGTATCTTAATGAATGAATGCTGTTATGTGTTCTGTATCATCATGGCTGATAGCATGCATTCTATCATTCATCAATCTCATCTCTTTTCCACTCTACAGTTTTGGTAAGGCAGGAGAAGTGGGAGGAAGTCGCGAGGCGGAAATATGATGATGATTTTCCGACCCTACCCTCTCGCCCATCTACCTCAGCTCCACCATCTGAGCAGCCATCCACCTCGGATATGGTCATCGCCCAACCTCCACCACCACCCATACCAGCTCCTCGTCGCCGCATCCCTCCAACACCCAAGCCGCGGACTCTTCCACCCTCGGCTCGCAACCCCCTTCTACCTCCTCTTGAACCATCGGTGATGGCGGAAGTAGATTCTCTTGATGGTAAGTTACAGTGATGGTAAAGGGGGACAAGGACTTAAACAAAACGCACGCCACACTTGGAATTGAATAGTCATGTTACTGATCGCTTTCCTTCCTTTTCTCAACAGATCTCGCAACGGTATTTCTGGGCGATAACGTTCCTAACCGCCCCGCCAACTCTCACATACCACCACCGGCAACAGCAGGCAACTTCCCTCCCATCTCCAACAAGTCGGTAGAAATGGAGATCGAGGTGTACGACCACACCATTAAAATGGTAGGTTGAAGATTTCCTCACTCATCTCCCTCGAACGTTTGGCTAATAGCATCTTCCTCAATTTCAGGCATCGACTTCATCACCAAAGCCCTCCTTTCTCAAGGAAAGTTTAGAGCTGTTGAGTGAAGGTAGGTTGTAACAAAACACTAAGACTTTAATAGAGATGATAGAATGATTTCTCTTTTAGGTGATGCTAGTTCCAGCTCAACACTATCGCGGGAAGGCGACGAGCGGGAATGTGCTGACTGTGGGCACATCTTCATGAGGAAACGCGATCTGCTCCGACACATCAGACAACGTGTGTGTCAACCCAAGTCGCCATCAATCTCCCGAGATGAGGATGACTCTATTGAACACGTCTCCTTTACTTGCGACTTCTGCATTCAATCATTTGAAACACGATTTGAATTATCTTCACACAGACTTCAACATACACACAGTGACGATAGTTACACTAACAGCACCTCCTCTATCCGACTCTCTGAAGTGTCGATAAATAATTTAGTGAGGAACTACCAGATGGAATCCTCAGAAACCATTGCTGACTTTGAAGAATGGTTTCATCAAAATTCATCTTTGTTAGATGCGCTCTTTAGAAATTTAGACAACTTTAGAATGAAGGCGCTCATCTATCTCAAAATAAAATATGTAAAAATAGACCACCATACTGGTCAAATAGTAGAGAGGTTGGAGTTTCACATACCCTCCTCTCCTGCTACAGAAGTAATCGATGAAGATTCTTGGTTAAATTTTCATATCCAAGGACTAAAACTAAATATAGTTAAATTCAACGAACGCGATAGTGGCCTCATTTTTGATGGTATAAAATCTGCCAAGTTAAAAATCAATTTGCTAGAAAGTTATAGTGGGCGAGGCTCCTTAAAACTTCCGAAAAGTTTAAAAAAAAAAAGCAGTCGTTTCTGTAGATTGTGAATCGCAATGTTTTAAGTATGCAGTGTTATCCATTCTCCACTACAATGATGTAAATGATAATCGTTTCCGTAGAAGTAAGTATCAACAGTGGGAAAATGAATTAAAGTTTGATGACTGCAATAGTGAAGATATGAAATTGAAAGATATAGAGAAATTTGAGAAATTAAATAAAATTAAGATAGTGGTACACGTCTGGGAGAAAGGGCTAAAAGGCGTTAAGTATAACAACCGTCAAAGTAGCTATGATCGAGTTGTCAACCTCTTGCTAGTGTATGAGGACAATACTCAACAGTGGCATTACTGTGGCATTCCAAAAATTCATCGCCTTTACAACCATATACAAAAATCGATTAAAGGTGAACATTTCATATGCGATCGCTGCACACGACCATTTTGGTCGAAAAATAAATTTCTAAGTCATTATGAATGGTGCAAGCGGGGTAAATTACAAATAGAGCGCATGCCCAAAGACAAAATCTTTTCACATAGAGATAATGGTGACGAATTAAGTCCCCTGCGTGTCATCTATGCTGACATCGAATGCTATATCGATGATATCATCCACAAGCCAGCAGCCATTTCCTGCTATGAAGTATGGCATGACCATTTCCAAAATAGAAAAAATAAAATGCACGTCTGGCAAGGTGAGGATTGTATTTACCAATTCCTACAATTCCTCGAACAGGCTGTAAAATTTCAACAAAAGTATGATGGTGAACTCTATCGCAGATCATTGCATATGACAGCAGATGATCAAGCAAAATTTGATAGTTGCAACGTTTGCCCCAAATGTAGTAAAACATTTGATGATGATAAGATTAAGAAAGTGTGCGACCATGATCACATCACTGGTAAATTTAGAAACGCACTATGTTCAAAATGCAATTTTTCACTTAGTATGAAACGGCGTACATTACTCGTCATTTTCCATAATTTCAAGGGCTACGACAGCCATATGATAATAAAAGGAGGTTTAGGTCAAATGAAAGAGTGGAAGCTTGATGTAATAGCACAAACGAGAGAGAAGTTTATGGCCATGACAGCAAAAGTGCCTGTCGATAAAACTAAAGAAAATAAGACGGTCTATTTTGATATAAAATTTTTAGATTCCTACCAATTTATGACTGCATCACTGGCCTCTCTCGTACAAAATCTAAAGTCTCTTCCACTAACACAAAATCTTAAGAAACAATATCCAAATCTAACCGATGAAGTCATCACACGGAAAGGAGTCTTTCCATATGCATATTTTGATGCGATTAGTAAACTCGGCGAGACTTCTCTTCCGCCCATAGTTAATTTAAAAATGATTTGATCGGCGCAGAATGTAAGACCGAAGATTATGATCATGCACAAGATGCATGGATAAAATTTGACTGCCATACATTTGGCGAATATATGATTGCCTACCTTAAGTTAGATGTATTTTTGCTGGCTGATGTATTTCAGGAGTTTCGACGAGTGGCATTAGAAGAAGATAAGTTAGATCCCGTCCACTTTGTCAGTCTACCAGCCATGTCATTTAAGTCTGCTTTTAAAATGACTGGTGAGACCATTCATCTCTTACAAAATCCAGAGATGTATAATTTATTTGAGCGAGGAATTCGCGGTGGTCTCACATTTGTAAATAAACATAGGTTAAAATCTGAAACACTAGGTAATGATCATACCCATCTTAAGTATTATGATCAAAATAATTTATATGGTAGTTCACTATCCAAACCACTCCCTCACTCTGAGTTTAGCTGGTTAGATGATAGTGAAATTCAGCATCTCTCCAACCCTTCTAACATACTAGCAATTCCAGATGAAGGTGATTGGGGATATTATTTTGAGATAGATCTAATCTATCCAAATAATATTAAACATAAAACCGTAGATTTTCCACTCGCACCCGAATCAGGTGAAGTGAGTAAAGATATGTTTTCCGACTTTATGAAACAATTTCATAAAGATTTAGGATCATGCGGTCAACCCGACTATAAGCCTTGCCGCAAACTTTTACTCACCCAGTATGATAAGGAAAACTATCTAGTCCACTTTAGCATCTTAAAATTTTATTTAGAAATGGGCATGATTTTAAAAAGAGTTCACCGCATTATTAAATTTAGACAGAAAGCCTTCCTCAAACCATATATTGATAGCAACAGCCAGAAACGTGCACTAGCCCAAAATAATTTTGAAAAAGATTTTTATAAGTATAAGAATAATAGTCTATTTGGTAAGACGATGGAGGATGTTAGAAAACGTGTAAACTATAAACTAGTTAATGATGATCAAAAGTATCACAAATTGGTCTCATCACCTCTATTCATCGATAGAGACATTATCGATGAGGACCTTGTAGGTGTTAAAATGATAAAATCTGAAGTTGAGTTGTGCAAACCCATCTATATTGGTCAAGCTGTACTAGATTACTCTAAGCTTGAAATGTACCAACTCTTTTATAAAATACTAAAACCATGTCCTCTCGTAAAAGAGGTTCGTTTGTTGGGTGGCGATACAGATAGTTTCTTCTTAGGTATTACCACTCAAAAAGATTTAAATTTCAATGACGTAGGAAAATCTTTAGAAAGATATTTTGATACATCAAATTATCCTACTGATCACCCACTATACTCCATCAAAAATAAGGCAAAAATTGGCTGTTTTAAGGATGAGACAGCAGGGAAGGAGATAGCTGAAATGATTCTCCTCCGCCCTAAAATGTATTCTATGAAATTAAAGGATAGTGATGATAGCATTAAACGCGCTAAAGGCATATCAAGATCATTGGTCTCTAACATGAAACATAAAAATTTCAGGGAAGCCTATAGAAATAAAAATATAACGTTTGTCAATATGACAATCTTAAAATCTAAGTCGCATGAGATCAAAACTCATACTTTTAGGAAACGGGCGCTTTCAGCATGGGAGGATAAGAGGTGCTGGTTAGAACACAACATATCTCTTCCACATGGACATCCTGATACAGGCATACATCCACCCAAAAGAATAAAACTCACACTACCACATTCAGGAGACGTGTAAATAGATTCCTCCTTAACTCAGTATTTTGATGATGCTTTTTTGTAGATACGCATGGTTGTTTTATGTGTCGCATTAGATCGTATTTCCTTGTAAATAGTTCCCTACAGTCCCCTATGTAAAGACTTTTCCACTAAACATTGTAAAAAACGTGTTTTTATGATGTATTTTTATTTCAATAAACATATCACAATGACTTCACTTTGTTTTCCGAAACACTAAAGTTATGAGGGATTTACTATCTTTCACATGGATGCACTCTTGTAAACCATTGGTAATTTTGATAGCAATAGAGGGTATCATTTGTTTGACAACAGGATGGTAGAAAATAGGTTCAAACAATTTCTGGACTATTCCATATGAAGCGTCTTTGTCATGAATGAAATCGCGTAAAATGTATTTTTTTTCCCACCAAAAGAAGTAGGTGAAATCAGATCACTTTGAATGTAAAGGTGTTGTTCATGTTTATTAAGGGTCATTGGTATTCCTACACCAATCATGCGTGTAGCAGTAAACACATTTTACAGCAATGAAAAGTCACAGTTTTATCAAATTTTCACTCAATTGACAATGAATGCCATCGCCCAGTTTCAGAAGAGCACTTTGATTTTCAATCAAAAATGAAATGTGATGTATCTTTGCATCATCAAGTAACACTTCACACAACTCGCTTGTGCTAATTTTTCTAACGGGTGGGCAACATCGTTGTATCGCCGATTTGCTAAACGACATGTCTAATAGAATAACACAAACAGCTCTATTCAGGTTAGGAAGCATGTTGCTTACATCACTGTCATTCTTCTTGTAAAGATAGTCACTAAAAATAGCAATAGTAAATTATATTCACAGCTGAATATGTGAGCGTGTGAACGTTTTCATATCAGACAAAGCGATAACCCATGTCTAAAAATGGATCCACCTCATTGTCGTAGATGTCAGACCATTCGATAAGATTCTATTCATCCTTATTGACAGCCTGATCTTTTCCCCATTCAGTGCGTGTGCGTTCCTTTGTCAGTCAAAGTGATGACGCATACTGTTTTCACCTTAACTCATTCATATGATGAGTCGTCAGTGAATGAAGGAAAAACTCAACGTTTAACATGCCTCCATTAGCTATACATCAAACAGATAACGCATTAGGAATTTAACAATCCGTGATACTTTATTGAAATCACATAAGCCTGTTATGATACAATGCCCGTTATGAAGGATGGTAATATGTATAGGGTACCACTCGAATGAGAGCAGCAGGAAAGGGTTGAGTTTCATAAATTATATAATGGCTGCTGTTTTTAATATTTGCTAGAACCATTATAGTCTTCAATTGAACAGATACTACCAAACTCTTCAATATTAATACACCAACACTAACAGGCGGAACACCTTCTTTTCAGCAAACGAAATATGCTAATCACTTACAATTTTAATTATTTTACAAATAGCTATACCTTTATTTCTAGCATACAAAAGCTAAAACTCTATTTCTAACGCATACACTATTAAAACTTTATTTTTAACTTGTAAACTGTTAAAAACTTTATTTTCTAATATGGAAACTGATGAAACTTTATTTCTAGCATACAAACAGATAAAACTTCATTTCTAACATACAAACTGTTAGAACTTTATTTCCAAGACATAAACGGATATAACTATATTTCAAGCGTATAAACTATTAAAACTTTATTTCCAACTTGTACACTATTGAAACATTATTTTCTAATCTGTAAACTGTTGAAACTATATCTTTCATTTACAAATAGTAGAACGCTTAGTCTAACTTGCAAAATAGTAAATCCTGCAACCTCATTTTACAAACAGATAAAACTCTATTTCTAACGTACACACTGTTGAAACTTTACTTTTAACATACAAACAGCTAAAACTTTATTTCTAACGTACACACTGTTGAACCTTTATTTTAATCTACAAACAGCTTAAACTTTATTTCCAACATACACACTGTTGAAACTTTATTTTTAATCTGTAAACTGTTGAAACTATATCTTTCATTTACAAATAGTAGAACGCTTAGTCTAACTTGCACACTAGTAAATCCTACAATCTCATTTTACAAACCGATAAAACTCTATTTCTAACATACACACTGTTGAAACTTTATTTTTAACATACAAACAGCTAAAACTTTATTTCTAATGTACACACTGTTGAAACTTTATTTTTAATCTATAAACTGTTGAAACTTTATTCTATTTCTAACACACAAACAGCTTAAACTTTATTTCCAACATACACACTGTTGAAACTTTATTTTTAATCTGTAAACTGTTGAAACTACATCTTTCACTTACAAATAGTAGAACGCTTAGTCTTACTTCCAAACTATTAAATCCTGCAATCATATTTTTACAAACAGATAAAACTCCATTTCTAACATACACAGTGTTGAAACTTTATTTCTAACTTGTAAACTCTTGAAACTTAGTTTTTCATATACAAACAGCTAAAACTTTATTTCTAACGTACACATTATTGAAACTTTAGTTTTTATCTTTTAAACTGTTCAAACTTAATTTTGTTTCTAACATGCAAACAGATAAAGCTTTATTTCTAACATATACACTATTGAAACTTTATTTCTAACTTGTACACTGGTGAAACTTTATTTCTAACTTGTAAACGGTTGAAAATTTGTTTCATTTCTATCATAGAAACAGATAGAACTTTATTCTTAACTTGCCAACTGGTGAAACTTCATTCTATTTCTAACATACAAACAGATAAAACTTTATTCTTAACATATGCACTATTGAAACATTAGTTTTAACTTGCAAACTATTGAAACTTTATTTTTAACTTGTGAACGGTTGAAACACTGTTTTATTTCTAACATACAAACAGATAGAACTTCATTCTTAACTTGTAAACTGGTGAACCTTCATGTTATTTCTAACATATAAACAGATAGAACTTTATTCTTAACTTGTAAACTTAAACAGATAAAACTTTATTCGTAAGTTGTAAACTGGTGAAACTTTGTTTTATTTCAATCATATAAACAGATAAAACTTTATTCTGAACATTCACACTATTTAAACTTTATTTTTTAACTTGTAAACTGGTGAAACTTCATTCTATTTCTAACATATAAACAAATAGAACTTTATTCTTAACTTGCCAACTGGTGAAACATTAGTTTTAACTTGCAAACTATTGAAACTTTATTTTTAACTTGTTAACGGTTGAAACTTTGTTTTATTTCTAACATACAAACAGATAAAACTTTATTCTTAACTTGTACACTGATGAAACTTCATTTCATTTCTGACATACAAGCAGATAAAACTTCATTCTTAACATATGCACTATTGAAACAGATAAAACTTTATTCTTAACATATGCACTATTGAAACATTAGTTTTAACTTGCAAACTATTGAAACTTTATTTTTAACTTGTTAACGGTTGAAACTTTGTTTTATTTCTAACATACAAACAGATAGAACTTTATTCTTAACTTGTAAACTGGTGAACCTTCATTTTATTTCTAACATATAAACAGATAGAACTTTATTCTTAACCTGTAAACTTAAACAGATGGAACTTTATTCGTAAGTTGTAAACGGTTGAAACTTTGTTTTATTTCAATCATATAAACAGATAGAACTTTATTCTGAACATGCACACTATTGAAACTTTATTCTTAACTTGTAAACTATTGAAACTTTATTTTTTAACTTGTAAACTGGTGAAACTTCATTCTATTTCTAACATATAAACAAATAGAACTTTATTCTTAACTTGCCAACTGGTGAAACATTAGTTTTAACTTGCAAACTATTGAAACTTTATTTTTAACTTGTTAACGGTTGAAACATTGTTTTATTTCTAACATACAAACAGATAAAACTTTATTCTTAACTTGTAAACTGATGAAACTTTATTTCATTCCTGACATACAAGCAGATAAAACTTTATTCTTAACATATGCACTATTGAAACAGATAAAACTTTATTCTTAACATATGCACTATTGAAACACAAGTTTTAACTTGCAAACTATTGAAACTTTATTTTTAACTTGTTAACGGTTGAAACTTTGTTTTATTTCTAACATACAAACAGATAGAACTTTATTCTTAACTTATAAACTGGTGAACCTTCATTTTATTTCTAACATATAAACAGATAGAACTTTATTCTTAACTTGTAAACTTAAACAGATAAAACTTTATTCGTAACTTGTAAACTGGCGAAACTTCATTCTATTTCTAACATATAAACAAATAGAACTTTATTCTGAACGTGCACACTATTGAAACTTTATTCTTAACTTATAAATTATTGAAACTTTATTTTTAACTTGTAAACGGTTAAAACTTTGTTTTTTTTCTATCATAGAAACAGATAAAACTTTATTCTTAACTTGCCAACTGGTGAAACTTCATTCTATTTCTAACATACAAACAGATAAAACTTTATTCTTAACATGCGCACTATTGAAACATTAGTTTTAACTTGCAAACTATTGAAACTTTATTTTTAACTTGTTAACGGTTGAAACTTTGTTTTATTTCTAACATACAAACAGATAGAACTTTATTCTTAACTTGTAAACTGATGAAACTTCATTCTATTTCTAACATATAAACAGATAGAACTTTATTCTTAACTTATAAACTTAAAGAGATAGAACTTTATTCGTAACTTGTAAACTGGTGAAACTTCATTCTATTTCTAACATATAAACAAATAGAACTTTATTCTGAACATGTACACTATTGAAACTTTATTCTTAACTTGTAAACTATTGAAACTTTATTCTTTACTTGTAAACTGATGAAACTTCATTTTATTTCTAACATATAAACAGATAGAACTTTATTCTTAACTTGCCAACTGGTGAAACTTCATTCTATTTCTAACATACAAACAGATAAAACTTTATTCTTAACATACACACTATTGAAACTTTATTCTTAACTTGTAAACTATTGAAACTTTATTTTTAACTTGTAAACGGTTGAAACTTTGTTTTATTTCTATCATACAAACAGATAGAACTTTATTCTTAACTTGTAAACTGATGAAACTTCATTCTATTTCTAACATATAAACAGATAGAACTTTATTCTTAACTTGCCAACTGGTGAAACTTCATTCTATTTCTAACATACAAACAGATAAAACTTTATTCTTGACATACACACTATTGAAACTTTATTTTTAACTTGTAAACTATTGAAACTTTATTTTTAACTTGTAAACGGTTGAAACTTCATTCTATTTCTAACATACAAACAGATAGAACTTTATTCTTAACTTGTAAACTGGTGAACCTTTATTTTATTTCTAACATATAAACAGATAGAACTTTATTCTTAACCTGTAAACTTAAACAGATGGAACTTTATTCGTAAGTTTTTAACGGTTGAAACTTTGTTTTATTTCAATCATATAAACAGATTGAACTTTATTCTGAACATGCACACTATTGAAACTTTATTCTTAACTTGTAAACTATTGAAACTTTATTTTTTAACTTGCCAACTGGTGAAACTTCATTCTATTTCTAACATATAAACAAATAGAACTTTATTCTTAACTTGCCATCTGGTGAAACATTAGTTTTAACTTGCAAACAATGAAACTTTATTTTTAACTTGTTAACGGTTGAAACATTGTTTTATTTCTAACATACAAACAGATAAAACTTTATTCTTAACTTGTAAACTGATGAAACTTCATTTCATTTCTGACATACAAGCAGATAAAACTTTATTCTTAACATATGCACTATTGAAACAGATAAAACTTTATTCTTAACATATGCACTATTGAAACATAAGTTTTAACTTGCAAACTATTGAACTTTATTTTTAACTTGTTAACGGTTGAAACTTTGTTTTATTTCTAACATACAAACAGATAGAACTTTATTCTTAACTTGTAAACTGATGAAACTTCATTTTTATTTCTAACATACAAACAGATAGAACTTTATTCTTAACTTACAAACTGGTGAACCTTCATTTTATTTCTAACATATAAACAGATAGAACTTTATTCTTAACTTGTAAACTTAAACAGATAAAACTTTATTCGTAACTTGTAAACTGGCGAAACTTCATTCTATTTCTAACATATAAACAAATAGAACTTTATTCTGAACGTGCACACTATTGAAACTTTATTCTTAACTTGTAAATTATTGAAACTTTATTTTTAACTTGTAAACGGTTAAAACTTTGTTTTTTTTCTATCATAGAAACAGATAAAACTTTATTCTTAACTTGCCAACTGGTGAAACTTCATTCTATTTCTAACATACAAACAAATAAAACTTTGTTCTTAACATGCGCACTATTGAAACATTAGTTTTAACTTGCAAACTATTGAAACTTTATTTTTAACTTGTTAACGGTTGAAACTTTGTTTTATTTCTAACATATAAACAGATAGAACTTTATTCTTAACTTGTAAACTGATGAAACTTCATTTTTATTTCTAACATATAAACAGATAGAACTTTATTCTTAACTTATAAACTTAAAGAGATAGAACTTTATTCGTAACTTGTAAACTGGTGAAACTTCATTCTATTTCTAACATATAAACAAATAGAACTTTATTCTGAACATGTACACTATTGAAACTTTATTCTTAACTTGTAAACTATTGAAACTTTATTCTTTACTTGTAAACTGATGAAACTTCATTTTATTTCTAACATATAAACAGATAGAACTTTATTCTTAACTTGCCAACTGGTGAAACTTCATTCTATTTCTAACATACAAACAGATAAAACTTTATTCTTAACATACACACTATTGAAACTTTATTCTTAACTTGTAAACTATTGAAACTTTATTTTTAACTTGTAAACGGTTGAAACTTTGTTTTATTTCTATCATACAAACAGATAGAACTTTATTCTTAACTTGTAAACTGATGAAACTTCATTCTATTTCTAACATATAAACAGATAGAACTTTATTCTTAACTTGCCAACTGGTGAAACTTCATTCTATTTCTAACATACAAACAGATAAAACTTTATTCTTGACATACACACTATTGAAACTTTATTTTTAACTTGTAAACTATTGAAACTTTATTTTTAACTTGTAAACGGTTGAAACTTCATTCTATTTCTAACATACAAACAGATAGAACTTTATTCTTAACTTGTAAACTGGTGAACCTTTATTTTATTTCTAACATATAAACAGATAGAACTTTATTCTTAACCTGTAAACTTAAACAGATGGAACTTTATTCGTAAGTTTTTAACGGTTGAAACTTTGTTTTATTTCAATCATATAAACAGATTGAACTTTATTCTGAACATGCACACTATTGAAACTTTATTCTTAACTTGTAAACTATTGAAACTTTATTTTTTAACTTGCCAACTGGTGAAACTTCATTCTATTTCTAACATATAAACAAATAGAACTTTATTCTTAACTTGCCAACTGGTGAAACATTAGTTTTAACTTGCAAACAATGAAACTTTATTTTTAACTTGTTAACGGTTGAAACATTGTTTTATTTCTAACATACAAACAGATAAAACTTTATTCTTAACTTGTAAACTGATGAAACTTCATTTCATTTCTGACATACAAGCAGATAAAACTTTATTCTTAACATATGCACTATTGAAACAGATAAAACTTTATTCTTAACATATGCACTATTGAAACATAAGTTTTAACTTGCAAACTATTGAACTTTATTTTTAACTTGTTAACGGTTGAAACTTTGTTTTATTTCTAACATACAAACAGATAGAACTTTATTCTTAACTTGTAAACTGATGAAACTTCATTTTTATTTCTAACATACAAACAGATAGAACTTTATTCTTAACTTACAAACTGGTGAACCTTCATTTTATTTCTAACATATAAACAGATAGAACTTTATTCTTAACTTGTAAACTTAAACAGATAAAACTTTATTCGTAACTTGTAAACTGGCGAAACTTCATTCTATTTCTAACATATAAACAAATAGAACTTTATTCTGAACGTGCACACTATTGAAACTTTATTCTTAACTTGTAAATTATTGAAACTTTATTTTTAACTTGTAAACGGTTAAAACTTTGTTTTTTTTCTATCATAGAAACAGATAAAACTTTATTCTTAACTTGCCAACTGGTGAAACTTCATTCTATTTCTAACATACAAACAAATAAAACTTTGTTCTTAACATGCGCACTATTGAAACATTAGTTTTAACTTGCAAACTATTGAAACTTTATTTTTAACTTGTTAACGGTTGAAACTTTGTTTTATTTCTAACATATAAACAGATAGAACTTTATTCTTAACTTGTAAACTGATGAAACTTCATTTTTATTTCTAACATATAAACAGATAGAACTTTATTCTTAACTTATAAACTTAAAGAGATAGAACTTTATTCGTAACTTGTAAACTGGTGAAACTTCATTCTATTTCTAACATATAAACAAATAGAACTTTATTCTGAACATGTACACTATTGAAACTTTATTCTTAACTTGTAAACTATTGAAACTTTATTCTTTACTTGTAAACTGATGAAACTTCATTTTATTTCTAACATATAAACAGATAGAACTTTATTCTTAACTTGCCAACTGGTGAAACATTAGTTTTAACTTGCAAACTATTGAAACTTTATTTTTAACTTGTTAACGGTTGAAACTTTGTTTTATTTCTAACATACAAACAGATAAAACTTTATTCTTAACTTGTACACTGATGAAACTTCATTTCATTTCTGACATACAAGCAGATAAAACTTCATTCTTAACATATGCACTATTGAAACAGATAAAACTTTATTCTTAACATATGCACTATTGAAACATTAGTTTTAACTTGCAAACTATTGAAACTTTATTTTTAACTTGTAAACTATTGAAACTTTATTTTTAACTTGTAAACGGTTGAAACTTCATTCTATTTCTAACATACAAACAGATAGAACTTTATTCTTAACTTGTAAACTGGTGAACCTTTATTTTATTTCTAACATATAAACAGATAGAACTTTATTCTTAACCTGTAAACTTAAACAGATGGAACTTTATTCGTAAGTTGTAAACGGTTGAAACTTTGTTTTATTTCAATCATATAAACAGAGAGAACTTTATTCTGAACATGCACACTATTGAAACTTTATTCTTAACTTGTAAACTATTGAAACTTTATTTTTTAACTTGTAAACTGGTGAAACTTCATTCTATTTCTAACATATAAACAAATAGAACTTTATTCTTAACTTGCCAACTGGTGAAACATTAGTTTTAACTTGCAAACTATTGAAACTTTATTTTTAACTTGTTAACGGTTGAAACATTGTTTTATTTCTAACATACAAACAGATAAAACTTTATTCTTAACTTGTACACTGATGAAACTTCATTTCATTTCTGACATACAAGCAGATAAAACTTCATTCTTAACATATGCACTATTGAAACAGATAAAACTTTATTCTTAACATATGCACTATTGAAACATTAGTTTTAACTTGCAAACTATTGAAACTTTATTTTTAACTTGTTAACGGTTGAAACTTTGTTTTATTTCTAACATACAAACAGATAGAACTTTATTCTTAACTTGTAAACTGGTGAACCTTCATTTTATTTCTAACATATAAACAGATAGAACTTTATTCTTAACCTGTAAACTTAAACAGATGGAACTTTATTCGTAACTTGTAAACTGGCGAAACTTCATTCTATTTCTAACATATAAACAAATAGAACTTTATTCTGAACGTGCACACTATTGAAACTCTATTCTTAACTTATAAATTATTGAAACTTTATTTTTAACTTGTAAACGGTTAAAACTTTGTTTTTTTTCTATCATAGAAACAGATAAAACTTTATTCTTAACTTGCCAACTGGTGAAACTTCATTCTATTTCTAACATACAAACAGATAAAACTTTATTCTTAACATGCGCACTATTGAAACATTAGTTTTAACTTGCAAACTATTGAAACTTTATTTTTAACTTGTTAACGGTTGAAACTTTGTTTTATTTCTAACATACAAACAGATAGAACTTTATTCTTAACTTGTAAACTGATGAAACTTCATTCTATTTCTAACATATAAACAGATAGAACTTTATTCTTAACTTATAAACTTAAAGAGATAGAACTTTATTCGTAACTTGTAAACTGGTGAAACTTCATTCTATTTCTAACATATAAACAAATAGAACTTTATTCTGAACATGTACACTATTGAAACTTTATTCTTAACTTGTAAACTATTGAAACTTTATTCTTTACTTGTAAACTGATGAAACTTCATTTTATTTCTAACATATAAACAGATAGAACTTTATTCTTAACTTGCCAACTGGTGAAACTTCATTCTATTTCTAACATACAAACAGATAAAACTTTATTCTTAACATACACACTATTGAAACTTTATTCTTAACTTGTAAACTATTGAAACTTTATTTTTAACTTGTAAACGGTTGAAACTTTGTTTTATTTCTATCATACAAACAGATAGAACTTTATTCTTAACTTGTAAACTGATGAAACTTCATTCTATTTCTAACATATAAACAGATAGAACTTTATTCTTAACTTGCCAACTGGTGAAACTTCATTCTATTTCTAACATACAAACAGATAAAACTTTATTCTTGACATACACACTATTGAAACTTTATTTTTAACTTGTAAACTATTGAAACTTTATTTTTAACTGGTAAACGGTTGAAACTTCATTCTATTTCTAACATACAAACAGATAGAACTTTATTCTTAACTTGTAAACTGGTGAACCTTTATTTTATTTCTAACATATAAACAGATAGAACTTTATTCTTAACCTGTAAACTTAAACAGATGGAACTTTATTCGTAAGTTTTTAACGGTTGAAACTTTGTTTTATTTCAATCATATAAACAGATTGAACTTTATTCTGAACATGCACACTATTGAAACTTTATTCTTAACTTGTAAACTATTGAAACTTTATTTTTTAACTTGCCAACTGGTGAAACTTCATTCTATTTCTAACATATAAACAAATAGAACTTTATTCTTAACTTGCCAACTGGTGAAACATTAGTTTTAACTTGCAAACAATGAAACTTTATTTTTAACTTGTTAACGGTTGAAACATTGTTTTATTTCTAACATACAAACAGATAAAACTTTATTCTTAACTTGTAAACTGATGAAACTTCATTTCATTTCTGACATACAAGCAGATAAAACTTTATTCTTAACATATGCACTATTGAAACAGATAAAACTTTATTCTTAACATATGCACTATTGAAACATAAGTTTTAACTTGCAAACTATTGAACTTTATTTTTAACTTGTTAACGGTTGAAACTTTGTTTTATTTCTAACATACAAACAGATAGAACTTTATTCTTAACTTGTAAACTGATGAAACTTCATTTTTATTTCTAACATACAAACAGATAGAACTTTATTCTTAACTTACAAACTGGTGAACCTTCATTTTATTTCTAACATATAAACAGATAGAACTTTATTCTTAACTTGTAAACTTAAACAGATAAAACTTTATTCGTAACTTGTAAACTGGCGAAACTTCATTCTATTTCTAACATATAAACAAATAGAACTTTATTCTGAACGTGCACACTATTGAAACTTTATTCTTAACTTGTAAATTATTGAAACTTTATTTTTAACTTGTAAACGGTTAAAACTTTGTTTTTTTTCTATCATAGAAACAGATAAAACTTTATTCTTAACTTGCCAACTGGTGAAACTTCATTCTATTTCTAACATACAAACAGATAAAACTTTGTTCTTAACATGCGCACTATTGAAACATTAGTTTTAACTTGCAAACTATTGAAACTTTATTTTTAACTTGTTAACGGTTGAAACTTTGTTTTATTTCTAACATATAAACAGATAGAACTTTATTCTTAACTTGTAAACTGATGAAACTTCATTTTTATTTCTAACATATAAACAGATAGAACTTTATTCTTAACTTATAAACTTAAAGAGATAGAACTTTATTCGTAACTTGTAAACTGGTGAAACTTCATTCTATTTCTAACATATAAACAAATAGAACTTTATTCTGAACATGTACACTATTGAAACTTTATTCTTAACTTGTAAACTATTGAAACTTTATTCTTTACTTGTAAACTGATGAAACTTCATTTTATTTCTAACATATAAACAGATAGAACTTTATTCTTAACTTGCCAACTGGTGAAACTTCATTCTATTTCTAACATACAAACAGATAAAACTTTATTCTTAACATACACACTATTGAAACTTTATTCTTAACTTGTAAACTATTGAAACTTTATTTTTAACTTGTAAACGGTTGAAACTTTGTTTTATTTCTATCATACAAACAGATAGAACTTTATTCTTAACTTGTAAACTGATGAAACTTCATTCTATTTCTAACATATAAACAGATAGAACTTTATTCTTAACTTGCCAACTGGTGAAACTTCATTCTATTTCTAACATACAAACAGATAAAACTTTATTCTTGACATACACACTATTGAAACTTTATTCTTAACTTGCAAACTATTGAAACTTTATTTTTAACTTGTAAACGGTTGAAACTTCATTCTATTTCTAACATACAAACAGTTCTACTTTATTCTTAACTTGTAAACTGATGAAACTTCATTCTATTTCTAACATATAAACAGATAGAACTTTATTCTTAACTTGTAAACTGGTGAAACTTCATTCTATTTCTAACATATAAACAGATAGAAGTTTATTTCTAACATACAAACAGATAGAACTTTATTCTTAACTTGCCAACTGGTGAAACTTCATTCTATTTCTAACATACAAACAGATAAAACTTTATTCTTAACATACACACTATTGAAACTTTATTCTTAACTTGTAAACTATTGAAACTTTATTTTTAACTTGTAAACGGTTGAAACTTTGTTTTATTTCTATCATAGAAACAGATAAAACTTCATTCTTAACTTGCCAACTGGTGAAACTTCATTCTATTTCTAACTTGTAAACTCTTGAAACTTTATTTTGATATACAAACAGCTAAAACTTTATTTCTAACATATACACCATTGAAACTTAATTCTAACTTGTAAACTCTTGAAACAGTTATAATTTTATTTTTAACTTGTAGACTGTTGAAACTTTATTTCTAACTGGTAAACTGTTGAAATGATATCTTTCATTTACAAATAGTAGAACGCTTAGTCTAACTTGCACACTAGTAAATCCTACAATCTCATTTTACAAACCGATAAAACTCTATTTCTAACATACACACTGTTGAAACTTTATTTTTAACATACAAACAGCTAAAACTTTATTTCTAATGTACACACTGTTGAAACTTTATTTTTAATCTATAAACTGTTGAAACTTTATTCTATTTCTAACACACAAACAGCTTAAACTTTATTTCCAACATACACACTGTTGAAACTTTATTTTTAATCTGTAAACTGTTGAAACTACATCTTTCACTTACAAACAGTAGAACGCTTAGTCTAACTTGCAAACTATTAAATCCTGCAATCATATTTTTACAAACAGATAAAACTCTATTTCTAACATACACAGTGTTGAAACTTTATTTCTAACTTGTAAACTCTTGAAACTTAGTTTTTCATATACAAACAGCTAAAACTTTATTTCTAACGTACACATTATTGAAACTTTAGTTTTTATCTTTTAAACTGTTCAAACTTAATTTTGTTTCTAACATGCAAACAGATAAAGCTTTATTTCTAACATATACACTATTGAAACTTTATTTCTAACTTGTACACTGGTGAAACTTTATTTCTAACTTGTAAACGGTTGAAAATTTGTTTCATTTCTATCATAGAAACAGATAGAACTTTATTCTTAACTTGCCAACTGGTGAAACTTCATTCTATTTCTAACATACAAACAGATAAAACTTTATTCTTAACATATGCACTATTGAAACATTAGTTTTAACTTGCAAACTATTGAAACTTTATTTTTAACTTGTTAACGGTTGAAACTTTGTTTTATTTCTAACATACAAACAGATAGAACTTTATTCTTAACTTGTAAACTGGTGAACCTTCATTTTATTTCTAACTTGTAAACTCTTGAAACTTTATTTTGATATACAAACAGCTAAAACTTTATTTCTAACATATACACCATTGAAACTTAATTCTAACTTGTAAACTCTTGAAACAGTTATAATTTTATTTTTAACTTGTAGACTGTTGAAACTTTATTTCTAACTGGTAAACTGTTGAAATGATATCTTTCATTTACAAATAGTAGAACACTTTGTCCAACTTGTAAACTAGTAAATCTTGTTCGTAATCGAATCTAACTATTTAAATCTTCATCATGGAAATCAATGTTCCACAGTCGGAGTAAAAGTTTCAGATGATACACTCCTGGCAAACTAACTCATGAAGTAGCTTTGCTGTGATACATTTCTATCTGTAAACATATGATAATGTTAAAGTGAATCTAAAACTTTTCAGCTTATTAATTGTTCATCGTTGCATCAACGCTTTAACTCGTGAACAGTTATAATTTATTTTTAATTTACACTTAGTCTAACTTGTAAACTAGTAAATCTTGCGATCTTATTTTTACAAACAGTTACACCTTTATTTCTAACATATACACTATTGAAACTTTATTTCTAACTTATAAACTCTTGAAACTTTATTTGATATACAAACAGCTAAAACTTTATTTCTAACGTATACACGATTGAAACTTAATTTCTAACTTGTAAACTCTTGAAACAGTTATAATTTTATTTTTAATTTACACTTAGTCTAACTTGTAAACTAGTAAATCTTGCGATCTTATTTTTACAAACAGTTACACCTTTATTTCTAACGCATACACTATTGAAACTTTATTTTCAATCTGTAAACTCTTGAAACTATATCTTTCATTTACAAATAGTAGAACGCTTAGTCTAACTTGTAAATCTTATGACACTTCATATGGGTGATGATGGTAGATGAAATAGTGTTAAATAAAATTTAGATAGCTTACATGATACAGGGATAGCAATCGACTGCGATCCATGTGTAAAGAGCTTGTTAGACTACAGATGGGCTTAAGTGGATGATTTAACCATGTATACTTTATTCATTTGGAAATAGTAGCACGCTTAGTCTAACTTGTAAATCTTATTACACTTCATATGGGTGATGATGATAGATGAAATAGTGTCAAATAAAATTAAGATAGCTTACATGATACAGGGATAGCAATCGACTGCGATCCATGTGTAAAGAGCTTGTTAGACTACGGATGCGCTTAAGTGGATGATTTAACCATGTATACTTTATTCATTTGGAAATAGTAGCACGCTTAGTCTAACTTGTAAATCTTATAACATTTCATATGGACGATGATGGTAGATGAAATAGTGTCAAATAAAATTAAGATAGCTTACACTTCTGATACAGGGATAGCAATCGACTGCGATCCATGTGTAAAGAGCTTGTTAGACTACGGAAGAGAGAAGTGTGTTATGTTGCGTGTGGCGCGTGAGTGTCCTCCCATTTCATTCCATTCATCAATTCATCTCATTGATAGAGACAGGTAGAACTCATGGTTCTCATAATGTATGCAATGGATAGTTTTAGGCAACCTTCGACAGTTGGCTAAATGTCGCCCTGGCGCGAATGCATACTACGTTGAGACAGAGGCAATCACTTGCAAACATGACGCAGAGAGGTTTAACAAGATTGACCATTGCCGAATGTCCCTTGCGGTATACATAGCTACGGGTTTCACCGCCGCCCTTTACAGGAACGCCCGTCGAAAGGAAGTATTACACCGAACTTCATTTGCAAAGTTCAAGTTGACTGATAGCAGATTCAACTTAATGATAGTATTCGCCAGTCCGAAGACTGCCCAGGGCAAACCGCGAGGAGGTTCTATCATGTCTTGCCCCATGGTGGCCCTTAAGAGAGCCGGTGGTTTGTTCTCGGGAGTAACGTCATCTTACACCCTACCAATTCTGCTGAGAGAGTCTTTGACTCTCTCTTTGGTAGCAGTGTCGACTTCCACACTAATTGGTACATGGCTAAAAAGTGGAATGTAGCGCCATTCCGTTGGATTGACAACAGTTGCTGTCATCGGATTGCCAATCCGAGCAAGATTATTGTGGACTCTGTCTTGCTCCTCTAGCCTGACAAACACCTCAAATAAATTTCGCGGCTTTAACTGCGGTCCGCGAGGAGAGCTGACTTGACTGTTCGGCGTCTGCATGATTGAAATGAAATGAAATGAGAGGCAGTGTTTTATATACCCTCTAACGCGACGCAACGTTCAAGTTGACTGATAGCAGATTCAACTTAATGATAGTATTCGCCAGTCTAAAGACTGCACAGGGCAAACCGCGTGGAGGCTCTATCATGTCTTGCCCCATAGTGGACGATTATACGGTAGTGTGTTAGTAGATTTCAATCATTGAAAAGGGAAGATGAGAATCATTTCATTTGTCTCATCAACGTTTATCATGGGAGCAATCATTGAAGGGACATCTAATGAATTACATTTCACTCTACTCCATATCATAAAGACTAACCTTTGTCGAATGGCTGAAGTACTCTGACCTGGTGAGAGAAAGCGTCACGTTGAGTATGAAGTCGAACGCCCAACATGAGCAACGGCTCAGAGGTTTCGGTCTAACAAACGACGAACAACCCGTGCAACACAATCCCTCTACGGCAGTACCCGCCGTCCCGAAGGAACGCTCGAGCAAAGGAGGTATTACAGCGATGATGTGCTTTATGAGCAGAAGTGAATCTCTTGATAGCAAGAGAATATTCAACTAGATAGCAAGTCAAAACAACCTGATAGCAGGACAAATGTATAGTCAGTAATTTACACTTAGTGAGGAATGATAGATTTGAGTGTAGTGAGTGGCACTCGATCCCGTCGAGAGCCCGAAGGCCTTGTACTGATCACTAGGGAAGTGAGAGATCTTCCCCGATACCCGCTATTTACAGCTTAAGACATCATTGTCACTGCCCCGAAGTGGTAACAGCAACGCCGAATCAAAGGTAGTGAACAGTAGCTGGGATCTAACCCCTCAAAGCTGCCTTAGACTTAGTTAAATTTGAAATCTGATAGCAGATTTGAACTCAACATACTTGAAAACCTTGAGGAAACATCCCAAGTTATTGCTTTGATCAGCTTGATAGCAAGCCGTAGAGAGCTTGATTCACCAGCGTTTTGCAATGGAGATGTTTAGAGGCCACCCATGACAAGATAGCTAAGACTCAACCGATTGGCGTTCAAAGTGCTACGTTGAGAGCTGTGTCAAATGCCCAACATGAGACATGAGTTGTCCCAGCGGTTACGGTCTCAAATATGACACATTCCCTTGCCACACTTATCACTACGGCATCGTCCGCCGTCCCGAAGGAACACCCTGTCAGTGGAATATTACAGCAAAACTCTCCGTGTCTTGCTCTCTTTCAGTGAAAAGCCGCTTATAGCATGAGACGACTGGCTCAGACATCATTAAAAATGCTTTCATTGACTTCAGCAGGGTCGAAAACCCCAGAAAACCTCCAAAACTAGTGAATTTAAATTTTTCAACTTTTTAGCACTACTTATGAAATTTTATAAGTAGTCTGTCACTTAGGGCAGGTCAATAGCGACCGAACCTTTTTTGAATCAAGTCAAACGGACTTGTAGAAGCAAAGTTACAAGCCTTTAAAGTTTTGGAGTCTTTTATGGCCTGGAGACGAAGGCCATCTCCTGGCGAACCTCTAAGTCTGATGCCTTAGCTGATATCAGCAATGAAATTTTCTAAGTCGGTTTCATACAGAAACTCGGGATTTGGAATGTCCGAAGCTATCATCGGAGCTCAGAGAGACGACTTACCGTTGGCAATCTCTCGTCTGAATGACAAGTCTCTGTCGGTTCCCAGCTTATATAGTGTGTGGCGATCAGCTGATGACGTAATACCCATCATCCAAACACTAAAAATCCCGTCTATCTCCGGTTCTAGTGCTCCGATTGAGCTGGAAATATACCATTTCCATGTAGAATTTGACGCTGAATCCGAATCTGGCCTCCGTTTTCCCATCCGATGCTTCGTTTTGGCTCTACAGTAGGCAGCCATCGCAAAAATTCTAACTCGTTTTTTCCGAAAAATGTTGAAACTTTTTTTCTCCGATTGACTTTAAAACTCTCCGATTGACATGAAACTCACCATGCAGATAGAGAATTTCACGCTGATTCCAAATCTGAAATCCGTTTTCCAATCCGATGTTTCGTTTTGAAGCTACAGCCCAAAACGTCCCAAATTCTAACTCTGTCGTTTTTCGCCAATGTCCCAAAATCTTAAATGGCGTCTCACATCTAAACGAAGACAGATAGGAACAAGCCGTTTGTTTCAGTGAATTTATCTCACTCTTAGCTTTCAGACGAGCTATGGCACGACTAAATCCGTCCACTGGAAGCCAAAATCCAAGCGAGCTGTCCAGAGGGGGGGGACGTCAGCGAAAATTTTTTCTCTCCGATGGCGTTCAAATTCACCATACCGATGCAGAATTTCACGCTGAATCCGAATCTGAAATCCGTTTTCCAATCCGATGCTTCGTTTTGAAGCTACAGCCCAAAACGTCCCAAATTCTAACTCTGTCGTTTTTCGCCAATGTCCCAAAATCTTAAATGGCGTCTCACATCTAAACGAAGACAGATAGGACCAAGCCGATTCTTTCAGTGAATTTGTCTCACTCTTAGCTTTCAAACGAGCTATGGCACGACTAAATCCGTCCACTGGAAGCCAAAATCCAAGCGAGCTGTCCAGAGGGGGGGGGACGTCAGCGAAAATTTTTCTCTCCGATTGCGTTCAAATTCACCATACCGATGCAGAATTTCACGCTGAATCCGAATCTGAAATCCGTTTTCCAATCCGATGCTTCGTTTTGAAGCTACAGCCCAAAACGTCCCAAATTCTAACTCTGTCGTTTTTCGCCAATGTCCCAAAATCTTAAATGGCGTCTCACATCTAAACGAAGACAGATAGGAACAAGCCGTTTGTTTCAGTGAATTTGTCTCACTCTTAGCTTTCAAACGAGCTATGGCACGACTAAATCCGTCCACTGGAAGCCAAAAATCCAAGCGAGCTGTCCAGAGGGGGGGGGACGTCAGCGAAAATTTTTTCTCTCCGATTGACTTGAAACTCACCATACAGATAGAGAATTTCACGCTGATTCCAAATCTGAAATCCGTTTTCCAATCCGATGCTTCGTTTTGAAGCTACAGCCCAAAACGTCCCAAATTCTAACTCTGTCGTTTTTCGCCAATGTCCCAAAATCTTAAATGGCGTCTCACATCTAAACGAAGACAGATAGGACCAAGCCGATTCTTTCAGTGAATTTGTCTCACTCTTAGCTTTCAAACGAGCTATGGCACGACTAAATCCGTCCACTGGAAGCCAAAATCCAAGCGAGCTGTCCAGAGGGGGGGGGACGTCAGCGAAAATTTTTTCTCTCCGATGGCGTTCAAATTCACCATACCGATGCAGAATTTCACGCTGAATCCGAATCTGAAATCCGTTTTCCAATCCGATGCTTCGTTTTGAAGCTACAGCCCAAAACGTCCCAAATTCTAACTCTGTTAAAATTTTGAAGAAAAATTTTTTCTCGCCGATTGAGCTGGAAATCACACCACAGATGCAGAATTTTACGCTGAATCCGAATCTGGCAGCCATTTCACCATCCACGACAACCTAGACGGTCGCCCACGTCAACCTAGACGGTCGCCCACGTCAACCTAGACGGTCTCCCACGTCAACCTGGACGGTCGCCCACGTCAACCAGGCGGTCGGACCAACTCACCCGAGTCTCACACTCTGTCGTTGCAGAGGGGGGGGAGTCAGCGAACAGTTTGTGAACGTGGACCCACCTGGCCGGCACACCACGACAGACTACAACCTCTGTCGTTCCAGAGGGGGGGGAGTCAGACCCGAAGCACTACGGCGGCCGACCACGACACTCTGCCGTTCCAGAGGGGGGGGGCGCTGTGTTTATTATGGACCTTTACTTACTACTAACGTTCAAGGCGTGTCAAACTTTTGACTATCATAGGACTACATTTTAGAGCCAAACTTGACGAGATCGGTGTGGAGGACCTTCCCACTAGTCCATTTTTCAATCAGCGCTTCTAAAGCGGGGCTGGACCTTACCCCTAATGGTCCTTTGACTTGTGATCCTCGACAAATGCATGAATGCATGAAGGTCTTTAAGCACAAAGACTTGACGGATCTGATTGCGTGCCGGGCGGACCTTCCCGGGGGTCCATAACATAGGAAGGGTATAACATAGGGAAGGTATTGTCCATTGTAGTCTCACTAACTTAAATAAATAATAAATAAATA
>CAJQUW010003265.1:0-27131 GCA_907163375.1 Prostheceraeus crozeri
AGGGTAAATCCAATTTATTCCACAACATTTCTGTCTTTTCAACTTTGGGTCTCAGATTTCCGTGAAAATTTGCATATAAACTCATTTTCTTACGCTGAACACGAAAATCTTAACGGCGACCACACCAAATAAAAACTTTCCATAGAAATCTAGCACCTTTTAAAAAGCCATTTTTTCTACATCTCGGTCAGAGGACAAATTGATCTCGGTCAGATAGATGTCGAATAGGAAACTCTTCGGCTTCTGTATTTGGGTTGCTGATGAAACTGGAAACATAGGATGAATGCTTGCATGCGTAAAGCGAAGTGACCAAAATGTAATGTATTGCATATAATGTCCATTGACCGTGACCCACCTTGTCCTCTGACCGAGATTTTTAAGGTCTCGGTCAGAGGACAAATTGATGTCGAACAGGAAACTCTTCGGTTTGTGCATTTGGGTTCATGAGACTGCGGGAACTTTGGACGAATACTTGAACGCGTAAAACGAAGTGATCTAAATGTAATTGCATACATTATCATGTCTTTAGACCGAGACCCTTGTACTCTGACCGAGATCTTCAATTTCAACGTTGTCCTATGACCGAGATTTTTTAGGGTCTCGGTCAGAGGACATTTTCGTGGCTTTTGGAGATTTTGAGAGGGTTAATTGATATAAATGAAAAATTTCTTTTGCATAGATGTTAAGAGCATGGATCCCTCCTATGCTGTGAAATTTCATCGATTCCTGACAAAATTTCTGGTTTCAGCATCCATATGAAATTTTTGGGAATATTCAAATTTTCTGGTCGAATAAACGGATAAAAATATTTTTAAATCAATATTGCACACTTGTAACGGCATCAAACTGAATTTTCTTTACGGATTTATAAACTAGCACACTAGAGGATTCGTTTGGTGCAAAACGTTTAATGGAAGAATCAATATTCTTCGAGAAAAGGTACCTCGGTCAGAGGACAGAAAACGTCTCGGTCGGAGGACATTTTTTTCATTGGACAATGGAAACCCAGTAAAAATTCAATGATTAATATTGATTACAATATCTAAAATTAGACTGTCTTAAAGAGCTGATCTTCTTCTTTCAGATGATATAAATATTAGTGGGTGTATTTGAATGTATCTAATCGAAAATCCGTGTTGAACTGAGAGTACTGCAACTTTGGACATGCTTTTTTGGTCTTTTTTCGGCAAAAAACGGCAACTTGTGAAGAAGGTCTTGGCTTTGCGACTTTTTAAAAACCATGCCATAATAGATGAGATCTTTACGGTTCGATTAAAAAAAACTATTGAAATCGGTTCAGAAATATGGATTTTACAAATCAAAGACACATTTTCGTCAAATGTTGTGGATTAAATTGGATTTACCCGGATATTAAACAATGAAAGTGGATCACGGCCTGATTCAATGCTTTCTATTGATATCAGGTCTGTGAACAATATCTCTTAGTGAAGATTGATCGTCAAAGAAATCGTCAAAAAAAACAAAGGCCATTATAACTGTTCATTCTCAGACTGTCTCGGAATATTCAGGACATCCTCACGATAGTTTCCAGATCAACATAATTTGAAGGATGTACTGATGATTTTAATAATATATTGAACAAATGAAGATAGCTATAACGACTCATTTGCCCCAAATATTGCCTCATTTGCCTCAGAATATATTTCTCGTATACCGGTATTTTGAAGAAACCGCTTTGATATTGATTGAACATGATTGCTTTTGGGGGACGATGATAATGAAAATTGAAGTTTACCCCAAATATGTGTTTGTTAAACCCACAATAATTAATATTCAAAGTACCGCTCAATAGACGCATATTTGGGCAAAACTTTAGTTTTCATTATTTTGACAATTTATGAGACGCTGCAGGTGCATAGCCACATAACCTAGGATGGTCCGTCCCCTGCGGTTGCCGGTGTCCCTAATTAAAATTGTATCCAATAAAGATGGATGTAACTGCACTTATACATGTACAGGGGCATTTCATCATAGTTAAGAGCTAGCATGCTATACAAAATACATGACTAATTCGGATCGGAAAATCACTTCCTTCGTGCATGTAAATTGCACATGTGTACAGGCCTATCGTTAAAAGAGACTGATAATGCAATCGCATACCTACATACATTTTAACTATGTAAGCTATCATTATTTGAAATTGTATTAAGCCTACATTGTTAAAAATATATTGAATTCTGCATTTAACGCATTAATGTCTGATACACGCAGCTGCATGCAATTTTCCATTTCTATGCTACCGCTATATGCTTATAGCCCTGCTACCGGAGTCTCAGACCTATCAAGTCCCACAGTCGGAGTCCTATCAAACTGATATGACTGCGATTCCCTGTTTTACACTGCAATAGAATAAGACTTTTTTGTTCTGCAATAAAAAGGTGTCACACACATTTACAGATCGTGTAGTAAAGTTACAGAATGAATAAATGTGTTAAGTCATAGGTTAAAATTGACAACGTGATTTTTGCTCATTCGATTTGCGTACTCATACATGCCAGATTAGAAAGGAGAATATCTTCTTCGGATACAAATTTATTGGATGGTTAGTTACACGACGTTTCGCTTGGCAAGCTTGTTAACGTGTGATAATCAGACACAGATTCGCAAAGTTCTAGCAATGAGATATGTTAACTAACAAAAGGTCAAAACTAGGGAAAATAATGCATCAAGCACAATAGGCCTAAGCTGCATAATACTCACAAAGGTTGAAAAGTAAGATAGTAATAAGATAAAATACAAGAAAAGAAGCAAATATTCACAAATAAAATCAGAAACTGTACATAAGATTACGTCCCACACAATGGTTCATCAAAAGAGAGGGATCTACTTTGGAAATGTACATCGACTATAGAAAGCATCTCTTGCTTGCATTTTTTAGATTACAATGAAGAACCTTCCATGTTATGAAATTAGCAAAGATGTCAATATTGTGGTTATCACGAAAATGCAATTTCACTGCAGAAAAATTATCTTTAAAAATATGTTCACGGAGTCTGGTTTGTACTGACCGACCCGTTTCACCAATATACACCTGATTACATAATTTACATGTGATTTCATAAATCAAAATTTTTTTATGGCATTTGTTTGGACAAAGCGCACAGGCACATGTAATAATCCAATAAATTTGTATCCGAAGAAGATATTCTCCTTTCTAATCTGATATTACCGGATACGTGGACTACCTATGATTCATACATGCCAGTTGTTGTTTTATGAGAATGGAATAGTTATCAATTCAAAGTTTACCGGCAGGCCTGTGAAAGCCTAAGTATGCTTGCAATGCATTTAACAAATGAAATATTGGTTTGCGGGACGTTGGTGCGGTGCCCAAATAGTGCCCTCATTGAAGTCGATGCAACACCTGTCCTGATCTCCTGCCGGCGTCCCTGCTTGGAGCACATACTGGATTTACAGTTATTGAGACCAAGGCACACGAATTTTATAGAATTAAAAATATAAATATAGCATATATTTATATATAGCATCTATCATCTGACACGCTGCTGTGCGGTCGTGTTTCTGCTGGTCTCGCTGTCTGATTGTTTTTCAGCGTACTGCCTGGTTGTTCGTGGTTAGTTTCTGGAAGTTTTTGGTTCTACGGATTCCCTCTGGTCTCGTGCTTGTCCTGGTCTTCGCCGTTTTCGCCGTCTCACGGTTGGTGCTCTGTGTTTCTGTGATCCGTCGTCCTTGTGCCTCTGGTCGCCGAATTGTGCTCACTTCGCCGTTCTTCGTTAATCGACGCATCTGCTTCGCTGCCTGCCTTATTGGCATTTGTCCACACCTTTGTTCTCACATATCAGTCTGCCTGTGACACTTGTATTTGTAATTTTTGCATAGATATCTATTTCACAAAGGAAGCTTTCCATCATTCGGCTGTGAAAATCTGGTCAAGTGACTGCGGCACACACGTCATCGTCAGCTGTCGTGGTGGTTTAGTGGTGGATTCTTCGGCTGTCGTCTGTGTTGGACGCGGTTCAAATCCGGAGGTGGTGAAGTTTAACTTTTTGCCCAATATTCTTTGAAGTTTCCGAACTTTTTCTGCGTCAGCTATGCCTGCAAAATCGACAAGATCCAATACCGCAGTTCTATTGACTTCATGTGATTCAGGTACTGGAAATCCCACGTTGCACGATGTCATCAAGTTGATTGAGAGTTCAAAGGAGGAGATTCTCAAGTCTGCGAAAGACGATTTTTTGAACATCACAGCGCGTCTTACCTCTCTGGAAAAGCGGATTGAGCTTATCGAAGGCACTTTCACAAGTTTTCAAGTAAAATTAGCCGACCATGAGTCTGGGATTGCAGATCTGAAGATCTCAGTCAGCGATTTGCAGAACGCAATGACAGCTCCTGCATCCGAATTTCTCGAGGAGGTGGAACGGAGAGAGCTGCGTAGAGATAACATCATGCTGTTTGGAGTTGCGGAGAAGACAAGTGGCTCCTTATCTGAAAGGAAAGCATTTGACGATGATATCATTGAAAATATATTCACGGCCATGAATCTCCCTCAAGTTAAAGTTGTTGATGCACGTCGCATGGGTAAACTAACTGTGGACTGAGCAGGCCCTTGCGAGTTAAGCTTCTGAACCGTCACGAAAAGGCCGAAGCTTTCCGTAATGCAAGCCGTTTAAGAAAGTCTGACCGTTTCCGGAACGTTTATGTGAACAATGACCTTACAAAACAGCAGCAATTCGAGAGGCAGAAACTTCGTAAAGAGCTGAAAGATAGACAAGACAATGGAGAAGACGTGGTGATTTACAACGGAGAGGTGCGTGTGCGGAACTCATTGCAGGATTTTCGAAACTGATTTTATCATCTCCTTCGTTTCCATCGGTGTTTTTGATTAATGCTAGATCCATTATCAGTAAGCTGGACGACCTTCGAGTTATGACTGCTCACTTATCACCTGACTGCATTGCCGTCTCTGAGACATGGCTGAACGATGAATATTCAGATGAACAACTGTCTGTCGATGGATACATCCTGTTCCGTTGTGATCGTGCGAATCGGATTGGTGGCGGAGTATGTACCTGGATTCATCGCAATTTCAACCCGGTTTTACTGTGCCAGCCAGCGTTGGACTATTTCGAGTCTATATCAATATGCCTCCCTAACATTGATGTGATATTGTGGTGTTTCTACATTCCTCCCGGCTTGTCTTCCGAAAAACATCGCGAAATTTCAAACATGATTATGTCTCAGTTCGATAAATTCCTGGACGAAAATTCGAAGTACAAGCTCATAATATGTGGCGACTTCAATAATTTCGACACGGACATTTTTTGCAACAGTCTTGTTTGCGTCAATCGCGTTGTCCATCCAACACGGGGAAGTGCCATATTGGATCATATCTGGATATCCGAAGCATTGGAAGAAATTTACCCGAGCGATGCTGAGGTCGGTGCTCCAGTGGGTAATTCTGATCACAACAGTGTCTTGCTCCTTCCATTGAAAAGGAATATACCAAAGGCATCTTTTTCAACACTTGTGTACGATTACCGACAAGGCAACATCATCAGATTCATACGAACTTTGACTGATTCCGGATTCGGTCGGGTTTACGACGCAAGATCAGTGGAAGAGAAGTGTATGGCTTTCTACGAAACTTTTTATCAGGCTTTGAGTGAAATTCCTCAATCAGAAGTGATTATCACCCACTCCGACAAACCGTGGATCACTCCCTTGCTAAAGAAGTTGATTGACGATCGATGGACAGCCTTTCGTTCCAAAAACTGGCCTGTGTATCATCATTTGAAACAGAAAATTCGCGTCGAGATTATGAAGGCCAAACAATCATGGTGTGACAGGGTTTCGAGCGACAAGAGCGGAGTTTGGAAAGTAGTTCGTGAGTTGCGGGGGAAAAGTAAACATAAAAGGAATTTTCGGAACCAAAATGTATGTAGCCTAATTACAAATCTCACTGAGATATTCAACTCAAACTTCAACAGCGAGCCTGACTCCGCCCTTCTTCCCTTCAAGGACAGCGAATGGTGTTTAACGATTCAGCCCTCTTTAGTCCATCATCTTCTGAAAGGGCTGAAATGTAAGCAAGCTCATGGTTACGACGCAATCCCTGCCCGTTTGCTAATTGAAAGCGCTGACTACATCTGTGACCCTCTTACTGATATATTCAATGCATCGATGGCAAGCCGGACTTTCCCTGAACTGTGGAAATACGCTGTTGTGAAACCAATTCCGAAGCAGGGCCACTCCTCATCAGACTTCCGACCTATTTCACTCCTACCCATCATCTCAAAAGTACTCGAACGAGCAATTTTGAGAACAATGAAGACCGCGTTTTTGGAGCATTTCGGCGAAAACCAACATGCTTATCGACCTCTCGGATCAACCGCCAGTGCTCTGATTCAAATCCACGATGGGGTGACTTCACTAATGGAGAGAAGGCAAAATGCATCAGTTCGAGTTTTGTGTCTTGATATGTCCAAGGCATTCGACAAGCTTCAACACAACAAACTTGTAAATAGTCTTTTGCGCTCAGGACTTGATAAAGGTTTCCTAACATGGTTGACATCTTACTTGTCCAATCGCTACCAACGAGTGTCGGTCGACGGTGTGGTGGGGCAGTTATGTCATGTAAGTTCGGGGGTTCCGCAAGGCTCTGTCCTGGGCCCATATCTTTTCAATATGTTTTTGGCATCATTGACTTTAAAATCCAGCGAAGCTCTATTGGTTAAATTCGCCGACGATCTTACCCTGGTAGAAGCTTCAACAACTGACGGTTACTGCCCGCGTAACTTGGAGCTGATTGAAAACTGGATCAAAGAAAACAATATGGTGCTAAATCGAGGAAAAAGTAGACACATGGTGGTCCAACGTCAACGTGGTATGATCTCTTCATGTCCAGTATATGAAGACATTGAAGTTGTTGAAACTTTGAACATTCTTGGAGTTGCATGGACTCACAAACTGAAATGGGACGTTCATTTCTCCAACATCATAAGAAGTGCAAATCGTCGACTTTTTGTTCTTCGTGAATTAAGGCCATTTGTAGATAAGCTCAAACTGATAAATGTCTTTTCGTGTCTGATCGAGTCGCTTCTTCTGTATTGTACACCGCTCTTCGGTAACCTTCAGTATTGCACATCTTGTAGAATTGACCAACTTTTAAGACGTTCTCATCGCATAATTTGTGATGAGCTTTGTGCATGTCGGATCATTCTTGACTTTAAACTTCGCCGCAATAACTTGATTTGTAAGTTTTTAGCGAAATGCATGTCATCAAATCATCCGCTGCATCATCTATTGCCTCATCGCCTACCTCATACGAAACACTTCTCCTTGCCATTCTGCTCTACCTCTCGTCGCTCAAATTCATTTTTCCCTATGGCCTGCGAGCTTTTCAACTCAAGACATTAGTTATCTAAATATAAATAGTCAAAGACAGTATTTCTGAATTAATTTGCTGTTCACCGACTAGCCGTGAGATTTTTTTCTTTAACTTTGTATGCTACAAACAGTTTTTTATGGTACCTTATCTTTGTGAAACGAATGATTTTCAATTTAAGAAATAAACGCTTCATTATTATTATTATTATTATATAACATATGAAAGCAATAGGATTAGGCCATCATTAGATTATTTCAAAATGCTATCAAGTTCATCTATTACCTGTCAAAAGTCAATCCATCAATGACTCTTTGAGTCAAAAGTGTTTACTGTTGAACTGTTGACTTTTTTGTTTCATTAATTTTAACTTTGCACGATTTGGCTTTGATATATTTTGTTTTAGTTTAATACAAAGGCTTTGATGCTTTTCTTCATTTACCGGTGAAGCTGTCTCATATTACAATAATAATACATACAGCATTTATCATTACGTTGCAAAATTGTGACAACATGTTATCTATTCTATTATTGTCGAAAAATATCAATTAAATACCAAAAATATAAATGTCATATACCCCTACTATGTGCACACATTTTTTTAAACAATTCTTGTGATTTATTTGAATATCATTTATCAGTACATATTAAATAAATATTGAACAAAACATGTTTCCTATGGGAGCATGCTAAAAGAATGCTATACTAAGATCCTGATCAACAAATGACAAAACTAAGACGAAACTAATAAAGAAAGTGAAAAGAAGATGGCCGATCTAGGAAAAGTCAGGTCTACTCAATGTGAGTGGAGCGGGCAAGTATTGCTCTTGCGACAGATTTGGCAAGACTAATGCCCAGACAGTCAAGAATCTCACGATGGACAACCGAAACTTGCACACATTAATATTCTGAAAGGGTGACATAGCTACCATCAATCGCCCTAAATTTTTCCAGACGCTCTATAACTGTAGTCACATGTGGGGCATGGCTGCAACGTAAAATTTCTGCAAAACCATGAATGACAGATATTATTCAATAAAATTTAGGTACAAAAGTAGGCCATAAAGAATATCATAAATTAATAGAAATTATTGTTAACCTATATTCACTTAAGTGAAGTGCACACGGACATTCTGGTTTATAATAACCCCCAACCTCCAGTAAAAAGGAGCTTTCATACCGGTAACAGGACTTATCATAACTCATGGTGAGCGTGTATTGTCTGTGCATTGAATGTTTTCCCTGTCGTATGTGCTGCAGTAATTCATCACTTCCTCGCTGGGTACGCTCGTATACAGACCAGCCGAAACATGTCGAGTTTCTAGTGTTGCTACTTATCAACCATTTGTAGATTTTAGGTAGGCCTACCGTAGATAATTGTTTCAAGCGGTTGATTGTGTATTCCGTCCCAATCCAGATTGGAATCCCAAAAATTCAACAAGTGATTCTGGCTTAATGTGTCAAATGCTTTCGATATGTCTAGTGAGTACAGATGCACAGCAGAAATATCAAGAAAATCAAGACTTGATGTAATTGCGTCAACAATACTAATCAATGCGCTGGTGGTTGAACCAAAACAGCGAAAAGCGTGTTTTTTAGCACTGTAGAAGCAGATGAGATCTGTTTTAACACGATCTAAAATGAGCTACTCAAATATTTCGGAAGTAGCCGACAACACATAAATTAGTTGGAACCCTATACTAACCTAAGCATTTAAAGAGTGAGTTACGTAGTAGTAACTAGCAATACACATCCAAAATAATTGTTGCTATAATCACAACCTTAAGCAAGTGCCAAATGAACATTTCTCACCGGTGTCCGACAGCGAAACTCCGTAAATACCCACCATGTATTCTGAAATATTCTGATAAACGATGTCACCGACGAATGGGTTTTCACTCAAATTGGAAATCACGAGTAACACTATCGCATGCGTACGTGAACAGCAAACCGAGGTCCGGAACGTATCTAACAACTTCACGTTTCTCATTAATCGATTCTATTACAGGTAAGATGATGCGAATTACTGAATTTTCTAATGATCACAATATGATGTTCTTGTTTCATGCATGTTTATCACCCATCGTTCCGGACCTCTTAATAAGTAGGACTTAATAATTAGGCAAGACGAATGCTGGCGTGCGTTATTAATTTTGAATACATATTCCGATCTGCTCTGATATGCCGTTTTTATCAAACCTTAACAGTAATGGGCAAAAGACCGTTCCAGGCCACCATAAAATTCAAAAAAATAGTATCTTTAAAAACGACATAAATTCATGAATTTGAACCCTTTTTCAGGTTTTTAAGACCTAAATACATGAATTTAGTCCATTCAAAAAGTACCATTTTTTCAAAAAATGGTTTTTTTAAAAACGACATAAATTCATGAATTTGAACCCTTTTTCAGGTTATGAAGACCTAAATTCATAAATTTGGGCGTTTTTAAAAATACCCAATTTTTCAAATTTTTCAAAATCTCAAATTTGAGAATTACAATCGGGCGAAGCCCTAGAACCTTCGGTTCGATTTTCACCCCCAAAATCATGACCGTTCCAGGACACCGAAAATCATAAAAGTTAAGAATCTCAAAATTTGAGAATTACAATTTTCATTGCTTAAATCATGACCGTTCCAGGACACCGAAAAAATCATAAAAGTTAGTTTTTTTAAAAACGTCTTTTAAATCCATCTTTCAGGTTTTTAAAATATATCATGTGACTAATAATATTTCTTTAAAAGTGGAAGAAACAAAAGTGGAAGAAGCCGCAAGAATATATCCTTCAATATCATATGAACGTAGTTCTACTACCCCCTCCCTTCTAACTTCTAGGGGTCCCTTCTGACTTCTAGGGGTCCCTTAAGAAATTTTTTTATTATAAAATGAACAACATAAATGAGTTTTTAAAATTATATGGAACGCAAACTACGACAAATTTCGACCTAAAGAAAATCGCAAATGAATTAGGAATAAAGAATTTTCATGTTCTAATGAGAGTCGAATTACAATTCCTAAAAAATAAGCCAACAGGAACCTTCAGTTCCCGGAACAAAGTTCCATCAATAACTGTAAATTTCGTAACCAATCTTCACACTTCATGCCAAAAAGGCGTACATTGGTCAGCAGGCGTTAAAAATCATCATCAGAACTATTATTTTGATTCATACGGTTTGCCCCCTACAAATGAAGTAACAGAATTACTTGGAACGGGAACATACAATACGTTTCAAATTCAAACACCAGGCACTACCTATTGTGGACAATTATGTTTATACGTTTTGTACAAATTACAAAAAGGAGTACCATTTCTAGATATTATGTTAGAGTTAAACAATCTATAACTCAAGCGAAGCTAGCTAAAGCGCCACCTAAAGGTTAAAGCTCTGTTTTCTGTAATTCATTTTGATAAAAACGGCCTCTGATATCCTCATTATCTAAATCTTTAATTTCATAAGTAATCGGATAACTTTGATTTATTTTGCAAACTTCAAATATTTCTTTAGTCCAATAGCCAACAAAGCCTTTTTCAAATTTATTCTTATATTTAAATATTCTAACTCTATCTCCAATTTTAAATTTCGGCTTAAGTTTCTGCAAATTCGGATTACTCTCATTCAAATTATTATTCTCGAATATTTTCTTTCGTACTAGATCAGGGTCGTCAGAAGCATTCTTTGGAGTTTCTTCAATACCAGAATGAACTTTATTATTGTACTCTTCTACAATTCCTGGTAATATCTTCAACCATTTCTGATTTCTTTGCTCAGTAAATTTCTTGAATAATTTATTTTTTAACGTCCGATTGAATCTTTCTATCACTACAGCTTTTCCTGCATTTTCAGTTGAATAAACTGAGCCTTGGCGATGACTTTCGTCTGTTTCAAATAGTGGCTGAACGTTTCTGTTATAAAATTCCGACCCTTTATCAACAAACAATTTTTTTGGCTTTCTATTACTTTCTTTAAAGATTTCTTCAAACGCATATTTAACTGATAGACCACTTTTATTTTTTAAAGGTTTTACCCAAGCGTATCGTGTATATAAATCTATAACGGTCAATGCGTATTTATAATCTTTTTCATTCGGCATATGAATAAGATCAGCACTCCAAATATCATCTTTATTAAATACTTTTACTTTCAATAGATATTTCGGCTTTCTATATTCCTTGTGAATTTCGGACGCGTAGGTTCGAGCGTTGCTCTCAGAGTTATTAGTTCGAGCGTTGCTCTCAGGGTTATTAGTTCGAGCGTTGCTCTCAGACAGCTTAGCTGTCGTTTCATTTACACCCTGGCCGAATAACATTTTAGCTTGTAAAGCTTTCTTAACAAACATTCTTTCAATTTTTTCTCTAAATGTAGGATTTTGAATACTATCTAATTCTTGAATCATCTTCTTATCAGCTGCATGTCGAGAACTTAGATCATGATTTCGATAAGCTAAATCATGCCTGTAAGCTGCGGCATCTACTCTATTTATCGGTTCTTCACCTGGTTTCGGATTATTATTCTCATCTAGTCTTATATCTAATCGAGTTCCTGGACCGGTATATGAATGACCAGGAAGATGTTTTTCTTTCGAATATTTACTCCAAATAAATCCAGGAAAGTTCTCTAATGTTTTTTGTATGTCACCACCGTAGGTAGTAGCCAAACTTTGTTTGTCGTCGTTACCTTCATAAATTTTACAATTTGAGTTTTTATTTTTGTTTAATAGATAATTCAATAAATCTAAATTAGAAATTTTTAATTTAATTAAATTTTCGGAATTTTTAGAATTCATTTTAAAAGATAAAAAAAAATTTAAAAGATAAAATAAAATAATTGTTTTACCGAAAAGAACCAAAGGTTCTGAGGTTATTACCTTATCATACTAGGACTTAGATATATTCCAGAACCATCTTTAGTTTCTTTAATTTCAATTAAATCATCAACATTGTGGAGAATATTTTTAAGAACTCGTTTTCCTTCATCAACTAATTTTAATTTACTAATAAAATTATCTACTACTCCTTCACCCCTAGCAACTTTCTCTAACTCTCTGTTATGACGTTTTTGTTCTTCTAATGCTGCCTTCTCTGATTTATTTTTATTTACTGCTTGGACAATACCAGCTGTCCCACCTGCAACACTTCCTGCAGCTGCTATGCCTCCTATTATTAGTGGAATTAATGGGAGAATCCCGCCATTCTTTTCTTCTTGTAATTGAATATTCTCTATCATTGGTTTACTTATGTAATACTTTTTTTTATTAATCGTAATAGTTTTAGGGGTATTTTTGTCAACAATATTACGTAATTTTAATTCAACAGTTTTATTATTAATATTACTTTTCGCTTGCGACATTTTTAATAAAAAAATTTTAAGTTAAGAATTTTTAATCTATTCTAGTTATGAAAAAATTTTAAGATATCAAAATTTTTAAGTTATCAAAAAAATTAAATTAATTAAACGACGAAGTCTTGGGCTTTAGCCTATCGGACCAAAGGTCCTCAGGTTACTAACCTATCCTAACCATCTTCCCATTAAGAACTTCAATAGAATATTTTACATCTTCTAGCAATAAACCATAAGCCATCAATGAAGTTGTGGAATCTTTTTTTTCAATATTAATTGTTACATCACAACCATTTTTAATAATATCTTCAGATTGTGCACTTAAATCGAAACAGAAAACAGGATATAAATGTCTCCAATCTCCAGGAGTTAATTGTGGTTCAACTCCAAATTCTATACAAAGATTTCTATAAGAATCATATCCTTCCATAAATTGATTATTGGTATCATCGAATCTTAATGGATCAATTGGATATCGAGTTTGATTTAATGAAACTTGTAAACTTCGAATTGTATTAATATGAAAAATATTATTGTTCTTATCAAAACTTGGAGAATTATTTCTTTGAAATGTTAGTAATAAATATCTTGGGGTATTCGCAGTTCTAGTAAAATGCCAGTTAAATCTTTGTTCGGAAAAAGTTACTGAACTAGCAGTACGCTTTAGAAAATTTACTGGAATTGGTTTGTTAGTATTTAATCTTTTTGCAATAGCTGTTTCAATCTCTAAACTAGGAGTAATATGCTTAATCCACCATTCAAGTCTATCAATTTTTAAATATGCTTTTTTTCCAGTCTTACCAAAAAAGATTAATTCATTATTTGCTGTACGATGAATTATTAATTTAAATTTTAATTGATATGATATTTTATCATAATCTAAATATCCGAATAATGGAGACAATGACCAATTAACTGTCTGTTTACTTTTCTTGTTAAATTCACGTCTTTCTTTATATGCTTCATTATTTGTTTTATTTAAATGTTTTGCAATATTTTCTACATCTTTCGCAATTCCTGCTGCATCTGTTCCAGCGTGAGTTAAATCATCAACAATTATACCATCATTAGTATCAGGAAACCAACCTTCGATTTCATACTTTTTATTATTTTCACCAATTGTTACAAATCTAAGCATTGTATCAATTACACCTGGAGAATCACTTATTGTTTCTATATTTTGAGTTGCAACATCTAAACGCATTTGTGTAAATAATCTTGGAAAGAAATTATTCTCTAGTGCAATATTATCGCTATCTGGTAATGGTGTTGTAAAATTGGCATCACTATACAAAGAATATTCACAGTGTAAAAATGAATCAGGTAGATATAAATAACTCTGCTGATTATCAACTTCAAAAATTAAATCACCTCCAGTATTTACTCTACTGGAAGATCCGGGATTCATAGCAATTCTTATATAGTCATTCTTTTTTTGATTGTAACTGACGAACGGAGGATCGTCTAATCTAAATTTATTTTCGATAAGCGAAGACATTTTTATAAAAAATAATTTGACTTTTTGTTTTTCTCACAGACAGAAAAAAATTTTACTAAAAAAATTACTAAAAAATTTTACTAAAATATAATTTTAGAATTTTGCTAGACCATTACCTCTTATTTCTTCAATTGTTTTTTCATTATGTTTACTATCAGACGGAGCTCCGCTCCTCAAGGTTTCACCCCCCACAGCTATGTTAGCAATTTTATTTTTTGTTTCCTCTGAAAGTTTTTTTAAATTTTTTAGTTCTTCGGAATCATTCCTAAGTTTACGAATAGCTTCTAGTTGTTTTAATTCGTTTTGAGACTTGACAGCATTTGATATTGCACTAGCTGTACTACCTATAGCAGCTGCTCCTTTTGCAGCAGATGTAATCAAATCTTTATTATTTTTAATTAAGTTAACGATACTTCCAATACCAGAAAAGATGCCAGCCCCTTCTTTTTGGACGGCACCTGCGGTGCCTAGGAACTTTTGTGTTCCGACAGTTTCTACACTATCATAATGGTACACAGGTTTCTGAGATGGTTCATGAGCAATTTTATTATTTGATGCAAAATGTTTAAGATTGTGTTTATAAATTATAGGCATTTTTTAGGATTAAATTTGACTTTTGGGAAAAATATCTACGTTCGGCTAAAGCCTCGAGGAGCTTCGCTCCGATTGGTTAGTAACCAGAGGACCTTTGGTCCGTTTAATATTTACGCTAAGATTTACGTTTGTGAATGGACAACAACTTCGAGATAACTTTATTAATTGCCTGTTGCACTTTATCTATTGCGTCAAGCAGCGTGTGATGTACTTTAATTTCTTTTCTATTAACTTGCATTTTCTGCTGATTAATCTTCAATGCCGTTTTAAGAGCATTTAACTTAATTTTAAGAACATCTAATTGTCTTTTAACAGCATCTAACTGTTCTTTATTTTCTTTAGAGTTTTCTTGTAAATTTTTCTTTAATTCATTTTCTAAATTGATTTTCAGATTTTTCATTTTATCAACTTTTTCATTAAGTGAGTTTACTTCATTTATTATTCTATTCATCTTTTTCATTTGTTGAGTAATTTTAGAACTTAATTCATCAACACTTTTTTGGAATGTAGTTTGTAACTGCTTTAAATTTTTTTTAATTCTTTCAGGAAGTTTTTCTATTTCATCTTCTAATTGTTCTTTTAACATTTTTATCTGATGTTTATTTTTAATGACTGCAGATTTTAACTTTATAGAAAGTAATATTAAAATTTTTGATTGTTCAGAAATCTTTTTAAAAAGTTTTGCTATATCTGCTTCTAGCTCTCTATCCTTTTTATCAAGTTTTAATAATTTTTCGTTTAATGATTTGTCATTAAGTTTAAGCAACTTTAATTCATTCATCAGTGGAACCAAAACATCGTTTATATATTTTTCTTTTAAGTCATTGATTTGTGTATCAACATATTGTTTATTTGTCAACTCTGTATTTTGTTGCGGAAGAATAGAAAGATGCAATGGACCAGATAAAACGTCTCCAGTTTTCATGATATAATTTTCTATCTCTATTTCTAATTCACGATTATTCGGGATATATGCACCTCCACCAACATTTGGTAACATCATTTTTTAACAATAAAAAAATAAAATTTTTTCTAATAAAAATAAAAAAATAAAATTTTTTCTAATAAAAATAAAAAAATGGAAAATCCAAATTTAAAAAAATTATATTCGTCCGCATCATCCTGTTCTTCTTATTCGACGAGATCAATGGGATTTGAAAATAAATGTTTTGATAATAATAATAATAATAATCCATGTATAGATGTTAATATTTTGTTTGAATTACAAGCCGAAATATTTAGAGAACAGACTAAAGGTTTACCTTCTATAGAAACTAATTATTGTTTATTTCCGGGGGATCCATTTATTAAATTTATGGAGATTGTAAGTAAATATAATGATGTAGCTTATGTTGAATTAGATAAAGAAAATATGGTTATAATAGGTCATAATAATGTTTATGGGTTTATCAGAGCAGTTTTGCCGATTAGTAATACTGATTGGATAGAAAATAAAATTATTAATTATATCAATATTAAAGAATTAGTTAAAAAATTAAAATCTTTTTCCAAAGAAAAAATAAGATTATTTGTTGATGAACAAAATCAATATAACATTCACATAGAGAGTAAAAAACATAATGAAGAATTATTATGTCAAGTTTATTATAGAGACACAATTTATAAACAAGAAACATTAGAAATGCCCCAAAGATATGATGATGATACGTATATAGGATTATATTCCAACTTAAATATTAATTTATTAAAATCTTATATAAATGGTTTAGCTCAACAAGAGAAAATTTATATGTGGTCAACACCTTATACTATTAACAATGACCATAATCATAATCACAATAAACGAACCGAAGATTCTAGGGCTTTGCCCGATCTTAAAGAATCTTATGATAATAATGATGATTCTGTAACATCTGAAAAAGGTGTAAATGGTAAAAAAGATTATAAAAAAATATTAGTAATTATAAAAATTTATCTAAATTTCATTTTCTTACAATTGAAAATAATAATGATGGTATAGTTGAAGATACTGTTAGACAACTATGTGTCGGGTCTACAAAATTTAAATTAGGATTTACATCTAATCAATTTAAAATTTTATCATCTTTAATAAAAACTAAAAGTGATTCAGATTATGGTGGTGTTATTAAATTTTCCAAAAGAGATCAAAGACCAATATTTTTCTCTATTATATTATTATCAGATAAAAGATGTAATTTAGAATTAGATATTCCAATAAGAGAATGGTATCCTATCATGGGAGGGCATCCTATGCCAAAAAGTGTAATTTATGATGATGAAGAAACAATTTATGATGATGATGAAGAAACAATTTATGATGATGATGATGAATCAATAGTTAGTGAAAAAATATTTAAATTATCTTTTGATAAAACATTATATGATGAAACTTAATAAGATAAAACTTAATATGATAAAACTTAATGTGATAAAGAAAAAAAATAACTAAAGAACGTGAAATATATAATAATATAAAATAACACTCAAGTCCTTGATATTAGAATGTTTATATCTAAAATTAAAACACAAATTTTTTCTTAAATTTTCTCTAAAAAAATAAAAAAAAGGAAAATACCAAGTTTTATTGTGTCTTATGTAAAAAAAAGTTGCAAACAAAAAGAAGTTATCAATCTCATTTAAATAGTAAATTGCATTTACAAAATGTAGAACGAGTTGATGAAGGAAATATATTAAAATTAAATAGTTATAAAAACTATCTAGAAACATTGCCTACTGATATAAAAGTTAAAAAAATGTTTGATGATTATTCACATTCGGAATATAAAAAAGTTTTTAATAGTGAAGATGAGACCATACATGTGACATCGGAGATGTCTTCCAGGGCTTCGCCCGTACCAGATGGAAGATATTTATTTAGCGATACTGATGAATTTGATGAAGCTGAACGAACCGATGAAGCCTTACAAACAGAAGGTTCTAGGGCTTCGCCCGTAACAGATATAAAATATTTATTTAATCAGTCTTTTCGCGGGACATCGGAGATGTCTTCCAGGGCTTCGCCCGTTGAATATAATGAAACCGATAAAACTTTTTATAATGTATTAACAAACTTTTATAATATATTTAAGAAATCTTTCAAATGTTATATGAATGTAGAAGTACTTTATACAAAAAATGGACCTGATGGAATTCCTGAAGAAATAATACAAGGACATTTTACAAATTCACAAGAAATTCATAATGTAAATGATATACAACCCATATTTGAATCGATGATACTTAAATTAGAAAATTGTATAATTGAAGCCCAGTTACGTGAATCTGGTTGGAGATTTGTTAAAATACTATCTAAGAAAATAGTAATTGATAAATATAAAAATAATACTGGTGGTAGTTATGTTCCTTTGCCTTTCAGTTCACCACAAATAATCAACATAAAAAATGAAGATGATTATTGTTTTCTGTGGAGTATTATAGCACATTTACATCCTGCAAAATATCACAAAGAAAGACTAAGTCATTATAATAAAGAAGAATACATAAATGAATTTGATCTTTCTGATGGCTTAGATGAATTTCCATATGATTATAATAGGTTAAAAAAGTTTCATAAAAAGAATAAAAATTTAATAGAAGTAAATGTTTTTGAATTAAATGTGAATTATGTTTCTATTGGTAAAATTACTCCACTTTACTCAGATTCAAAAAAATTTTATTTGAATAATAAAAATTTATGCCAATCAGAAATAGTATATAATGATAGAGGAAATTACATGCATCATAATATTTTTTACCAAGGAAATATAATATGTACTGAAAAATTTGAACTTGTTAAAACATTATCACCAATAATGATTAATCATAATAATTATAAAGGACGTACTGATGATTATAATTACAAATATTCATCTTTATCTTCAGAATATCAACAAAAATTAGAAAATTTAAATAAAAGTTTACAAAAATGTAAAACAGATTATCAACAACAAACAAAAATATTAGTACAAGAATATGGCCATAAATATGAAAATAAGATAGAAACGATTCAAAAATTAAATAATGAAGAATTAAATAATGAAGAATTAAATAATAAAGAATTAAATAATGAAGAAAATGAAACCAATCAAAAAATAAATGAATCTTTAAAAAAATGTCTACAACAATATAAAGAACAATATGATAAAGAATATAGTTATCAGTTACAAATATTAAATCAAAATTATTATCAAAATACATTTAATCTTACAAAAGAAATTAATGAAACACATGATATATATAAAGATGAATTTGAAAAACTAGAACAGTCAAAACAACCAGCACAAGCGAATATATTATATTATCAGGGTCATTTTATATTGTGTAAAGATGTTTCTATATTTACAAAAACTTCAGATAATAAAAATTTTCCTTGTCTTCAATGTATGACAAGTTTTAGAACTTTAGAAGAAATGAATAGACATTTGGAGAATTGTCAACAAAACGAAGCAGTTCAAAATACTTTTCCTAAAGATGATTATTTAGAATATAATAAATGGTATTTTAAAAATAAAGTACCCTTTACTATTTATTGTGATTTTGAAGCATATAATGTTAATATGACACAAAATCAAACGGAAAGTTCCAGGGCTTCACCCGATTCTAAAAATGATAATTCTGAAAATGGTACGGGCCAATTAGAACCTTCGGTTTTTAATTATGAAAAAAGTTCAACTGAACAAAGTAAAGAAAAATATTTATTTGAACAAAAACCATTATGTTGGGGAATGTACATTCATTCAAATTATCCTGAATTATTTAAATCAGAATATTTTCAATACTATGGTGAAGATAGTTCAGAAATGTTTACAAAGAAAGTAGAAGAATTACAAGGACGTTTTTCACAATTGCTTGAAACAAATATACCGATGATGCCATTAACAGAAAAAGAAAAATTAAATTTTATTAATGAAACAAAATGTTATTACTGTGGAAGAGAATTTACAAAAAATTATAAAAATGGCAAAGGTAGATATCTTGATAGGCGAAGCGACGGCTCTGCCGTCAAGGTAAAAGATCATGATCATCTAAATGGATTATATAGAGGTGCAGCACATAATTCTTGTAATCTTAATGCTAATAAATTTAAATATAACTTTGTTCCTCTATATTTCTACAATGGTTCTAAATATGATTTCCATCTAGTAATGAAAGATTTATTTTCATCTGAAAAATTACAACAACAAAAAATAAATGTACTATGTAAACAAGAAGAAGAATATTTTTCAATGCAATTAGGTTGTATTAGAATTTTAGATGCATTTAGATTTTTTACTCCTTATTCATTAGATGTTATGGGAAAAACTTTGAAACCTGAACAATGTAAAATATTAAATAAATATAATTTAAAACCTTTAAAAGGAATATTTCCGTATGAGTACATAGCCTGCGGCTCACAGTCGAAGACTGATATAACTGGAGATAAAACCTGTGGTTCACAGTCGAAGACTGATTTTAATTCTGTGAATAAAATTATGGTAGAAGAACAACTTCCTCCAATAAATAAATTTAAATCAACATTAAAACAATCACAATTATCAGACGAAGACTATGCAGAAGCTGAAAAGAATTGGAGAGAGTTAAATTGTAAAACAATGTATGATTATACAATGAAATATCTTCAGATAGATGTATTAATACTAGCTGATCTTTTCGAAAACTTTCGTGACATGTGTTTAGAATATTACGGAATAGATCCATGTTATTGTTATTCTACACCAGGTTTAACATGGTTAGCAGGATTAAAACATACTGGTGTTCAAGCCGATGGCTCTAGGACAAAGTCCGTTAAACTTAAACATTATAAAGAAAATACATATGATAAATTATTATTTTTTGAATCTGGAATTAGAGGTGGAGTTTCATCAGTTTTGGGTAATAGATATGTTAAATGTTATAATAAGAAAGTAAATCCACATACATATGGAATAATGAAACCTTTATCTCCAGAAGAAAAAGAAAAGATATTAGAAATTTTTCGAACGAAACAAGAAGGAGTAGAAAGCAATTGATGAATTCATGAGAGAAAACTATTTGTTATATTATGATTTTAATAGCTTATATTCTTCTTGCATGATACAAGAATTACCAACAGGTGAAATGACATGGTGTAATAATCGTACGTCATCAGAGATGTCTACTAGGGCTTCACCCGATCTAGATTATCAAAGAACATATGATGGTGAAAATAATTTTGGTTATGTATATGAAGTTGATTTAGTATACCCTGATTATATAAAAGAAGCAACAAAATATTATCCTTTCTGTCCAGAAAACAAAATTCCCAATATAGAAGATTTCAGATTATCAAAAATCTATAATGCCGAAAAAATACAGACCAACAAAAAAACTTATGTTAACACAAAGTAATAAAGGAAAGTATGTTGTTGAAGGAAGAATGCTAGATTGGTATTTAGATCATGGCATGATTCTCACAAAAATTCACCGGAAACTAGTATACAAAAAATCTAAATGGTTAAAAGATTATATTGAGTTCAATATTGAAAAACGCAAAATATCTAAAAGAAATAAAGATGATTTTGGAAACGTGTTCTTCAAATTAATGAATAATGCATTTTATGGTAAGACTTTAGAAAATGTGCGTAATAGACAAAATATTGAAATAGTTTATGATAGAGATAGATTTCAAAATTTAACAAGGAAACCTACATATAAAAGAACTACTAGATTCAGTGATGAACTTTGTGCTGTTCATCTAAGAAGAAGCATTGTAAAACATGATAAGTTTAATTTTATTGGTTTCACTATATTAGAATTAGCTAAACTATTTATGTATAGTTTTATATATGATTATTTAGCACCTGCTTATGGCAAAAACTATAAATTACACTTTACAGATACCGATTCTATTTTCTTAGAATTAACAATACCGTATAATTCTACACTTGATGAAGAAATTAATAAAATAAAAGATATCATTCATCCTTCTGATTTATGTAAAGTAAAAGATGAATTAGAAGGAAATGAAGATTTCATAACAGAAGCTATATTTTTAAAATCTAAATGTTATTGTTATGATACAACTAATAATATTAAAACACATAAAACATTAAAAGGAATTTCAAAGGCATCAGTGGCTAATCAAATAACATTTCAAGATTATAAAAATGCATTATTTAATAATGAAATAAAAACAGCATGTAATTATAGACTTAATTCAAAAAAACATAAAATGTATTTAAAAGAAGAACATAAATTAGCATTAGATCCATTTGATGATAAAAGAAAAATTTTACCTGATGGAATAACTACTGAACCTTTTTAATTTTCTAATTTCTAAGATAGACAAATTTGATATATATATAAAATAAAAAAAATATTGTAACACTATATTTGTATATTTTTATCACTCCGCGAAAATATTTTCGATAACTCTTTCATGAATTTTTTTATCAATATTAATTGTAATGAAGCCATAATCTTTTGACCAAGCATTATTACACGATTGTTTAAATTCATCTTTATTTCTTACGCATAAATCTCTTAACAAATCACTTAAGTTTCTTGCATTTATTTCAAATAGTATAAATATATTTGCATTCTTTCTAATAACACTTCCGTCTAATGAATACATACTTTGTGTTAAATAAAATACACTACAGTTATTATGTCTACCTCTTGTGAAATAATTTCTCTGAACTGACTGATTTCTATCATTAACACAATCATCAAAAATTACACAATGTTTCATTGTTTTATCTAGTTTACTAGGATCTTGCATATTACCACTATCATCTATTAATTGTATCTTTATATGGTTATTTTTATTAGATTCTACTAACTGATTATTTTTTGCTGCTTCTTCACACCACGAACTTATTTCTTCTTCATCTTCAGATTTTTCATATTCTTTGAATAATGAAGCAATTGCTGTTTTTTTAAGATTATTTTCAAATCCATATTTTAAAAATTGATAGACGGGTTGTTCTGCCGTTGTTGTATAAATTATAAGATTGTTATAATCCAAAAAATTTGGAGTCGTTAAAATTTTAAACAATAGATACGTTTTTCCACAACCTGATCTTCCACAAATAACTGACAAAACTTTATTAGATAAATTTGGATGATGATTAAATTTAAGTTTTGTTTTATTAAATGGAGGTAGTTCACTCATTTTTTAATAAAAAAATTTTATTTTTATTTTTTTATTTTTTGTTTCTAAAGAAGAAGAAGAAAATTAAACTTCTCTAGCTTCGCGTGGGAGTTTATACCTCTCGAACGGGAGTTTATACCTCTCGAACGGGAGTTTATACCTCCCGAACGGGAGTTTATACCTCCCGAACCAAAAGATCTATCATAATCTCTTCACCTCCAAAATTTATTTCTTGTCCTTTCTCATCAGTGATTCTCATGTTAATGTTGTTAATAGTTTTTCTTGTAATAGGGAAATATATTAGTGTTTGTGGAATTACATTTAATCTATAACCAATGGGTACAGTAAAAGCTGGAAAACTGAATATTAAATTTGATAATTTACCATTTATATATCCTCCTTCAATAATGTCACAATGTACAACAATTGAATTTATTTCAGTTATTTTTGGAATCTTCTCACCTAAATGATAACCTTGACTATAGGTTTGTTTATTAAATCCTAATAGCTTTGACAATGATCTATCATGATTAAAATCAACTTGATGATTTTCGTCTAAAGTAAGAGAAAATTTATTAACTGCCGGTTCAACTGCAAAATGTAATTGTTTCTTATCTTTAAATGGTATACCTAAATGCCTCTTAATTTCATTTGATATTGATTCAACTTCGTAAGAACCAGGAAGAAAAGTTAGTATTTTCCACGTTTTGCCTATATCAGTAGAATATCTAAATTGATCATTCACATCTTTGATAACGTTTTGAATAGTGTTAAATGTAGAGAAACTAGTCAATGCAATTTGATAATTTTTATTTTGTTCCAAATGTAGAATGGGTTCTAAATTACAAGTGTGTGATGAAGTAGTTGTTATAATTTTTAATGTCGTACTAAATTTTGATGAACCCAAAATCTCTGTTAGATTTTCTAAATGATTATTAATTTTGTCTAAATCTGCTGAACACATTTTTTAACTAAAAAAATTAAATAAATATTTTTTTATGAAAAAAGTAAAACAACAACATATTTCAGCTACGGGCGAAGCCCTGGAGGACATCAGAGATGTCCGGTTCGGGCGAAGCCCTGGAGGACATCAGAGATGTCCGGTTATACTTTTATAATCCTCTTCATTTAGAATCTTCTTTTCTAACAGTCTTTTCAATATAGCATGAATTTCATTGAAACTAGAATTATGTCCTTCTTTTATTGCAGATATTAAAATATTTAATCTATTTAGTAATTCTTGTGGATCATCTGGTAAAAATACAGTTGTTTCAGTTTTCTGTTTTCAGATAAACCTTTCCCTACTTTAACTCCCGTTGATAATAAATTTTCTAATTGTTTATAACGTCTAAGAGATTTTACTGCACCAACTCTGTCTAACATAGCTTTATATTTTATGAGATCTTCTACAGCATAATTATTTAAATCTGCTCCTCTTAAAAGATTAACAAAATTTCTATCTAAATTAAAAGGAGATTTATCTGGTGAAAAAATTATACCTCGAAAAGGTTGTGGAAATATTTCTTTTTGTCCGAGATAAAATCTAGGTATTGTTTTTCCATCTATAAATGAAATAGAATGTTCAAATTGCATAGATTTTGGTAATTTCTTATTAATGTTTGATTCTAGTAATCCATAGTCATCTAATACAGTTTTGTGCTCTGGATCTGTTATATCAATTTGTTTATCATTATTTGTAAGTTCCTTTTCAAGAGTTTTAAATGGTTTCATAGTTTTTTCAAAATCAGTTTTTACTTGCTCGGTTTGCTGCATTTTTTCAAACATATCAGATTGAATACCAGCTTTTATCATTCTATGTTGAAGATGATTTTCTTTCATAATATTTCTTTGTTTTATTAACTCTTCTAATTGTTTTATTCTTTTAAAATTATCAGCTCTAATTTTATCCATTTTTAAAATATAATATTTGAATTTTGTGGTAACATTGGAATACAACAAAAACATTTTACTGAACAAATTATTTTTTTATTGCTTTGTTGTTTGACATCTTTTCGTTTAAAGTTTTCTCGGTTAAAGTTTTCTCGTTTTAAGTTTTGTTTAATAAAGTTTTGTTTAATAAAGTTTTGCTTAAATTTTCGCTTAAAGTTTTTAGCTCTTCTAAAAAAATTTTGTCATTTTCTTCATTAGAAATTTTGCCATCACTAGAAATTTTGCCATCCTGTTTATTCTTATCATCAACTTTTTCGGACTGTAATTGAAAGGTTTGATTTACTTCATTAGCTATTTGATCAAATTTTTCAATCTCATCTAACGTAATAACATTATCATCACATACTCTTTGAAAGTAGTAATGTAGTTTATCATAGACTTCTTTAATATGTAAATGCTTAGTTTTTAATGATTTTCGTTTCTTAGTTATTAAAGATTTATCTAACATTGTAACAAGTGAAGTTGCAAAAACGCCCGTACCTGTTAAAGCTGTAGCAACTACTGGAATTACTAAAACACCAGAAGATATAACAATTGTCAAAGCACCTAAACTTATTGTTAAGAATATGCCAATTCCTTGTGTTACATTCTTAACTTTAGTCCATCTCTTTCTTAATTTTTTATAATGCTCTAATCTTAATAATAATTGAGATTCCTTATCTTTCATATAGCGTACTCTATCTTTGTGTTTTTCAATGTTAATCTTTTCAATGTCCATTAAAGTAGAACTACGTTCATATGATAACGAAGGATATATTCTTGCGGTTTCTTCCATTTCTGAAGTTCCTTCCACTTTTGTTTCTTCCATTTTTTAAAGAAATATTTTGAATAAATATTTTGAAAACAATCTTCTAAAATGCTATTTAAATCGAAATACGTAGTTGTTTGTTTGTCGTATATTTCTAAGAACTCAGTCATGTTATTAACCTGAGGTAATATATCACCTATATTACTCAGTATAACTGTCGGATTTTCATCATTCATTTTAAATGAAATAAATTCCAATAACTGTAATAATGTCTACTTCTTGTACAGGAAAATGAAAACAACGGCAGTGTATTTTGCATCAAATATAATAATACAACAATTAATCTTATCACACAATTGTACAATGTCAGTCTACTACCATTAGACTGGAGAACAAAAGAAAATTTAATTACATTTCAAAATAATCCAAAATGCAATACTACTAAGTTCCATGAATCATTCTTAAATATCAAATATAATAATACAACAATCAATCTTATCACACAATTGTACAATGTCAGTCTACTACCATTAGACTGGAGAACAAAAGAAAATAGAATTACATTTCAAAATAATCCAAAATGCAATACTACTAAGTTCCATGAATCATTCTTAAATATCAAATATAATAATACAACAATCAATCTTATCACACAATTGAACAATGTCAGTCTACTACCATTAGACTGGAGAACAAAAGAAAATAGAATTACATTTCAAAATAATCCAAAATGTGTTACTACTAAGTTCCATGAATCATTCTTAAATACCAAAGATTATGTTACATACTGAAATATAGATCTATACAATAGCAGTCTACTACCATTAGACTGGAGAACAAAAGGAAATTTAATTACATTTCAAAATAATCCAAAATGTGTTACTACTTATAAATAAGTCTTCATAAATATGTATACATCAAATATGCATGTACATTGCACATATCTTAAAAAGTGAAACAACACAGTTAATGTTCATTCATCTTGGGAACCAAACCTCATTTCTTCTATAGTTGTCGGTTGATTCAATTTTTCTATATAAATTTTGATTTCTTTAAAATGTTTTCTAACAAAACTAATGGCATTGATGAATTTAAAAATAATACGTGTGGTAGAATTAGATCTGATAAGTTCATCAAGAAATAACAATAACTTACGTTATAGGAAATTCTAAATAGTTCCAAGTTTGCCACAAATCTGTTTTTTTTATTGTCACTCAATTCCAGAATTCTTTTAAATCCATAACCTTGATAAGCAGCACTTCTCAGCAACGACCCATGGTGCACTTTATCACTTGCAATCAGTTTTGAAATCATAGTAGCACTATCTTCGATGGTAATGAAATGTTCTTTTGTAACATTGAACTGAGGAATTGTAGTAGTGTTAAGATACTGTTCTATTTTTACTGTAATATCCTCCACTTGTTTTTGAGAGTCCAATTTGTTCTTCTTTCTCGATTGAATTTCTAACTTCCACTCTTCAAAGTATTTATTCGCAGTTTCCTTGTGCTCTTCTTTAATTAAGTTTAGTAAAATCGGCATGTAAAAC
>CAJQUW010003266.1:0-64618 GCA_907163375.1 Prostheceraeus crozeri
CATATTTTTTGTATGCATACTTCTGAATGGCACAACTTTTACAAACGTCTATAATGATAAACAATTAGATGAGTTACAAGATATGGAAAGTTTTGCTGGTACACCTGAAAATAAATCTTTATTAATTTTAGATGATGTTGCAAGTTTATCAAAACAAAAAAATATGTCAGAAATATTTACAAAAGGAAGACATCAAAATATTCAAATAGTTGTATTAGCTCATAAAGCTTGTGATGTAGATAATAAGATTAGAGAAAACATTCAAACATTTTTTACAACTACACAAAATAATGCAGCATTCTTTAATGATATTAATAAAAATTATAAAATGAATATGCCTTTATCATATTATACTCAACATAAATATGGAATAATACGTGTTGACACCATAAGTGAACATATGCAAGTATATGATAAAGACTTGAATATATTAGTAGATACCGAACATGAAATCTATAATAACTCTCAAGATTTTGATATTAGAATGTATGCAAATACAAAACATTTATCAAATCAAGTTATAGAACAAATAATTATCTTTTTAGAGTCTGAAGCAAAAGTACCACTAAAAATTATTCCTGATACATTTTATTTTTATTTTGATCATTATTTAAATGCAAAATTTGGTATACCAATACCTAACAGATTACAAGATAATGAAACATTAAACTATTTAAAAATTGCAATAAATGATGTTAGAAACGCTTTAAGAAAAGCAACACCAATAATAACTGATGTTAAATCTACATTTTCTGATGCCAAATCTACATTTGTTGAAGCCAAAAAAACTTTTAATGATATAAAACCATTAATAAATGATGTAAGTGAAATACTTAATAATTAAACAAATTTATCATAATCAAACCACGATTTTGCAGATATATTTAGGTTTCACCTCGAGGGGGCTTCGCCCCGATTAGAATTTTTCCATTATATATATTTTAAATAAAAATTAAAACATAAATTTTTTTTTAAAAAAAAAATTTCTCAAATTTTCTTTAAAAAAATAAAAAAAATGGAAAAATTTTATTGTAACTTATGTAAAAAAAAGTTGCAAACAAAAAGAAGTTATCAATCTCATCTACAAAGTAAAATGCATTTACAAAATGTAGAACGAGTTGATGATGGAAATATATTAAAATTAAATAGTTATAAAAACTATATAGAAACATTGCCTACTGATATAAAAGTTAAAAAAATGTTTGATGATTATTCACATTCGGAATATAAAAAATTTTTTAATAGTGAAGATGAAGCTATAACAGATATAAAATATTTATTTAGCGACACTGATGAATTTAACGAAATAGATGAATTTGATGAAGCCGTACGAACTGAAGGTTCTAGGGCTTCACCCGAAACAGATATAAAATATTTATTTAATCAGTCTTTTCGCACCGAAGGTTCCAGGGCTTCGCCCGTTGAATATAATGAAACCGATAAAACTTTTTCTGATATTCTAACCAACTTTTATAATATATTTAAGAAATCTTTCAAATGTTATATGAATGTAGAAGTACTTTATACAAAAAATGGACCTGATGGAATTCCTGAAGAAATAATACAAGGACATTTTACAAATTCGCAAGAAATTCATAATGTAAATGATATACAACCCATATTTGAATCGATGATACTTAAATTAGAAAATTGTATAATTGAAGCCCAGTTACGTGAATCTGGTTGGAGATTTGTTAAAATACTATCTAAGAAAATAGTAATTGATAAATATAAAAATAATACTGGTGGTAGTTATGTTCCTTTACCTTTCAGTTCACCACAATTAATCAACATAAAAAATGAAGATGATTATTGTTTTCTGTGGAGTATTATAGCACATTTACATCCTGCAAAATATCATAAAGAAAGACTAAGTCATTATAATAAAGAAGAATACATAAGTGAATTTGATCTTTCTGATGGCTTAGATGAATTTCCATATGATTATAATAGGTTACTAAAGTTTCATAAAAAGAATAAAAATTTAATTGAAGTAAATGTTTTTGAATTAAATGTGAATTATGTTTCTATTGGTAAAATTACTCCACTTTACTCAGATTCAAAAAAATTTTATTTGAATAATAAAAATTTATGCCAATCAGAAATAGTATATAATGATAGAGGAAATTACATGCATCATAATATTTTTTACCAAGGAAATATAATATGTACTGAAAAATTTGAACTTGTTAAAACACTATCACCAATAATGATTAATCATAATAATTATAAAGGACGTACTGATGATTATAATTACAAATATTCATCTTTATCTTCAGAATATCAACAAAAATTAGAAAATTTAAATGAAAGTTTACAAAAATGTAAAATAGATTATCAACAACAAACAAAAATGTTACTACAAGAATATCACCATGAATATCAAAATAAGATAAAAACAATTCAAAAATTAAATGAAGAAAATAATAAAGAATCGGCTAAAGCCCCAGAGGAGCTTCAGCAGATTAAATAATAAAGAATTAAATAATGAAGAAAAACAAAAAATAAATGAATGTTTAAAAAAATGTCTACAACAATATAAAGAACAATATGATAAAGAATATATTTATCAGCTACAAATATTAAATCAAAATTATTATCAAAATACATTTAATATTACAAAAGAAATTAATGAAACACATGAAATATATAAAGATGAATTTGTAAAATTAAAACAGTCAAAACAACCAGCACAAGCGAATATATTATATTATCAGGGCCATTTTATATTGTGTAAAGATGTTTCTATATTTACAAAAACTTCAGATAATAAAAATTTTCCTTGTCTTCAATGTATGACAAGTTTTAGAACTTTAGAAGAAATGAATAGACATTTGGAAAATTGTCAACAAAACGAAGCAGTTCAAAATACTTTTCCAAAAGATGATTATTTAGAATATAATAAATGGTATTTTAAAAATAAAGTACCCTTTACTATTTATTGTGATTTTGAAGCATATAATGTTAATATGACGCAAAATCAAACAGAAAGTTCCAGGGCTTCACCCGATTCTGAAAATTATAATTCTGAAAATTATAATTCTGAAAATTATAATTCTGAAAATTATAATTCTGAAAATTATAATTCTGAAAATTATAATTCTGAAAATTATAATTCTGAAAATTATAATTCTGAAAGAAGTGTACCTGAAAGAAGTGCACCTGAAAAAAGTGTACCTGAACAAAGTAAAGAAAAATATTTATTTGAACAAAAACCATTATGTTGGGGAATGTACATTCACTCAAATTATCCTGAATTATTTAAATCAGAATATTTACAATACTATGGTGAAGATAGTTCAGAAATGTTTACAAAGAAAGTAGAAGAATTACAAGGACGTTTTTCACAATTGCTTGAAACAAATAAACCAATGATACCATTAACGGATGAAGAAAGAAAAGAATTTTATGATGAAATAAATTGTTATTACTGTGGAAAAGGTTTTACAAATAAATATAAAACTGGCAAAGGTAAATATCTTGATAAAGTAAAAGATCATGATCATCTAAATGGATTATATAGAGGTGCAGCACATAATTCTTGTAATCTTAATGCTAACAAATTTAAATATAACTTTGTTCCTCTATATTTCTACAATGGTTCTAAATATGATTTCCATCTAGTAATGAAAGATTTATTTTCATCTGAAAAATTACAACAACAAAAAATAAATGTACTATGTAAACAAGAAGAAGAATATTTTTCAATGCAATTAGGTTGTATTAGAATTTTAGATGCATTTAGATTTTTTACTCCTTATTCATTAGATGTTATGGGAAAAACTTTGAAACCTGAACAATGTAAAATATTAAATAAATATAATTTAAAACCTTTAAAAGGAATATTTCCGTATGAGTACATAACTGGAGATTTTAATTCTGTGAATAAAATTATGGAAGAAGAACAACTTCCTCCAATAAATAAATTTAAATCAACATTAAAACAATCAAAATTATCTGACGAAGACTATGCAGAAGCTGAAAAGAATTGGAGAGAGTTAAATTGTAAAACAATGTATGATTATACAATGAAATATCTACAGATAGATGTATTAATACTAGCTGATCTTTTCGAAAATTTTCGTGATATGTGTTTAGAATATTACGGAATAGATCCATGTTATTGTTATTCTACACCAGGTTTAACATGGTTAGCAGGATTAAAACATACAAATGTTAAACTTAAACATTATAAAGAAAATACATATGATAAATTATTATTTTTTGAATCTGGAATTAGAGGTGGTGTTTCATCAGTTTTAGGTAATAGATATGTTAAATGTTATAATAAGAAAGTAAATCCACAAGAATATGGAATAATGAAACCTTTATCTCCAGAAGAAAAAGAAAAAATATTAGAAATTTTTCGAACGAAACGAGAAGGAGTAGAACGTGAAAAAGCAATTGATGAATTCATGAGAGAAAACTATTTATTATATTATGATTTTAATAGCTTATATTCTTCTTGCATGATACAAGAATTACCAACAGGTGAAATGACATGGTGTAATAATCTTGTTTATCAAAGAACATATGATGGTGAAAATAATTTTGGTTATGTATATGAAGTTGATTTAGTATATCCTGATTATATAAAAGAAGCAACAAAATATTATCCTTTCTGTCCAGAAAACAAAATTCCCAATATAGAAGATTTTTCAGATTATCAAAAATCTATAATTCCGAAAAAATACAGACCAACAAAAAAACTTATGTTAACACAAAGTAATAAAGGAAAGTATGTTGTTGAAGGAAGAATGCTAGATTGGTATTTAAATCATGGCATGATTCTCACCAAAATACATCGAAAACTATTTTATAAAAATCTAAATGGTTAAAAAATTATATAGAGTTCAATATTGAAAAACGTAAAATAGCTAAAAGAAATAAAGATGATTTTGGAAACGTGTTCTTCAAATTAATGAATAATGCATTTTATGGTAAGACTTTAGAAAATGTGCGTAATAGACAAAATATTGAAATAGTTTATGATAGAGATAGATTTCAAAATTTAACAAGGAAACCTACATATAAAAGAACTACTAGATTCAGTGATGAACTTTGTGCTGTTCATCTAAGAAGAAGCATTGTAAAACATGACAAGTTTAATTTCATTGGTTTCACTATATTAGAATTAGCTAAACTATTTATGTATAGATTTATATATGATTATTTAGCACCTGCTTATGGCAAAAACTATAAATTACACTTTACAGATACTGATTCTATTTTCTTAGAATTAACAATACCATATGGTTCTTCACTAGATAAAGAAATTAATAAAATAAAAGATATTATTCATCCTTCTGATTTATGTAAAGTAAAAGATGAATTAGAAGGAAATGAAGATTTCATAACAGAAGCTATATTTTTAAAATCTAAATGTTACTGTTATGATACAACTAAAAATATTAAAACACATAAAACATTAAAAGGAATTTCAAAGGCATCAGTGACTAATCAAATAACATTTCAAGATTATAGAAATGCATTATTTAATAATGAAATAAAAACAGCATGTAATTATAGACTTAATTCAAAAAAACATAAAATGTATTTAAAAGAAGAACATAAATTAGCATTAGATCCATTTGATGATAAAAGAAAAATTTTACCTGATGGAATAACTACTTTACCTTTTTAATTTTCTAATTTCTAATTTCTAAGTATAACAATATAACATATATAAAAATATAAAATATTATAAAATTATCATATAAAAATGGATAAAGTTAGAGCTGATAATTTTAAAAGAATAAAACAATTAGACGAATTAATAAAACAAAGAAATATTATGAAAGAAAATCATCTTCAACATAGAATGACAAAAGCTGGTATTCAATCTGATATGTTTGATAAATTAAAATTAACTGAAGAAGTAAAAACTGATTATGAAAAAACTGTCGAGCCATTTAAAACTCTTGAAAAGGAACTTAATGAAAAACGTGTTGATATAGCGGATCCTGTACTTAAAACACTATTAGATGACTATGGTTTATTAGAGGCAAACATAGATAAAAAATTACCAAAATCTATGTTATTCGAACATTCTACTTTCTTTTTAGATAAAAAATTATTTGCAAGATTTTATCTTGGTGGTAAAGAAATATTTCCACAACCTTTACGAGGATTAATTTTTACGCCAGATAAAAAACCTATTAGTTTAGATAGAAATTTTGTTGATCTTTTAAGAGGAGCAGATTTAAAAAATTATGCTGTAGAAGATCTCATAAAATATAAAGCTATGTTAGACAGAGTTGGTGTAGTAAAATCTCTAAGACGTTATAAACAATTAGAAAATTTATTATCAACGGGAGTTAAAGTAGGGAAAGGTTTATCTGAAAAACAGAAAACAAAAAAACAGAAAACAGAAACAACCATATTTTTACCAGATGAACCACAAGAATTACTAAATAGATTAAATATTTTAATATCGGCAATAAAAGAAGGACATAATTCTAGTTTTAATGAAATTCATGCTATATTGAAAAGACTGTTAGAAAAGAAGATTCTAAATGAAGAGGATTATAAAAGTATAACCGGACATCTCTGATGTCCTCCAGGGCTTCGCCCGAACCGGACATCTCTGATGTCCTCTAGGGCTTCGCCGTAGCTGAAATATGTTGTTTCTAATTTTTTATAAAAAATATTTCATAAAAATATTTATTTAATTTTTTAGTTTAAAAATGTGTTCAGCAGATTTAGACAAAATTAATAATCATTTAGAAAATTTGACAGAGATTTTGGGTTCATCAAAATTTAGTACGACGTTAAAAATTATAACAACTACTTCATCACACACTTGTAATTTAGAACCCATTCTACATTTGGAACAAAATAAAAACTATCAAATTGCATTGACTAGTTTCTCTACATTTAACACTATTCAAAACGTTATCAAAGATGTGAATGATCAATTTAGATATTCTACTGATAAAGGCAAAACATGGAAAATACTAACTTTTCTTCCTGGTTCTTACGAAGTTGAAACAATATCAAATGAAATTAAGAGACATTTAGGTATACCATTTAAAGATAAGAAACAATTACATTTTGCAGTTGAACCGGCAGTTAATAAATTTTCTCTTACTTTAGACGAAAATCATCAAGTTGATTTTAATCATGATAGATCATTGTCAAAGCTATTAGGATTTAATAAACAAACTTATATTCAAGGTTATCATTTAGGTGAGAAGATTCCAAAAATAACTGAAATAAATTCAATTGTTGTACATTGTGACATTATTGAAGGAGGATATATAAATGGTAAATTATCAAATTTAATATTCAGTTTTCCAGCTTTTACTGTACCCATTGGTTATAGATTAAATGTATTTCCACAAACATTAATATATTTTCCTATTACAAGAAAAACTATTAACAACATTGGCATTAGAATCACTGATGAGAAAGGACAAGAAATAAATTTTGGAGGTGAAGAGATTATGATAGATCTTTTGGTTCGGGAGGTATAAACTTTTACGCTACAATAGAGAAGTTTAATTTTTTTATCATTTTCATTATTAATCTTATTAATCTTATTAATCTTATTAATCTTATTATTAGAAACAAAAAATAAACTTAAATTAAAATTTTATTTTTATTTTTTTGTTTCTAAAAACACTAATTCAATAATGGATGAATTTATTACTTTAAAAATGAATGAAATGTCTTTAAATAAAAAAAAACTTAAATTTAATCATCATCCAAATTTATCTAACAAAGTTTTAGCAGTTATTTGCGGAAGATCAGGATGTGGAAAAACATATCTATTATTTAAAATTTTAACGACTCCAAATTTTTTAGATTATAACAATCTTATAATTTATACAACAACAGCAGAACAACCCGTCTATCAATTTTTAAAATATGGATTTGAAAATAATCTTACAAAAACAGCAATTGCTTCTCTATTCGAAGAATATGAAAAATCTGAATATGAAGAAGAAATAAATTTGTGGTGTGAAGAAGCAGCAAAAAATAAACAATTAGTTGAATCCAATAAAAAATAAACATATAAAAATACAATTAATAGATGATAGTGGTAATATGCAAGATCCTAGTAAACTAGATAAAACAATGAAACATTGTGTAATTTTTGATGATTGTGTTAATGACAGAAATCAGTCAGTTCAAAGAAATTATTTCACAAGAGGTAGACATAATAACTGTAGTGTATTTTATTTGACACAAAGTATGTATTCATTAGATGGAAGTGTTATTAGAAAGAATGCAAATATATTTATACTATTTGAAATAAATGCAAGAAACTTAAGTGATTTGTTAAGAGATTTATGTATAAGAGATAAAGATGAATTTAAACAATCGTGTAATAATGCTTGGTCGAAAGATTATGGATTTATCACAATTAATATTGATAAAAAAATTCATGAAAGAGTTATCGAACAATTGTTTACCGAGTAATAAAAAATATACAAATATAATGTTTTAATATTTTATTTTTTTTTAAAATATAATATTTGAATTTTGTGGTAACATTGGTATACAGCAAAAACATTTTACTGAACAAATTATTTTTTTATTGCTTTGTTGTTTGACATCTTTTCGTTTAAAGTTTTCTCGTTTAAAGTTTTCTCGTTTAAAATTTTCTCGTATTAAGTTTTGTTTAATAAAGTTTTGTTTAATAAAGTTTTGCTTAAATTTTCGCTTAAAGTTTTTAGCTCTTCTAAAAAAATTTTGTCATTTTCTTCATTAGAAATTTTAGCATCACTAGAAATTTTACCATCCTTTTTATTTTTATCATCAACTTTTTCTGTCTGTGATTGAAATGATATTTGATTTACTTCATTAGCTATTTGATCAAATTTTTCAATCTCATCTAACGTAATAACATTATCATCACATACTCTTTGAAAGTAGTAATGTAGTTTATCATAGACTTCTTTAATATGTAAATGCTTAGTTTTTAATGATTTTCGTTTCTTAGTTATTAAAGATTTATCTAACATTGTAACAAGTGAAGTTGCAAAAACACCCGTACCTGTTAAAGCTGTAGCAACTACTGGAATTACTAAAACACCTGAAGATATAACAATTGTTAAAGCACCTAAACTTATTGTTAAGAATATGCCAATTCCTTGTGTTACATTCTTAACATTAGTCCATCTCTTTCTTAATTTTTTATAATGCTCTAATCTTAATAATAATTGGGATTCCTTATCTTTCATATAACGTACTCTATCTTTGTGTTTTTCAATATTTAATTCACTTATTTTTAATTGAGATAACGAAGGATATATTCTTGAGGTTCCTTCCACTTTTGTTTCATTCATTTCTGAAGTTCCTTCCATTTTTGTTTCTTCCATTTTTAAAGAAATATTTTTAACGGGCGAAGCCCTGGAAGACATCTCCGATGTCCCGCTAGTCACATGATATATTTTAAAAACCTGAAAAACGTCTAAACTCATGAATTTGAAATTCTCAACTTTTATGATTTTCGGTGTCCGGTTTTAGATGACCTTGAACGGTCATGATTTAAGCGAGGGTGAAAATCGAACCGAAGGTTCTAGGGCTTCGCGCTTCGCCCGATTGTAATTCTCAAATTTGAGATACTCAACTTTTATAATTTTTAGTGTCCTAGAACGGTCATGATTTTGGCGGGGGTGAAAAATGTCATAATCACAAATTTGAGATTTTGAAAAATTTGAAAATTGGGTATTTTTAAAAACGCCCAAATCGCAGCGAAGCTCCTCTGGCTTTAGCGCTTTAGCGCTTTAGCCGATTTATGAATTTAGGTCTTCATAACCTGAAAAATGACCAAAATTCATGAATCGGCTAAAGCCAGAGGAGCTTCGCTCCGATTTATGTCGTTTTTAAAAAGTACCATTTTTTCAAAAATGGTACTTTTTGAATGGACTAAATTCATGAATTTAGGTCTTAAAAACCTGAAAAAGGGCCTAAATTCATGAATTTATGTCGTTTTTAAAAATACCATTTTTTAATTTTATGGTGTCCTGGAACGGTCTTTTATCCATTACTGACCGTATTACTTCAGATAATGTGACAGACTAGATTCACAGAACGGTTAGACAATACCCTGTTTGTTTCATGATTGTGACTGCAGTCTTGCCAAGATAAGGTTACTCGGTGATTGATGCGTACACTTCTTAACTTGGTTCGTATTTTTTGTTGGCTATAAATGTTGCTGCAATACTCCACATGAATAAGCTGAACTGAGCATGAACGGAACCATGAAAGATGCCTTTACATTACTTGGTGCTCTCATTGTGATGATCGGTTCATCGAATGCAGGTAAAGCTTTATCTTCTTGCTTCTATTTTCTTGAAACATGATAAGATATATTATTATTATACATGTCTCACGAAAATTCAAAGCCTGACTGCGGGATGACAAGATAGAGAACAAAACTATTCGAATCAAATTTTGCAAGGTAGATGCAGATTATAACATCTAATTGGAAGAAAACGCTCAAAGCAGCAAAAGTTTTTCTTCTAATGGGATAATTGGACCTAAATGCAGGGCTGACTGCTCAAATAATGACTAAACCGTTCTAGCATTCATCAACTTGAAAAGAAGTTGCTCATCTGTATCAGCAATTATTGGATCAAAGTACCGCCGAGTGGGCCATAAGTAGAGGAGGACACTCAACACTATGTCCAAAGAGTGGCAGTTGCTTCTTGACAGGGCCAAGAGAGAAGGACATTGCCCTGCAGTTTGAAGCTGCTTTTTGTGGTAGCGACAGAAATGGAGAAGTCGACAAAGATAAGGGAGTGCAGTTGAGGACGTGGACCAAGAAGAGGCGATCTTTCATGGAAGTTCAGTATCTGCAAAGATCAGGCGATAACTACATGCAACAAAAGTGGAGCGACAGATTTAGGAGAAAATCGGTGAGATTCAAGATGAAAGGCTGCAACAGTGATGAGCGAAAGATGTCCTCATATCGACACGAACCATTCTATCTGTGATTGGCTGTTTTACACTGAAGTACGAGTTGTTGGTATGTTTTATATACGAGACCCGATGTAAATTGGTCCTCATTCGTATGTGTTTCGTATGAATAGCTTTAAGTCACATGGCAAAATATAAGTTATATTACATAATACTAACAAATTACTTTTTCCAGTAATACCAGTCGTGAATATTTCTTTGTGAAAGTGTGGTATTTAACTAGATTAGATTTATTGTGAAATTAAAGCTGCTTGTCATCATTGCTAATTGTAGCATTCACAAAACTCATAATTACTTGAACTAAGTTGATAAAAATCATTTAAGCAAAGCGGTGACTTCCGAGGAACCTTGTTGACTTATATATCTCAAACATAACTATTTTTGCATTCATGAATTATAATGTGTTTTTATTTTGGATTGATAATATGCTTAGTTCCAAAATTACATAATGCATAATTGTTGATGGTCAAATACTTATTGGTTATTCATGAAATGCCTTAAACTTACATGCATGAAAATCGAAACGTTGTGCTGGTATGGCTTTCGTATGTAAAGCATACCACATTTGAAATAGCATACGAAAAGTATACAGATATATACCAAGAGAATACAGAAATATACCAAAGAAATATTTTGGTATGTATCCTTCGTATGTGATTGGTATTGAGCGATTTACAGTGTACGCTTGGTTCCGCCCTGAAAGGGCTGGTCAGTGCGGCTGAGAATGCACAAATTAGCTTACAATGCAAGCATCTAGAAAGGCTGAACATGATGAAGGACTCTGCGGCTCTGCATTTATTTATCCTGGCTTTGCCGTGCGGTTGATAATCAGAGTGACTGTAGAGTGGCATATCGACTGACTGGAAATAGAATAGAAAGGTCTCGTCAGTTCTGTGGCAGCCGTTGACATCACTAGGTCAACACTGTAAATTCATATCCGGGGGCAGATTGCTATTATCTGGCTATTGCAGTGATATTGCAGAGAACATAATAAATGATAAGCTTTCATCAGTTATGACACAATGCTCAATTTTCATAATAGAGACTTTAATTGTAACTGAAGTTCGCTTATGTACTGATGACATATAATAAAATATAAAAATTATTTGCACAAAAAAATGTAAGATAGTCCTGAAAAGGACTCATTAAGCGTTCACTGGACACATGGATTCTCAAAAGTTCACAAAGACAAGAACGAAAATGCAAAAATAAAGCTGGACAAAACAGCACTAAAACTAATATATATACAAGAAGATATACAAGGGGCTCATCAGCAAGATGACCAACTGCTTTCGTCTCGTTTCGGGTCCTTTAACATCTTGGACGAATAAGCAGTAGCGGACCCACATACACAAAATACTGTGGATGCACTCGAATCATACCACATTGGACGGATAATTGTCTGCTTGAAAACAAGCCAAACTTCAGCAGGAGTGAAAAATGCTTACGTAGAAGTTTTACCACGTATTTTCTTAAATCATATAAAAGATAGCCTCTTTTTGTAAACAATTGGCATCTGATTTTAATCTTATCAACAACAGCATAAATGTGAGCAAATACGCAAATATCTTAAAACTTGACGTGCAAAAATTGTACTACCCATAAGGAAGGAAGAAGACGTCCAGGAAAGGTGAACAATACAACTTCAAAAGGGAAATCATATCAACCTTGTGATATACTGATGAGTGGACTCCATCTTGAGAAGCACTGATATTAACATCTCAATATTTGTTGTTATTCCCGTTTCTTTCCGCAATCAAATCATCCGGGTAGATTTGCATTGATAAACTGTCAAAATGTTGATAATTAGAGATGCACAAGTCATCTATATATCTCCCATTGAGTGACAATAACTTCGCATGGCCAAATTTTTTCCTTGACACCAACTTTTTCGTAGACACAAATTCATAATAGAGGAGAAAAAGATCTGACAACAAAGGGTTTCAATTGACACCCAATGGAACCGCGAATCTGCTTAAAAGTAAGTCCACCAAAAACCACATAAACTTCAGAAATTATGAAACGAACAGCGTCTTTAAATTTTTGCAAGATCAAAACAATGATAGCCATTATGCAGTTTCCTAGAGAAAAATATGCGATTCCATCCGAGACACAAATATTTTCGCGAAGCAGAATCGAAAACCAAATCAAACAGCTGTCCAGCTGTTTCAGAACAGGTGACAGACAATATCATTTTGCCCAAAATTAGTATACATCTTCGAAAAATCGTAAACTTGAAGCAAAAAACCTTATTACTTGAATTAACAATTTCTAAAAATTCTAAAGAAGACTTAATACTCCAAAAGTACCGGAGACCACTATTTTTCTGTATAACATCACAATACTTCTTAAAACTTTTTCTAACAACAGTTAAACCCTTATTCAGTATTACTGAAAGATTCTTGGTCGTGTAGTGAAGTGCTCCGTTAAAAAGTCTCAACTTGTATGAATTCTTGCGGAACTTAGGAATCCAGAAAATTCTTGGCAGGTGTTTGCATTTATCCCCCAAAGAAATATCATGAACATTATCGAACAAATCACAGTGTCTTTCAACGATAACATTTTCTGTTTCCTGAACAGGTGAATAAGTAACATTGCCAACAGGTCTCAAAGTGTTATAATTTGCTCCTAATTCGTCCATCAAGACTGAGGCATTGTGCTTCTTACACAATGGAAAATTTACCAGAAGCGTTATCGACAGTTGAAACTATAAAATTCTTGTGTAAAACTTCAATAATGTCTTTTACACTATTTAATGACAAGAAACGTTCGAAATTATTAAATTTTACAAAGCTTATTCGCTTAGCAATACGCGCAGGAACATATTTCTTAAAATGATCAAAGCAATTTTCTAGAACACTAAAACGACGCGCTAGCTTAACAACATGTTCCTCAACGGAAGCAAACAACTTTCTTAACAGAAGACCATGGAACAACATTTGGTATACGAAACTTAGCACCCTTTGACATCAGTTGTCGTAGTCTTCTATCTTCCATCACTTCAAGGTTGCCGGTGAAAATATGACCATAAGAAAGAACTATTAACAAAAGCTGGTTTATCATCATAAATACATTTACCAGTCAAAATAGTGTGAATTTTATCCAAGCTTAAATCACTCAAGAATTTGCAATAATCACAAATCTTCAATGATATCGGATTACGAAGATTGTAACGAATTTTAGGAGGATATGAGCTTTGTACAGCATCTGGGAGTAGTCGACGTAATCTTCTATCTCCAAAAATAGATGGCAAATTGATACAATCAATTAGCTTACTATTAAATAACACAACAAAAGTGGCTCTATACTCACATTCCCTATGCTAACAATATTTGGCTTGTAGTTGTTAAATTTCTGTAACAAAAAGGAAGAAAAAACAGGTAATAAATCACTTTTGATACTCAAAAGTCTTCGATAAACCGAACGTCTCAAGCTATTTGTAGGAGTCATAAGAGTACAACAGCATTCTTTGAAATTAGAGCTATAAAATAATATGTGTAGTTTGTCAACAATTGAATCACACAGCTCATTATCACCTTTTTGGTGTTTCCGACCACGACCACTACGTCGGATTCCATGTCCACTTTTGCGACGACGAACAGGAAGTCCAAAACATGCTAATTCACAAGCTGACCCGTTAGGCTGACGTTCTATGTAACTCCAGCCTTAGATACACGGCCTTCACCCATCAATTTGTAGTTCAGCCCAAGAGGATAAACGGTGTTGAGAGCACGTATGTAAAAGTCTTCTTTCTGATCGAGAAATTACTTCGTATCTACTTCAGCTAATTCCGAATAGTCGACACAATCAATAATCGTAACAGGAAGGTCATCAAAAGAATGGCTACCATCATGAAAATGCTTACAAAGAAGCGTGTTCAATTTATCTCTTACAATACTGTGTCGGTGTCCATCAATACGCATGTGCAATGGTTGCGTAGTTTGGCCTGCATACTGCAAAGCACATTTCATACAGGAAACAAGATATACAAGTACAGTGTACAACATACTTTGTCTTGCATGTGAACAATCCAGACTTATTAAAAACAAATTTACAGCCCGTTGAAAAATATCTCAATTTGGTCTCAAGGTCAAAATTTGACAAGATTTGAAATTGTCATCAGAAATGCATAGAAACTAAATGTCACATGAACTGGAAACGTAGCTCTTATTCTATACAGGTATTCTAATAGGTTTTGAAGCTAATCATTTGTAAGTGACACGGAGCACTCCCCAGGGTAAAATAAGATTAAATCCTGATTGAGTTCACTGCACATGTAATTGATTAGAATGGTGTGCACTTGTCATTAATGGGCAAACTGAGGATTCATTCTCAGCGGGAGAAAAGAGGTCAAGTGAAGGAGAAATTCTATTTCCTATTCGCGACTTGGTAGTTGAAAAAGTTGGGATTAATCATGTTTATTTCAAAAAGTAATGTGGTGCACTAAATTTGCATCGAGGTGGAATTCGTAGCTTTGTACAGTCAGTATTGAAGTATCGTATTCGTCAAACACGTATAAAGTCCATTTCCACCACGAAAAATTCTTTTATCTTCTGCTTATTCTTTTGATTACTAAACGTATTATTCATTAGACCAGTCGAGACACTACATGGTCATTCATGAAGTCCCAAATGAGTACGAGAAAGACTCGTGCTGAACCTGAGTGTAAACTATGCCTATGAAATTAATCCCATGATATGTATAGAGAGATGATTGTACCACGTGCATCAGTGACATATCCTGTTCATGTTCATTCAAATTTTATCAGTGTTGATTTTATTCGAATTCTTGGTGTCACCTTTACAAATAAGCGAACGTGGAAGTTGCATGTAAGTGACATTTTAAAGTCCCGCCGTCTTTACATCATCCGCTGTCTGCGTGAGACTTTGGGGAAGCATGAACTGATAGTGATTTTCCATGCAATCATCACTTCCTTATTCATGTATGCATCACCGGTTTTTGGTCATCTTTCTAAAACCTTAACTGAGAAGGTTAATCGTTTTTTCACAAGATCACACCGTTTAATTTGTGGACGTGAGTGACAATGTGGCAAGTTTGACCTGTTTTCGGACATGTTACTTCGAAGTGGGTTGAATTTTTTGCATAACTGTGAAGCTAACTCCTGTCGTCTGCTATATAATTTTGTGCCGAGTCGCCTGAGAATCAGTGATCACTTTTCGATTCCTTTTTCGCGTACTGCCAGACGGTCAAACTCTTTTTTCCCTTGGATTTGTGTGGAAGCAAATGAGTCTTCGTACAAAATTTAGCCAGCAGTATTGCTCTCTTACTGAATACTTTGTCATATTATCATCTACTTGATTACTTCATTGATTGTTGTATTGATGATTTCCATTATTTTAAATATCAGCACATCTCTCTCTCTCTCATAAAAAGTGCTCTTCTTCTTAGTACTAGGATTTATACTTAAATAGAACTTTGTGATTTACAGTGTAGGTCTAGGAAACAGCTTGGTTTGTTTAATTAAATGAAGTATTTAGTGATTGGAAGTTTGCTGCTTCATATCACTAATAATTTCACATCGGCCCTCTTCCAGTCATCATTAATTGAGTTGTAAAAATCTTGTCGATCCCCTTATCGGACGTCAGCAACGGCGGCGTGAAGAATTGCTATTGTTTGTGAGCACGTGCAGACAGGCAGTCCCATCTGCAGATCGGAGATTGGAAATATTTTGCTGACTCACCCACAGAATTAGACAGGTCGTCTCTTCTTCCGTTTGACTAGAAGGGAAGCATTAGAACATGTAGCGTTATTGAAATGGCACAATCTGCTGACTTAATACCATAGCAATCGAACAATGAGCAGTCAGTTCAACATTAAACACGCCAAATTGTGCGAAGTTTCTGTGACTGTTATCAACCGGATCACACAGCAAAGAGACACAGACGATGTCAAGTTCTACAGAGAAGTTTGTGAACGTTTTTTCGTGCGCCTGCTAACTTTTTTTAAAATGATCGGAGGGCCCAACATTATCGAGAAAACTTTTGTGCAATGATCTGAATTCTTCGAATCTGAAGGAGTCGTGGTGATCGGACCATTTTGAAGGAATTCAGAGCAATCCGCAAGCGACGCACGACTATTTTTCCTATCTCTGTAAGATATTAAAAATTTCTTTTTGCCCACTTATTAAGTTCCTGCATGTGCCGTCTGTTTGAATCAGTTTCCACTTCTAGCAAAGTGATACGATTAAACAATCTAATTCTGTTGACTCACCAAATGACTGAGTGTGGGAATAACACAAATCAGAAGTTTGCCAGTGAACGGATGGACGGATCTTGATAAAACTTACATACTCTTGGAGCTGATAAGTCCAGCATTTTTTAAACCCAGCGTCGAAAGCGCCACCTTTAATACAATAAAAGTTATTAAGTTGAGTGCATTTGACCGCTAAAACGTAGTTAACACAACAGTAAGCGCATAATAAAGTAAAGGTCCATACTTTAAGGTCATGATGGTTTCGAGTGGACACAATAGACATCGAACAAAAACGAAGAAATACAGGAAATTTTAATTTTCAAACCAAAGAATTAAATTTGACAAAATGTTTTCATCACAGCAAATATCTGAAATCACTTTATGTGCCACGTTTCCTGAGAATGTTCAAGTGAATACCCGTGCTTGTATGCATTGATTGAGTCTTTTCATCTACGATTTTGTAGTGCTTTGTAAAGTTTCTTGCGAAACGGAACTCCAGTTAGTCGGCAAAACCTTCTTGACATTCTCTATTGATATGATTATCCGACGATTTCTCTGCGTGCCATCTAAAACAATGAACATTTATATCCGGACTATTCGCAGGCCATTGTGTTGGAGAAATGAAATCAATGATATTTCTTTGTATCCGCTCGACGGATTGTACACATTACTAATCGGATTCGAGAAATGACCCTTTGTGAATCATTAAATCATGCCGATGAAAATTGAATTAGAAACATGACATCTCAGCTGAGAAGCTCCCAATAAGATCTCAACTTTTCCTTGAAGACTTGCAGGGACTGGGCTTATGAAATTTCATTGATTATCAGCTGAATTTCCGCTTAATTAAGATGCTTGTTAACAAATATTCATTCCTTTTGATAACCAATTTGTTTCATGCTGCTTATACAGGACTTCATGTCGGTAGTTCATAAATTTAGCATTTTGAAAACTGCACTGTAAATCGCTCAATACCAATCACATACGAAGGATGCATACCGAAATATTTTTTTGGTATATTTCTGTATGATCTTGGTATATATTTGTATGCTTTTCGCATGTTATTTCAAGTGTGGCATGCTTTACATACTAAAGCCATACCAGCACAATGTTAAATGAAAGTATCAATCATGTCCAAAGTATGTTGATTTAAGGCTTTTGTCAATAAAGATCACACTAATGCTACTACTGCTTTGTAAGTAGTGAGATAATGACATTTTATAGTCAAACTGACAATACTGAATTCGATTTTAATACATGTAAGTCCGAGGCATTTCATAAATAATCAATAAGTATTTGACCATCAACAATTATGCATTATGTAATTTTGGAACTAAGCATATTATCAATCCAAAATAAAGACACATTATAATTCATGAACGCAAAAATAGTTATGTTTGAGATATATAAGTCAACATGGTTGCTGAAAAGTTATCGTTTTAGTGAAATGATGTTTATCAATTTAGTTCAAGGAAATGAGCTAATTATGAGTCTTGTGAATGCTATAAGACAAGTTGTAAAGATGACATGCGGCTTTAATTCCACAACAAATCTAATCTATTTAAATACCACACTTTCACAAAGAAATATTCACGGCTGGTATTACTGGAAAAAAGTTATTTGTAAGTAGTATGTAGTATAACATATTTTTTGCCATATGACATAAAGCTATTCATACGAAAGACATACGAAACACATACCAATTTGCATCGGGTCTCGTATATAGAACATACCAAGAATTCGTATTTCAACGTAAAACAGCCAATCACAGTTAGCATAGTTCGTATCATTTACATACCAATCACATACGAAAGTAAATGGCCATTCGTATGAAAAACATACCAGATTTCTTTATATATACCAGAATCTCGTATCAAATGTTGGTTTCAAATTGTATGTAAACTTGGTATGTGTTTGTATGTAATTTTCGTATCCAGCGATTTACAGTGTAGCAGTATGGGCGTTTGCGTCATCTTGTTGCCAACACCAAGAGCAATCATTCATTATTATTCTGTTGATTTCGGCAAGCATGCCTGGCAGTATTTCTTCGGTGCAAATGTCTTTATTTATTTTCTTTTTTCTTCGTCGTGAGATCGGCATTTCTTGTCTTCCTGGAGCGTGACCTTCAATAAATCGCAACTCGGTTTTTCCATGAAACAGAAAAGCTCCGAATACCATGATCGATGGTTCAATCAACAAGTCTTCTTCAGATATCTCAGTCTTAGCTTCGACTGCTGAGAATTAGATGGCGAATGGAGACCAAAACTTGCTTCATCTGAAAACCACAAGCTTTTTCATCCATCGCTTTCCTGAAAGCGGCTTCGAAGGGCTTGGCATTTTTCTTCGCGTGCTCCTCGGTGCATTATTCCGTTATGCTTAATTCGTCTATAGCACTTCAGATTGGACTCCTTTATGACATTGTTCGCTGTTTCCAAAGAAATTTGAAGTTCTTTGCTGATCCCTCTTTAGCTTGAATGCTTTCTCCGTGTTACCGTACTTCCTGGCGATGCTGCAGCCATGTCAAACCTCTCCAAGAGTGATTTTCTGGCACTACCTGTACCACTTTTACAAATACTTGCAACCTCCTCGCCGACTTGCTGCAACTCAGACGTCACTGCATACAAGAATTGTCTCTCAATTATCTTTCCGAAGAAATCGGGTGGAACATGTTTGCACTTAACTGGTCCCCACGTTGGATTCTCTGTCTTGAAAAGGACGATCACGTCTTTGAAATTTGGAAAATTGAGACATTTCAAATAGCTGAAGTCATATAGCACTCCCAAAAGCAACCTGACTCCGATGAATTGGTGAAAAGAGAAAGGCAAACGTTAAGCTGTGTTGCCGATGTCGGATTAGATATACGGTGTATGTTTGAATTTGGAAACAAATAAAAAACGATACTGTTGATTGAAGAATCGTGAAACAAATGGTAGGTTTCCATGGTATAATTGTCGATCTCGGTTTAGATATCTATGTTTCAATACAAAACTAGGCATAAATGAATGCAAAACTTGAACCTTGCTTGATTGTATTGTAAACTATACACGAATGAAATAGCAGTTAAAGCAACTTGCTTTTTTATCTATGTGAGGTATAAAGCTGGCGATTTGTGATCCTTGCATTTTTTACTGAACACCCTGTGCTATGCACGAAATTTCATATGGAATAAAGTTTTTGAAATTGAGCATCTTCATTCATTGTACATTCAACGAATCTTAAAATCATTACATCATGATGAAGCTAAATGGCAGCTCCCACTGTCTGTCAATTTTCATTCAAAAATCCTGTCGTCTTCAGATCAAAATCCTGCATCAAAGAAGGCGTCTAATTTTCTTTCATATATGGCCTACTGACCACAACTGACCACTTAAGAAAGTAAAATGTCAAAATAATCTATGGAACGTAAGGTTGATTGTGTATGAATTTCCTTTGTTTCCTTGCAGTTGTTGTCACAATTCACTTGACCAACATGGATTAATACAACATCACCGTATCAAACAATCCAAAGGTTGATGAATACAACAAAGCACTTATCGGGATACGAGAGTATTTCAAGGATTCAGATACTTACCCAGTTACCTTAGTCAAGTGTATCAGTCGTGGAAAAATTTATTACATGTTTGAGAAGTATGAATGTAATGATAATGTGGGGTTCAAGCAATGGATGCCATATTTTTTCTCAGCCGATGGCACTATGCTGGAAGGAACGAGAACAATAAATATAGCTAGAAGAGATGCACAGGACAATAGAATTTCCTACGATGAAGGTCAACAATTTCCAATATCTAATGAAGTTCTAAATTCAAAGAGTAGAGGCGGTTATCACGTAAGTATATATTCGTTTGACTAGCGACTAAAGTACATCTTTCTTTGATTGTCGCATCAATTCTCATCATACGAAAAACACTTTGCAATTGACATATGTTTGAGCAACAATATAATAGATGAATTATTGAACTATACTTGTTTTTGCATTGAAAGACTGACATGAGAAGTGAACATGCGTAGCAAGAAAATTCCTTAGCAGCCGTAGACGCTGCGTTTCGTCAATAAGGTTCAGAGGGGTTCAAACTAGTTCTGGCGTCTAGAAATGTTTCAGCAAGTTGATGACATGCACAAGAGGCTACTATGCTTTAATTCATATTTTCTGTATCACAAGCGACGTGGCACTCTGCAAACTACTATGATCGCAAAGCTAGGAAAAATAAAGGCAGAGCAGACCGTGAAAATGAAGGAAAGCGATTTTAGTGGGCAGATTTTCATCCGAATCCTTTGTAAAGCACAGATTCTGAGTTCGAACCAAAACGGCCAAGAGTGCGAAACTAGATCATTCTGTCGTGTAGTGTTGCTGACGGAAATCAATTTCATTGTAAATTGTCGCAACACTGCAGTCTCTGTGCTGCGATTATAGAGTAATCCTTTGTTTGTATTCATCAAATAAATGTAAATTGTGATGATCTGTAAATGTTTCGAATTCAATATAATTTCTAAAATCCTTGACAACAAATGACGCTTTTACTTGTCGGCACATGAATTAACATGACAGTGTGATAAATGACAGCACTGTCGCGACATGTGGATGCTATCAATTACTCAATCATGAGCAATCATTACATAATCCACATCTGAATCAATTTCTTAATGATTATCACAATCAATATTTTATATCAAATTGTAAATCGTATGCCACCATACCAATGAAATGCTGTCAAGCCTCTACAGTGTCTACTAAAAAAATGCATTTCTTCTAATCGTTAAAACAACTATGCATATATCAAAAGTTGGATGTTACTTAACCCATTAAACGCGATTTCTTTGCATATTTCGAATTACATCAATAAACATAGCTTGAAACATCACGAAACATGAATATTTAAACAGGCAGATTGGATGCGAGCCATTTCGGATCGATTTTAAAGATGACATATGCCATCGCGTCCTACCACTCCTAAAAAGTAGCAAATCTTGGATGTGTTAATAAAAAGCAAAATTGAAGCACTGAACTTTATAAAACTGCAATAACAACAATTTGTGTGGTGCGAACATCTTGCTTGTGCATTTCAAATTTCATATTACACGTCCGTTATTCATAGCAACTGCCCTGATGTACTATTCAGCTATATGTAGGCTACGTGTAAATCGAATTCAGATTAGAACAATGTACAATTTATAAGTTTCACTTGTAGTTTTACTCAAAAAATAATTTGTGTAATTGTTGCATGATATAAAAGACATCTCACAACAGTGTATAACTGCTTCTAATACTCATGCAAATACACATGCATTGCACACATGCACTCATATCAGTAATTTTTTCTTTAGTAGGCCCATTTTGCTCTGTTAAACGACTATCTTGCTTATGTGTGTATGCTCAACAGTTCATATCGTCATGAAATATGTCACCAAATGTGGCATGCTTTGAAACACTCGTATCGCACAATCCCACACGGCATTTGTAGCATTTTGTTCGTGAAAGACATTGAGCCAAGGCGCAGTAGCTGATTTGGTGTGACTATCCAATGGTTTATAGCTTTGCCATCGTTGCGCATTGCCACCAATAAATTCTGACGTCCGGCTTCTCCAATGCAATTATTTTTTATATTTTTTAGAGTTTATAATCGTCTTTCTCATCTATACCATGATCGTTAACTTCAGTGGTCGCCAGATGTTGCTATTCTGAAATAAAAGAGAATTATTGAAAATAGCACCGTTTATTTTTCAAAATCATGCTTATCCTGCATCACAAGAGACGAAAATAATCAAGTGTTGTGTCTTCAAAAAGTTAACTTGCTGGTTTACACTAGGTGCAGAAAGTTATCGTAATAGCAACCAAGAAGCTTCTTAAGCAAATAGTGGTGCAAGTGTGGTCAGAGTGTGTCCATCGTTTTCAAACAGTTGGTAGGCCTACTGAGACGGATCCTGATCTCACATGTCGTTCACTTCCTACAATACTTTGCACAAAATTTGCATAATGCAAGATAATAGAAGAGCCAAACAAACTGATAGTTTACAATTTTGCTGTTAAACAAGTGTCACTACAGGGCATTCGATAGACATGTTCATATTTGTAGGTACATGTACAAATTTGGCATAGTACTTGATATATCATCGTCAAGGCCACCTTCGTCCTCCTTACCATTGTCTCTGCACTGTCTTCATCATCTCATAACGGAGGCTGTATCATAATGTCATCCTCTTCATTGCTGATTAGATCATACAGCGCATGAATCGCTGAGGTTTCTTATCCGAAAGATATGCTTATTCTGACATTCACAGTAGCGGATTACGCGATGGCATATTCCAGTACGTATTGCTGCATTGCCACTGAACTAAATCGAATTTGATTATCAGACTGGTGCACAGGGTTAGAAAATACGCCAAATGAAACATTCATGGACACGAAAATATTATGAAAGTTCAAAATTGAATATTTTGCTCAACTTACCAAAACGAAGAATTTCGTCGCGCCATTTTGAAAACAATTTGAATTTCCCGCCAAATGGACGAAATTGAAAAAGTCATTTCACATCACAAATCTTGAACATAGTTATAAGTTATGTTTTGTCAAAAAGAAATGATCCGAAAAACGAGTTTTCACGGCTACAACAAAGCATAAATGGAGGCAAATTACCTGGCATATATATGCCACCGCGTTTAATGGGTTAATACTGCGTTATAAGTAGTACAATATTGACATTTAGAAATCAAGTTTACAATGTTGAATTCGATTCTGTTGCGTGTAAGTCAAAGATTTTTTATATAAGTAATACGCTCACATAAATAAATATAAAGCACTAAATAGTTTCGAAATTAAGATTGTAATAAGTCCGAAATGATAATGTTTATAAAATTCATACAGCAAAATGAATTGATGCTTATTACAGGCACATGCTTACAGAGCATATATCGCGAATTCCAATATTCTCAGTCAGTGAATATTTGGGTAGAGGCGACTTTAATATCACTTGACTTAGAAATAAATGCAAACTACGAGTAAAATAAATGAAAAATATATAATAATATATACCGAGATCGCAGGCTGTTTAGTCTCTGACACCCATAAGTCGAGCTGATCGTTGCAAACGCTAAGACTTCATTCATCCACGCTGAATTTACGAACCTTTTTTATTATTCATGTCATTTTTCCTTTTTTTCAATTTTCTTAATGATTTTTTTCAATGATATTTTTGTTCATTATTCTGGTAATAAAGATTTTCATTCAACTATAAATAAACACGCATATGTAGGCCTATGTATATAATCCTCTACGAATATATTCAGTAATCTACTACTGCTGAGAGCATCTATAAGTAGCATTCAAAAGTAAGCTTTATATGAGAAGTTCTAATAAAATTAGGACTATTGCTTATTGTCTGGTAGCAAATCATTATTTCTGCGGAATCTTGACGAAAGAAATAAGATATTAACCAGTAAAATGATACGGTAGTCGCATTAAGGTTTGATGGCAAGTGACCTACAAGACCGTCGAATTTCATTCAGCCATGAAAGTCAAACCATCTGCATTTGAGAAGAAATGTTGGTTGGTTTTGATGAACTATATTTCAACTGGCACCAGATTCACAGATTTGTTTTACAATTTGTTTTACAGTGCTTGTTAATAAAATGCATTGCACGATCCAATCGATTGAGCTGTTGAAACTTTTGAAGGAACTCAATATCTAAAAAACTTAAATAATGTGCTTGTAGTGCTTACACGAACAGGATGAACAGTTTATACGTGTTCCCAGATTTTTGCTGATCTGCTGAGTAAGGAATGTAGTCGATCACTGTGAATAGTTGGATGCCAATCTCCCTGTGATTGGCAGATTAAAAACAACATGCGAAAACATATTTTGGTGTTCATCTTTGTATGTGGTGCTTGTGCTTGGTAGTGAGCGTTGTAACCACACACTTAGATTTACATGCGCGTGTGTCTTTGGTTTCAAGAATGAATGTATCGTACCTGTCTTCAACTTCAAAATGGCACATCAGAGAATTAGACAACTTGCTCCATCTCGAATGGACTATTTGTGTATCGCTTGGTATTGGAAATGGCAAACAATAAGCTGTCAGCAAAGGACAACAGAGCCAGAGAGAGATGCATGCGTGCTGTGATATCACTTCGCACACACCAAAACACACATCGATGCCTGGCTATCATTCAGTGTATGCAGTGAGGAATGCTGAGAAGAAGATGGTGGAATCATCAGGTGAAGTAATTTTCGTACGCCTGCTACTTTTTTAAATAATGATCGGAAGGGCCAACATTATGGAAAACTTGTGTCCCATGATCTGAATTCTTCGAATCTGAAGGAATTTTGGCAATCGAAGCATTTTGCTTGAACTCACATTAATCCGCAAGGGACGCACGACTTTTTTTCCTATCTCTGTAAGGTATTAGGATTTTAGCTTTCCCTACTCACAAAACTCCCAGCATGTGCCATCGTTTTGAATTATTCAGCACTTCTACACATTTTCTATGCAAATTCAGATCTTTCCAAATCGAATTCAGATCTTTTCAAATAAATTTCAGACATTTCCAGATGGATTTCAGATTATTTCAATTGAATTTCAGATATCCATCAGAAGCTCAACTTTGAAGATATCTGAAATCGACCGTTAAAATACAGAACAACGTATTCCGAACTACGCTGTTTTGCCTTTTATGGGTTCATTTGAATGGTCAGGATGTGAAGCATCATATCCCACAGGTTAGATTTGGTCAACTTTTTTTACTAAAATCATGAGTAGCGATTATGTTCATGAATGTAATGACACTTAAACACTTTGCGTGAAACGCATTTTGCGTTTGACAGAAGTTTATGTTTTTAAATAACAAATCAACGCACTTCGAAAAACGTGATTAAATTTCTGAAACTTTAAAAGGCAAAACAACGTAGTATCAAATACATGATTTTCCAGTGAATGAATTGTCATGCTTTAAAAGGCAAAGTAACGTATAACGAAATAAGTGACTTTTTAGGGAAATAATTTTCATATTTTGAAGAGCAAAATAGCGTTCACGTATTATAAATTACATGCCTCAAATGAAAGAAGTTTTACTTTTTAGCCTGCTACTAAGATAACAATAAATGACTTAGATATCGAGTATCGAGGTCTGTATTAATTTGTTTCATCTCGAAACACGTTCTGCCTTTGAAGAATGTGTCACAATTCCAGCATATACAGACCGTTTCATAAATAATTGCACAAAAAAGTTAACCTATTTTCAAATGTAATTTTCGTGTTGAAGTCCTGGTTCAATTTTAATAAACAATATACCATATGAAACCTTATGTTCCACAGATTATTTTAACATTTTACTTTGGCAGATTTGGCAGAGCGTTGTGTCCGGTCACTTGTGGTCCGCAGAATTAAAAGTATGAATTTTTGGTCAATTCATTCACCGATGCCTACAGACGAAACTGCGCAAAACAGAAGATTAGAATTATCATTATTGAATCAGGCTTGTGTTCAGCTTTCAGATGATATATTTTTTCGAATTTCGACAACATTTGGTGCAGTCTTGCTCAATTAACTTGCTTGATTTTTCGCTAACTTTCGCGTTAAAAATGTTTTTAACGGTCACTCGTTGTGCGTCGATACGGGAGGTTCATTTCAAAATAAGTAATTTCCAAATAATTGAAAAGAAAGAAGTCACTCCCTTCTATTTACGACTTTTTATTTCAATTTAAAAATAAGCACCCGAGTCGACGCGTTTCGTCCGAAGACAGTCTCAAGGGTGGCGTACAAATGTGGAAGGATCCTTAAATACTGATTAGGCATAGTTGTGGCAACTCATTAAACTTGTTCATGACGTCTATTAAGTTTTGGCATTTTCAACGGTATGAAGCGTTTCTAGTTGTGCTAGCTAGTTGTGCTAGCCATTCTAGTTGTAATGGCATTAAATTGTTGAATAAGGATCTCACAACTAAAGTCAGTTATTTCCATCTCTCTACCAGCATGAAATTTTAGATGATGCTCGCTCAAAGCACTTCTGGAATCTCTGTTGCGAATACTACGTTCGTGTTCTTGATAGCGCAACTTGAAAGGTCGACAACTTTGTCCAACATAGAGGTCATTGCACCAAAAGCAATTAAGTCAATAAACTAGATATCTGCTTTTGCAGTTGTATTTAGGACCAATGGCGCTACACACATTACAATTGCATTTTTCTTTGGGTTTGCTTTTATTAATTGAAATAATTTTTTTCCCTGGTTTAGTTAAAAACGTTACCGGAATGTCATATTTAACTTTCAACTTATTTAATTTTCTCAAATGACAATCACTAACGAAATCGAGTGATAAGTGGACGTTGTCTGCCTTGATAGATGGCATTTTATTGTATTTATTTTTATTCGTTTTAACATATTTATGATTAAACCTAAATCCGTTGCTGTTTATTCGATCACTCATAGTGCTCATAGAGTCATAAGCTATGTCTGCATCAGAACTGCGATCATTAATGTATTTTATACTATTTTTTAGAAAATTATTTTTTGCTTTATTTGAAAGCCAACTATTTCTATGTAGAGTTATGCCTGAATGACATGTCTTACTAAACCATTTGTATTTAAGGTTGCCATTCACTGATATGCTTAGGTTTATTAACACGTTTGATCGATTTTTTGCTATCTTTCGCGTTGAAAATGTGTTTGAACGGTCAACTGCACACAACTTAATAACTTTTGCTGTATTAACGCTGCTGCTTTCGAGTTTGGGTTTAAAAGAATGCTGGTGTCATCAGCTCCAAGAATATGTAAGTTGTATCACGATCTGCCCATCCGTTCACTGGCAAACTTCAAATTCATATTGTTCCCATATTCAACCATCGGGTGAGTCATCATTCCCTCTCGGTGGAGTTCAGGATTTCGAATCCTTGATCTGCGCGCACACAAAGGCTTGGCGTCAGACTGAGACTCGCCACCTGTTCACAAACAATAGCAATCTCTTCACGTCGTAGTTGCTGCGCCCGATAAGTGAATCGACAAGACTTTTAGCAACTCATTCAATGATGACAGGAAACGGGGGCAGTGCAGAAACTGCAGAAATTCAATTGAAGAAATCTGAAATCCATCAGGAAATGTCTGAAATTGATTTGGAATTAATTGAAATTGATTGTGTAAAGCTTCAAATCACTACAATAATCGAGCACGAAGACACTATGAGGTTCGAATGAATCGTCAGAGTATTGTCAGTGTTTAGATATCTAACCGCAGTCTGATTTCTTTCATGCGAGTCCTGAACTCTCTTCCACCTTCTCCATTATGGGCAAATCCATTTTAGATAACAGCATTTTCGGCAATTTTTACTTTTTCAACTTTGCAACTTCGTTTCTTTGAAAATCTGCAATTTTTCATGCTCAACTTGAAATCATAGAGGCGACCACACCAAATGAATATTTGTACAACTTATTGTTTATGCTATATTTTGCTGCTTTCCGATGCACCTTGGCCCCTTTTGTGAGATTTTGAAAATGGTAAATATTGTTTCATCAAAAACATTTCGCATGTATAATCACATCATGTTTCTTGATAATTCCTGAGTTTCCTCAAAATCCGGATAAAAAAATCTGATTTAAGTAATAAATTGAAATTTTGAGACAGATCAAGGACGTCTGGTCGAGAGATTACTGGACATTTTGTAAAATTCACAATTGCTAAATTGTGATAATCCATAGTTGACTTTTTTCCTTCGATGCAATAACTAGACAGACAAATGATGAATAGTAGCAAGCAGGGATCCGGAGTCCTATCATTTTGATAGGACTCCGACTCCGGGTGGCAAGTATATAAGCTTAGTTTTTTTTGAAAATTAACTGGTAGCCTACATCATAGATCATTATAGGCTTACCTGAAACGATATTTTTATTGATCATTGCATCAATTATCAATCATTTTCGATGAAGGTTGATCAAATGTCGCTCTAAGTTGGATGCATGCGACTCTTCTCCTCCCATCTTCTTGATGTGTGCTTCACACGGTTTTTCTCCAGTTTCTATCAGGCATGAAAATCCCCATCCTTCTCCAAAAAATATGAGTGCACTTTCGATTTTAATATCCGCTTTAGAGGAGCCATCACATACGATTAACGTATGGGTAAGAGGCAATGCTCTCAAACAAACTACATAGTATTTCATTTTTGTCTCTGATGTGATCTTTGGTGCGTAGGTGTGATCGAGGCTAGGAAGGCTTGTCTTCTCTACTAAATCACCGAGTGAAAAGACAATCCTGTTTTTCACTATCACGGTTCATTCCCTGAACTATTACAAGCTTTGTATGCATTGCTGTCTCTGTACTTTTGTCTGACGGAGAAAGTTGATATCAAGACAATGACAGCTATGCCCGAGAATAAATGATTTGCTTGTATTTTTTGGGTCTAGTTATAGCCCGGATTCTGGAGTCCTAGGACTCCGACTACAGCAAAAATGATAGAACTCCCGGACTCCGACTCCACATCCCTGGTGGCAAGGTTGGGCCTTGGGTTCAGTCTTGGGTTTCGGGTAGTCTTGTGGGGGTCGCCAAGAATTCCCGAACAAAGCGGTCAACTCGTCAGCTTAACCGGGAACGGATGGAGCGATCATGACCCAATTGTATAGAAGAAAGAAGATCAGAAAATGACACCGACAACCTTTCACTGTTTTGTGATAAATTATATGAAGGAAAGAAATCAGCGGCCAGTTAATTAACAAATAAGAATAGCTTGAATCTTAGCATGACATATTTAACAAATTCAGAAATTAATAACATTTTGAATCAAACTGCAATAACTTTTTACACCAGTGATAATTGGCATCTTTCTGGATTATGCTCACAAGGCCATTATTAGCGTCCTCTAATAATGGGCCTATTTACCTACTTTGTTGTGTCTGAGTTTTCAGCCTTCAATTATCGACATTTCGATCAAGTTCAAAAACGATTGAATTTTATTTCGTGTGCTAGTAATTACTCGTAGCATAACAACACAACTGTAGACATGTATGTCCAGATAGTGAGTAGGCCTACTCATGTGGGGTGCAAATAATATTCAGACAATGTTTGTTTACGAACCTATGTTAATTGTCAAGCCACTGCTTGACGGTGTAATATCCTCTTAGTCTAACCCTTTAGCATCAGAATCACTATTCCGACGCAACTCAGCCTGTAAATAACGTCACAATTAACCATTAACTAACTTCACCTTAAGATTATAAATCTTAAAAGTCACAAAAAAATGTTTTCTTTCATTTATACTCCTTTTTTAACGTTTCGTTTTAATATTTATTTCATTTAAGAGTTCATCATTTCATTTCTTGAATTTGATTTTCATATGATTTTATTTTATTTTTATAATGTTTTTTTCAATGTTTTATTCATTTGTAAGCTTTAATAAATTTAATTTTCATCTAGGGGTTTAACGTCTAACTTAAAACTAAGTTATTTGAGACAACTACAGATGTTTCACATGTTCAGTTTAATCTCCCTTTTGTTATGATTATATATAGATAAACGTTACGTGACGCTGATAGGGTCCAGATGGGAAAGGCTTAAGCGTCATCACGATGTTTAGATTAAGGTTTAGGATAGCGCCTCGAATTGTCCCTCTAGTCACAATTACATAATAAGGTTTATTAACGATTCTGCTTGAATTATCAAGTCATTAGGACTTCAGACCCTTGTCAGGTAAGCAGACAATTCCAGTCTTGTGAATTATTAATAACTTTTTAGTATTAAGATACTCGTAATTTGAGTTGGTATTAAGAGGTTTTCTTTGCAGTAATAATTTATTTATTTATGGCTAATTAACTATTTTTTTTCAACTACCTAAATACGATTTTGTGATATTATTCACTTCCCTTTGCGACGGAATAAACTTGACCAATAACTCAAACTAGGAAAAACAGATGTCTCTTCGATGCAGATTATTTATTCTTGCCGAATTTTCGACAGACAGAGCGTCTGTCATCTTTCAGGGCAAACGACACAATGTAACTTCAATGTCCAGCAATACGCGCAAACTACAATTGAACACTCTTTATGACAGAACGGAATTTGGCTAAATCGTGCCATACATCCATAAAACAAAAGGGTTAACAGCAAAAGTAACTAAATGAAACCAGAACTCAAGAAATACACATACAACTGACAGAAAGCATCATAAAATAAACTACTAATAATTGCAAAACAAATAAAATAAAGCTGAAAGCAACAAAAGAATGAAGCCCTTACCTAAAATTAAGACAATGCTATCAACCGGATTATGCAGCAAGGAGACACAGTTGATGTCATCAAGTTCTACAGAGAAGTTTGTGAACTTTTTTTCGTGCGCCTGCAAACTTTTTTAATAATCATCGGAAGGGCCAACATGATCGAGAAAACTTTCGCGCAGTGATCTGAATTCTTCGAATCTGAAGGAATCACCACGATCGGAGCATTTTGAAAGAATCCACAACAATCCGCAAGCGACGTACGACTATTTTTCCTATCTCTGCAAGGTACTAAAGATTTCTTTTTGCCCACTTAATAAGTTCCTGCATGTGCCATCGTTTTGAATCAGTTTGCACTTCTAGCAAAGTGATGCAGTCAAACAACCTAATTCTGTTTGGAGACCAGTTATCTGAGCTATTGAGATAACATGGATATCCATCAATACGATTTATGTTTAGGTCTAACGTGAAAAATCTAAATCTTACTCAATAGTAAAGAAACGGATCTAGCGCAAGCATAGTGACTCGCATATGGAAGTTTTGTCGACGAAGAGTTCTCTCAGGGTCAAATCGCTACTCGTTGTTATGCTTCAAAGTCGTCGGCAATGCTTGTTCAACGGAATATGACTTCTGGAAATTCTTATGCAGCAAACCGACGAAATTGTGGACGCCATAAGATGACCGATTCAGAGAGCGTAGGCCTACTGTTCGACAAGAGAGGATAATCACGTCGTCTCAGCTACAAAGAACACGGCAGAAGCGTGTTCAGAAAAGGGTATTTCCACATTTCGTGAGTGCTGGTTTCCGGAAAACAGCGGGATGCTTATGAAAGACGGAGGAAGACTTCCCTGCCACACTGTCCTTGTTGTGAAGCGACATTTTGATGACATCAGCGCCACTATGTTGGAAGGAACATCTCCGATGTAAACCATTCAGAACATTAATGCGCTATCATGGTGCATCGGCTTCATAAGATATTACATAAGATATTTGGGTTGCTAATTATAAAACAATAACGCAGCGTTATCATGTCCAAATGGAAGTTTCTTATCGAAATGTCGAAGGTAGAAATATTTTGTGTTTGAGTGCCTGGTGTCTTTGGAACAATCAATAGATGTCTATATTGTGGCATAATGTTGGCATGCATGCCTTTTTAATGTATTGACAAGGGTGAAAGATAATATGACGCCAACAAGTAGCTAGCTGTAAAAAACTAAAAAATATGGGTGGTCCCAATAAAATGTCGCAGGCTGTAAATAGGCCTACATCTTCAATAATTATCATTGAATTATTGAATAGACCTGGCCTACTCGAAATATTAAGTTTTATACAGATGTCGATCATCCAGTTTACATTGAAGTCTAATGTAAATCATGTATTTGAATGGAAGCATGATAAGACATGCTAGTATCAAATGTATGAATACAAATTAATTACCTTACAGAATTTATTAGCATCATTCGCGGCCATAACGGACATAGTTACTCACCAAGTGCCGGAGTTTCAGAGCTACCCTACGCTTAGTTTCGGCATGACTGATAATTAGGGCAGTCGGGAAGAAGCGCAACGTCAGTGAGCCTGAAGAAAATAATCTTTTTGAGTAAGTGCACATGTCACTTTGATGTATCCTAATAGTACACTGTAGACCATAGACCGACAATTATCCTACAAAATTACTTACAAAATCAACCGACGATTGTCACCTCCAATATCCTGCGATATCCGACGAATTTATAGGTTCTCCACCGACATCAAAACAGATGCTTTGTATGCAAATTAACTAAACAGAAACTGTTGAATATTGATTAATTTTTTCGATTAGTGATTGCTTGATTTATCTGTACTATTGTGTGGCAAAACCATGATTCATTTTGACATAATCTAATTAATTACCATAAATACATTTTTGTTAAAATTTAAGCTATAATTCATTGCTATTCATTTAGTCGCTTTTTGTCAGATATTGTAGGTGTTCAGTGGCAATTATCCTACAAGCACTAACAATGACCGAAAAATAGATTTTTTTAGTGTTTTAGCGTTTATGATAAGTGTAGAAAATTATCTTTCTCGTAAATTGCGATTTTTTATAATGAGAAGAAATATAGTTAAAAGAATAGTTGATCTGACATTTGAAGAACTTACAACCGCTAGCAAATTAGATACATGCACTGATCACCATCATTTATTCGAAGAATCAACACGAAAAATTTGGATAAAGAGATCCATTAGATTATGTCGTCAACAATTTGAAATTACTGATGCTCGTAAAAGAAACACGAAAAAGAAGAATTCTGCCGAAATCGGCATTACATAGGCCTAGTAAAATGAGATGTCTTTGAAAATGAAGGTTTCAGCTTTCAGAATGTTTGTCACATGCCTCGTATTTTATTTAATAGATGTTTCTTGTTTCAATCCTCTCACAATCGATTTGTCGCATCATTCTCTATGAGTTCTTAGGTTTTATCATTTAGCACATGTAACGTTAGAATGTTTATATTTCAAATTATTGAATTATAAATATATGTTTATCTATTTAATTTCACGTTTTGTGATATTCATATTCATGCCATGCTCTTGTCATGCTATATCATAGAATAATCTTTATTGGACTGAGATTGGGTTCATTTGCTATGTATGTTATCATTAAGTTTTCTTGAAATTATACCGTCCAGCTCTGTTCATCACAAATGTTTCTTTAATGTGACGCAAAACTGAGCGACAATAAGCTTGTTGGCACCCGGTGATATCCCCACCGATGAGTGGATAATACTGAATGATATTCAGGGGGACCCAGTATCATGCTTTTAATTGTCTCAATTTCATGTGCTTCTTTTTTATACGCTATTTATCATTTCAGATAAAAGCAATCATCAATCGCAGTCATGAAAGCACGATCGAATGCGCCTGGCATCTCAAAGAAGGTAATTCAAAGTTATGTGTCAGACAAAAACAATTAATCCGAATGTACAGGGTCGGCAAAAATAAGTGGGACACGTATTTTTCAGTGTCATTTCTTCCATCAAATGACTTTAGAATGTTGTGCATCTAATTGATCGATATTATTCTCGTTAAGTAACCACCATTAGTGTTCAATATTCCACTGGCACTTCATTATAAGTTTACTTCATGTCATTCAGGTAAAATTTAGGCCCGCTCAAGTCATTGAATGCCCGATAGGCACAGAAAGGCAAAAACACAATTTCGGAAACCCTCCCACTTTTTTATTTTACTTCAAAATCATCATGCTTTATGAGAAAAACAATAATTTATCGTTAGTCTCTCCCCAATACTTTTTTCCAATATGCGAGTGATTTGAATAAAAAGGCAGATGTTATGCGCCAGACGTTTCGCGTACCAGCCGCTTTCTCAATGGCAAAAATCTATTAAAATTTTACAACTCGAGTATATATAGGAATTGCTAAAAACATGATGCCAGTTCGTGACGACGATTTAGAGCCGGCTTCATTTGTGCAATCAATTGTGATTCGCTGATGCTGGTTTTGACAGGGCAATCTAAAATTCGCAGTATGCTGACGTCAAAGTCTTCAATATTGTTCGCGGCACATTTCAAGCAGTGATCAGCCAAGGCACTTGCTGTGTCTCCATTCACGATGCTTCTGCGATGTTCATTAAATCTCAACCGAAATGGGCGTGAAGATTTACCTACATGTATGTGACTAGAAGAACAAAAATGACAAATAAACTGATAAACTACAAAACGAACATTGCAATTAATATAATTAGGTAGTTTACTACAAAGAACACAATTATCGTGTTTAATATTCCTATCCTTACTGCGAAATAAATGACATAATCTTTTGTTGCTTTTATTTACGAATCTAATGTTAAGTTTATGTTTGCGAATGAGATAATTAATTTTACGAGAACAACTATCACTAATAAAATCGATATTTAAAACAACTTTATTTTCATTACTAGCTTTTGATTTCCGCGAGCGTTTATTAATAACGAAATCTCTATCTGAAAAACCATTACGCTTGAGACGAGATTTAGTTTTGGCTATAGCTTCGACGCTAAGAGAGTTGGAGCTACTTCTCTTATCGATGCTGTCAAAAGTGTTGACAATGAAGTTCCTCTTTACATGATTGGGGACCCAACTATCTTTAGTAAGGGTGCAACCAGACGCTATTTCTTTTTGAAAATGACAAAAATGAATTTTGATATTTATCCATATTGTCAAATCTAGATAGTTCAAGTAGTTACTCTCAGGGACATCGATCGTAAACTTAATATCTTTATTTACTGAGTTAAAGACATTGGTGATAACATCGAAGTCAAAATTACAGCTAAACGGGCCCATGATGACGTCATCAATGTAACGTTTATAGACGGTGGGGACAATATCATAATTATCTTTAAGGATACCTAAGGCTTTGGTTTCTATGCTATGCATGAAGATAATAGCGAAGGCCGGAGCATATTGAGCACCCATAGGGCAACCTTTCTTTTGTAAATATATTTTTTCGTTGAAAGCTATTTCGTAGTTCTGAGATATAAAGTTAAGCATACGCATGAGATCATCAACGGTTACATTTAAATTATCAATTAAATCCCAGTGGTTTATGCAAAACTCCTTAACGACCTCTAAACCATATCTCAATGGAATCGACGGATATAAATTCTTGACATCTAACGATATGAAGATATGATCCGCAAAATTATTAGAATTATTTAAGTGATCGAGAATATCAACTAACTGATGAGAGCTTTTGAGGTGTGCTGGGACAAACTCAACAAGTTGGTTCAAAAGCCTACTACAGCACCAATCAATTTTGTTTGTGGGGGTATTTATCGAAGATGCAATCGGGCGCATCTGGTAAGCCGAGTCTTTCAAATCTTTATGATCTTTTACTAGTGTGTAGAAATTAGCAGGTTGACTACCTGTCACACGCAATTTCTCTAAATTACTTTTGGAGAGCTTATTTTTAAAAATTGAGTTGATCATTTTATTGGCTTGTTTCTCAATGGCATTTACTTTAGAGTGTTTGCGAACTTCGTAATTACAAGAATCATTAAGTATAGACTCAGACCACTCTACATAATTATTTTTGTTAGTTATACATAATTTTTTAGTCTTATCAGTAGGTATAATCGCAAGATTATTGTCTTTTACAAAATTTTTCGTTACTGCGATTTCTTTTTGAATCGTTTTATAATGAACATTGTTTTTAACAAATTTCATTTCTTTTTCAACAACGTTTAATACTTCAAATTTAAAAAGTTCGAGTCTCTTTTCTTTATCGGGATCCATACGGGGCGGTAAGTTGACTCTATTGCGGTCAAACGGAATGATAACGTTTTGATCATTCAAATTACGATCTTCAAATTTATCGCTCCAACGCATTCGGTAGGTCATGTGATCGAGACACATCTTGATATCTTCAATAGAATTTTTATTGATTTTAATAGGCTTTCATCATGCTTTCTTCATAGTGACAAATATTCAATTGAAGCATTCGACACTTCATAATTTTGTGATTAATGATTTGTCTTGAATGTCTGTCAGTAAGCCATAGTAGGCCTATCGATCTTCTGTCATCATCACTAAAAAAAACAATTTTGTCGTAGAATAACTTTATTGAAAGGCCACAAATTTATTGTCAAATCTGTTGTCAGCTTTCTATGAACAGATTCTTGTCAAATCTATTGTCAGCTTTCTACGAACACATTATTTTCATGTGAGACGCTGCTTGTTCGCATCACTTATAATTTAAAGAAATTGAATTTGAATATGAAAAGCAAGCAAGACAAAATTGTTTTTTAGTGATGATGGCAGAAGATTGGAATAGCCGAAAAGACAGTAATGAATCTCTCTTCATTTTATTTCAATAGTAATCGTAATCTCTTTGTTGACAGATACTTTACGAGTCATTCATTGGGCTGCAACTTACTAGACAAAGGTCGTACGATGACTGGAACTACTTCAGCCAACCGCAGAGATGTTCCAAAGGAGATGAAACCTGCGAAGGATCGGTTGTTGCACTCTACAATGGAGCTATGGGATCGTGAAAATAGAATATTATTGCTGTCATATATTCCTAAGAAGGGAGAAAGTGTTTTAATGATGACATCATCTCACTCATCTCCGGCATTCAAACGGACCGTTCAGATAATAAGCCATTGGTAATTCACGACTACAATCAAGGTAAGGGAGGGGTCGATTTACTGGACTCGTGTATTGAAGATTTTGCCACAAAACGGAAAACGAATCGCTATACGTTTCTGATTTTTTCAGTAAAATTCAAGGCATTTGTATATATAACTTTGTAATAACTCAGAGTTCGCCATCAATAAAAACGAAGAATTGCAGAAGAAAATTTATGATGCAAGTTGCAGAGGAGTTGGCCTAAGAAAATATGATGTCCAGACTGATGAATCCAGCCATATATGCGCAAGCAAAGGATTCCTTCCGGCGATTCGGGCTGAACAGGCCTTTTGCTCAAAGTGTTCAGCAGCATCCTGTGGATAAAACACCTAAGCAATGTTCGATGTGTCGCAGAACAACTCGCAATACTTGCAATAATTGTACGAAACGAACATGCAGTTTGCATAAGAAAACATCTATTTTATGTTTGCAATGTAACGATTCTTTATAATCACATGCACAATGTACATGTATAACGGATGACCTGTTTCTTTCTTTATCTCGTCGCTCTTTGCATCTCGTAACATAATGTTCATGTTGTTTTGCATGTACCGTAGTACACACTGTTTACATGCTGTCATGCTGTTTTTATCTTATTGGATGCTTACAATCCGTAAATTGTGACTTTATCAAATATCTTACATTTGTAAGCAGGTGGTCAGAATAAGGTGTTAAAAAATCCGGTCGTTTGAGGGTTAAGGACCCCACCATTGTTAAAGTTAAATAATAAACCATTTATCTCTTTGAATTGAAATCAGAAGAATTGCACACAAAAAAACTCGAAGCACGATAGAGCAAAAATACTGTGTGCTCAAGTGTAAGACATGCGCACTCAAAGTGATGCAGTATCATATATCATTTCACACAGATTATGGAATTCGGAGAGCCATTTTACAAAAAGGAGTTGGAGAAATCCTCTTATTTTGAAGAGAATCACACAACCTCATCTTCGTGCTTCAGTGAAGTCGGGACTGCAACTCATTGGTACTTCATTTTCTGATTAACTTGCCTGGAGTCCGTAAAAGACCCCACTCCACCAACCAACCGCTAGTCTAGCATTCCTTGTAGGTTGTCAAGTTATAACTGCAACCGAAAACACAGATGATTGCAAACAGAGTCTATATTGAAGATTCCAATCAATTAAGCAAAAATAATTGACTAAGTTAAATTGAGAAACTTGTAACAAAAGCTTATTGTTAATTTCATGTCATCTTTCAGATCAGGAAATAAAAGAAAAAGTAGATTCTTTTATAGAATTTAATAGCAAATATTACTACATTGATTAGAAATCTTATAAGAAATCTATAAGAAATCATATAAAGAAGATATCTTAAGTTGAATCTTATCTTGTGACAAGATTGTGTTCCTCTGTTCATCTGACTAGTAACGCGCATCTACTGATTCAGCTTCAGCTTCAGCTTCGTCATCCGTTGAATCGAATAGAGAGACTTCACTTGCGGGGTCAGACTGCCATATACTGTTCATCATCCAACGGAAATACAAGATAGTGAGAACTACAAACAACATAAGCGCAAACACAACAACAACAACAACGTAAGTATCAGTTTTGAGAGGCGTATTTACGACACCGACGGAGAATTGCGATTGAGATATCCCGTGTTTGTTGGATGCGTGACAAATCCATATACCCTTGTCAATGAATATGGTATTGCTAATTTCTAATATTAAAAAGAGATATGACCTCGATTTAACATTATAGACCGCGAATTTGCCAGTTTTGTTAGAAACAGCGCTCCCAAATCTTGACCACGATGCTTCTGCTGCGTCCTTTGAGTATATTGTGCAATTCAAAACAGCTTTTTCTCCACGGTCTACGGATACTTTAAAATTTCCTGTGATGACAGGAACTTTACTTTTCACGGTTGTTGTTGTTGTTAGCTGTTGTATGATGAGGAAACTGAAAATTTGAAATTTAATCCAAAATATCGACGTAGCAGACATTCCACCAAATTATCTGAAAAGAAAGCCAAATGCAAGGCAAGGTTTTAAAATTTAAAAGGGACGTTTGAGACAACGTATCTATAAATTGAACGCAAGGTATACACTACAAACGTGACCTCAAATCAGAATGGCGTAGAACTTGCACAAGTTAGTCATATTGTCTTTGAGTCATATCGCACGCACCTGATCGCATGATTTTAGATCACGACTGAGGCAACTCGATACCTAGCAGGTAGCTGATGTTGTTTCACAAAAATATTAAAACGACGATGAAGATGTAATAATTCGAAGATGAATTACGCAAATAGAACCCTAATTTTTGAAAATGAACCTTTTCATGAAGAAATATCATTCTATTTTAGGGGGAACGCGATTTACAATTATGCACTTGGGTCATTCCATGACGATTCATCCAATGGCATGTGGCACCTAATCAAACTTTGCATCCAGCATCTGCTCGGTATAAAGGAATTCTTGTATCAATTTCAATTGGCAACTGGCATGTAGAACGGAGCTACATGCCTCCAAAGATGGTGAAAAAATAGGCTACGCGAAAAAACACAAACAATTTAAACTTATCTCACAACTTTCTATATTCTTGTTACCCGTAATAGCTATAATAAGAGTTTTTAGTAATCTCAATAGATTTTGTAAAGAAAGACTTACATCAGAAAGACACAATTGTAAAGAAAGACACAATCATTCTCAACGGATCTACGATTGAAAATGAAGAAAAAGATTGAATTCCTGGAGAAGAAATGCACTGATGAAGAAGACATGACAAATGTACTTGATGGAGTTTATGTCGGTGATCAGAATATTGAACATTATTCCTAAGATGCAGTTTGTTATAGTGCATGCACCATTCAAGAAGAAGAAAGAAAACTTCTACAACTTCCACCAAGTTTCTCACTACATGAAAAGGTGGACATTACCAAGTGTGAGGTTCAAGTTGAGAAATCACTTGCAAAATTTAGATGGTCTATAAGCAACAAAGATGAAACAACAAACATTCCTCAAACCGAAAATGAACAAACTTCCATGAATGTTGAAACAAATACGATTGATTTCAGAAAAATGACAGCCACAGGCTTGCCATTCAATAGAAGAATCTACTTGCCAAATCCACTTGATTATGAACATGAAATCAGCCTTCAATACTTGAAAAATCAATTAATGAGCAAAATAAAAGACTATTCATTATCAAAAAACGATTCGAATATAAAATGGCACAACCTACTAACAAGTAAAGAAGAAAGTGGTCTCAAATCACTTGTCAAAAGAGAGAAGAAAGGAGACATTGTCATCTATCAAACTGATAAAAGTGGGCGATTCTCAGTCGACACAAAAAGTAATTACAAAGAAATGAGTAAACAACATATTGCAAATGACATTGACATTACCGAGTGTGAAATCACGAAAATTGAACAGCGGATGAATGCACATGCAGTATTTTGGACAAGAATACTACAGGCTGGACATTTTACCAACGATCATTTGAGAATCAGAAATAACATAATCAACAATTGTAGCAATATACCTCCACTATACACGTTGAGAAAAGATCACAGAGAATGCTTGGATACATCAGTAGGTCCTCCAGGTAGACCAGTTTGCGGATCGGTTAACTTTCCGAAAAATCGATTATCTCACCTGTTGAGTAGTATTCTATCACAAATCTGGATAAACGATAAAAAGACTGTCTGCCTCAACACAGAAGAACTAATTGCTGACTATACAACAGAGTTAGTTAATGATTTAAATTCAACACAAAATATCATAATAAGCTCAGCAGATGTCAAAGTATTATACCCCAGTCTGAACATTGAATTTGCTATTGAAAAAGTTTGTGAACTGCTTGAAAAATCAGAAATCAAAATGGACGGCAAAGATTATCGTGAAATAGGATTAGATCTTTCTTTGAATAAATCCAAAGAAGAACTTATTGAAATGGGGATATCAAATTTCTGTCCAACAAGAAAGACAAATGTCGGAAGACCACCAACCATTACAGGCAATAGAATGGAAGAAAAGATAAATAAAAGATACGCGATGTGGAAACAACCTTGCATGGTTCCAGAAAATGAACACTCAAAAAGAAAATTATTAACAGAAGCTATCAAAATCGGTTTGCAAACAGTAATAAAAAATCACATATACAAGTTTGATGACCATATCAAATTACAAAAAGATGGCGGACCAATCCGACTTGAATTGACTGGAGTAATCGCACGAATCTTCATGATGTGGTGGGATGAAAACTAATCAAGGAATTAGTATTCAGTTTGTACTTGTACTTGTACTTGTAATTTGTACTTGGCAGAAATCGATCGGCAGAATATACTACATTTATTGGAAATCTAGTGGTCATTCTATCTTCTATCTTTTCTATATAAATTTAGTCATTTGCATTTTACTATCCATTTTATATACCTCGTTTAATGGGTTAAGTCAGATAGCAAAAAATATGTCAATATTACATACTACTGCCAAATAAGTTTTTTCAGTACTGCCAGTCGTGAATATTTCTTTTTGATAGTGTGGTATTTAACTAGATTAGATTTATTGTGATTTTTATGCTGCATGTCGTCGGTGCTACTTGCCTAGTAACATTAACAGGACGCTTGGTTAACTCTACTTAACACTAGAAGGACCAAGAAATTTCACTACCTAGAAGGACCAAAGCGGTCATAATTGATCGGCATATCTTAAGTAGTTAATTAAACTATTTTCATCCATTCAATTATATATATATATGAGCAAGGCTTCAGTTCATGCCTTTTAGTTCATGCAGCCAACGTGTCATTCGTTATTGTCGAAAAGCGTTTTGTGACGTAAGAACTAGCCCATTTCCACCAATGAGAGAAATCTACAAAGCTTGTTGTTCAAGAAGTGAACATCTCTCTTTTTATTGCAATTTGCTGTGACTCTATATTTCAGTTTGTGTCTTGCAACGCTAAGTGCATGTGGAATTGAGAAAGGAAATAAATCTCGAAACCGGCCTTCCACAGCTAAAATTTTTGTCTCTTCTCACAAGGTTGGATAGTAGCTGGTGCGGCGTGGGAGCCTGGAAATACTCTTCAGTATTTTCAATAAATATATATATATATATATATATATATATATGATCATAAGTAATCGCCATGAGACATAATAATAAAGATAAATTAAAAAATCAACGTAGTCTCAAGATAGAAATTGTTTATTCACGAATTTTCGTCTAAGACTTCATCAGGTGAACGAAGTAAATGTACATGAAGTGAAATGACATTGCATTATAAAGAAAAGTAACAAGAGTTCAACACGTGTATGCCCAGGCGGCATCATTATCTTCTCACATTTATCTGAGGCTTAACGGCTTCAATTGTTGACATTTCCACACGGCGGCGATGATAAGAATCAAAGAGCCCGCGGGAGATAATTGAAGGAGAAATATGGCGTAACAGAGGGGGGCAATTGTGTTTAATTTTAAAATGATGGAAAACTTGGCTGCTGGTTGTATGTAGGTGTTCATCAATTCTTTTTCTGAAAGTGCGATGCGTTTCACCTACATAACTTTCCGAACAGATATTGCAGACAATTTTGTAGACAATATTTTTAGAATTGCATAAATTCTGGCCTTTACAAACACAACGACTTTTGCAACTGATGGGTGGTTGTTGATAAAATTGTTGGGAAAGAGGGGCTTTAGTTCTAAAGATCGGAATGATGGGAATCGGCAGATTAGATTTCCTTATACAGTTATACACTTTATTAACCCAACGATCATTAACATACGGAACGTTAATCCGAATAGCGTCTTGTTTCGTATTTCTGTTTTTAGGCACAGTTTCACTATAAAGATACTTATCTAGGACTGACAAAGGATAACCATTAGCTCTAAACCTCTGCGAAAGAAGATTAAGAGACTGCTTGACAAGCGTCTGGGACGATGAGTTGCGTAAAGCTCGTAAGCGTTCAGTCTTAATAATATTAATGTGCTTCTGCGCGAAGTGAAACTGACTGCATTGATATCGCATTTACATTTCATGAAGGAATGTAAACGTCGTGAGGTTATTCCGAATGGATTGACAGTGGCTAACAAACTAGCTTCTACATACCCTTGTGGTGAGGCGGTTCTTCTAGCCAGGAGACAGAGTCGACAGTGGATTTCTCTTGCCATTAAAAGGACTTACGCGAACTTGGTGAGGTGGCAAAGCCGTGCAGCAGGACCTTTGACGGAGGAGGACTCAAACACGGTCTCAATCATCGTGAAACAGCTACAGCAACGAAAGGACAACAAACTGCATAAATTGCTAACTTATTCTACTGACAGGATGGAAGAAGACCAGCCTCCGCCGGTGGACTGTTTCACCAATGAATCTTCTCACGTATTCTCAGATGAACAGTCATCGGTGTTGGACAAAGGACCTTCATTTGTCCCTAGTGCAAGCGGGAAGAATTTCAACAGCGGTTCAAACATCATCAACGCTTCAATAGACAAGATCCGTCGTGTTATGTCCTACCATCTTCAAGATGACAAATCTTCGGAGACACCCAGCGAACAGAGTGAAGTGAGATCCTCTTTATGGAAATGCAAGGATCCCAAATCGAAGACTTTGTCTCGTGAGTTGTGTACTAACATTCCTGACAAGATTAATAGTAAGATCGATGACTTGCAGTATCAGCTTGTGACTGAGTTTGACAAAATTAAATCTGTTCACAGTAGTAACTCTATGTTTAAGGTCGTCAGTGAGATCCGTAAATCTCCTGATATTAGGGTTGTACCCTCTGATAAGTCTAATCGCTTAATAGCCATTGATACTACTCATTATGACCAACTCTTTGAGGAGCACATGGATAATTATGTTGAGACAAACCCCACCCTCCCTTCATCGAGACAATTATCCTTTAACCGCAAATTGAAAGCGGTTGCTAATAGGCAAACGGACAGTCAGATAAAGATTTGTCTTCAGAATGTGATGTGTAGTGAGCCTATTCCGAGTAATATGAATCTTCTCATCAAAGATCACAAAGATCCTATTAGAGGCAGACCAGTTGTTAGTGCTACAGATACTCCGGCTACCCCATTGTGTAAATTACTTGCGATGGTCTTCAAACCCATTCTTGATAAGATTGATGCTCATCTTCAAGACACCAGCGCCTTCGTTCAATCCATTACAAAGATTAGGATTAGTAAGATGAATCAAAATTCATTCTCTTTTGGTTCTCTGGATGTTTCCAATTTATATGGAAGTATCCCTCTTACCGGTGTCAACAATGTCTTGGATATTTTTGCTAGCCTGTTCTTGGTAAATGCTCACCTTACTGAGTGGTCTTCACTAGATAGGCAATCTTTGCTTGATTTATTGGGTTTAGCGATCAAATCTGATATCATTTGTATTAAAGACAAGTTTTACAATCAATGTCGGGGTTTAGCAATGGGTAACCCCCTTTCCCCTATCTTGGCCATCGTGTACATGAATTTCATAGAAAAACAGATTATGGAGAGGTCAACGGATATCATATACTGGCGTAGGTACATTGATGATATTTTCTTCGTCTTTGCCGGTCTACCTGAAGATTTACTCTCCCTGTCCAATTCCATTTCTAAGAACATCAGATTTACGTTAGAAACACCTGGTGAGGGGAAAACGGAAATTTCGTTTCTTGACACTTGCACTTTTTTACTTGATTTGGAAGATTGTGTTACGTTTCAAACCTGCCTTTTTATCAAAAGTGTTCATAGTGGTCACATTCTTCCTTGGGATAGTGCCGTCCCGCGGATGAGGAAAATTAATATTATTAAGACTGAACGCTTACTAGCTTTACGCAACTCATCGTCCCAGACGCTTGTCAAGCAGTCTCTTAATCTTCTTTCGCAGAGGTTTAGAGCTAATGGTTATCCTTTGTCAGTCCTAGATAAGTATCTTTATAGTGAAACTGTGCCTAAAAACAGAAATACGAAACAAGACGCTATTCGGATTAACGTTCCGTATGTTAATGATCGTTGGGTTAATAAAGTGTATAACTGTATAAGGAAATCTAATCTGCCGATTCCCATCATTCCGATCTTTAGAACTAAAGCCCCTCTTTCCCAACAATTTTATCAACAACCACCCATCAGTTGCAAAAGTCGTTGTGTTTGTAAAGGCCAGAATTTATGCAATTCTAAAAATATTGTCTACAAAATTGTCTGCAATATCTGTTCGGAAAGTTATGTAGGTGAAACGCATCGCACTTTCAGAAAAAGAATTGATGAACACCTACATACAACCAGCAGCCAAGTTTTCCATCATTTTAAAATTAAACACAATTGCCCCCCTCTGTTACGCCATATTTCTCCTTCAATTATCTCCCGCGGGCTCTTTGATTCTTATCATCGCCGCCGTGTGGAAATGTCAACAATTGAAGCCGTTAAGCCTCAGATATATGTGAGAAGATAATGATGCCGCCTGGGCATACACGTGTTGAACTCTTGTTACTTTTCTTTATAATGCAATGTCATTTCACTTCATGTACATTTACTTCGTTCACCTGATGAAGTCTTAGACGAAAATTCGTGAATAAACAATTTCTATCTTGAGACTACGTTGATTTTTTAATTTATCTATATATATATATATATGAGCAAGGCTTCATTTTGATTGACTGTTTTGCGATCTTATTCAGAGATTTCATTGTATTAAACGCGCTTTTATATTTCGAAAAAGACTCATGACTTCAAGTGGAAAGTTCAGGGCGTTCCACTAACTAGATTTTCCAACCTTTTTGATATGTTGATAAGGGATCTTTTCTCTGCAAGATAGACCCACTCTTGAAACTATTCCCATTTATGGCGGGTTGAAGTGTATTTCGCTGTAGACTGTCTGGACTAGATGTTTAGAATTAAAACTTTTCATTAAATTTCTCTGAAAAGAATGCATATTAAGCACAGAATTTAGCATCTCAAGAGCAATGCATAATTCAGTGTGGATCGAAAACCCTTCAGAGACACAGGGAGAATTGCCTACAAATCAGGGTGACAAGTTAACTCGGGCTCAGTTTCTCATTGTATTACCGCCTGCAACGCATCATTGATATTGTCTTGCTGTCTCGATGCGAGTTAACTCGGGCTGAGTTTCTCATTGTATTACCGCCTGCAACGCATCATTGATATTGTCTTGCTGTCTCGATGCGAGTTAACTCGGGCTCAGTTACTCATTGTATTGCCGCCTGCAACGCATCTTTGATATTGTCTTGCTGTCTCGATGCGAGTTAACTCGGGCTCAGTTACTCATTGTATTGCCGCCTGCAACGCATCATTGATATTGTCTTGCTGTCTCGATGCGAGTTAACTCGGGCTCAGTTTCTCATTGTATTACCGCCTGCAACGCATCATTGATATTGTCTTGCTGTCTCGATGCGAGTTAACTCGGGCTCAGTTTCTCATTGTATTGCGCTTGCAACGCATCATTGATATTGTCTTGCTGTCTCGATGCGAGTTAACTCGGGCTCAGTTTCTCATTGTATTGCGCTTGCAACGCATCATTGATATTGTCTTGCTGTCTCGATGCGAGTTAACTCGGGCTCAGTTTCTCATTGTATTACCTCCTGCAACGCATCATTGATATTGTCTTGCTGTCTCGATGCGAGTTAACTCGGGCTCAGTTTCTCATTGTATTACCGCCTGCAACGCATCATTGATATTGTCTTGCTGTCTCGATGCGAGTTAACTCGGGCTCAGTTTCTCATTGTATTACCGCCTGCAACGCATCATTGATATTGTCTTGCTGTCTCGATGCGAGTTAACTCGGGCTCGGTTTCTCATTGTATTACCGCCTGCAACGCATCATTGATATTGTCTTGCTGTCTCGATGCGAGTTAACTCGGGCTCGGTTTCTCATTGTATTACCGCCTGCAACGCATCATTGATATTGTCTTGCTGTCTCGATGCGAGTTAACTCGGGCTCGGTTTCTCATTGTATTACCGCCTGCAACGCATCATTGATATTGTCTTGCTGTCTCGATGCGAGTTAACTCGGGCTCAGTTTCTCATTGTATTACCGTCTGCAACGCACCAGTGATACTACATATCCATTTATTTACAATTATCCATCCTGAATGGTCATATTTTCAATTTGATGCAGACCTATACAATACAAGATGATACAGAAAAGTCGATTATTTTCTCATCATCGGTGCTTCATCTGCTGTTAACAAATATTTCTATATTGTATCACTCTAGGAAACGACACCTTTAGAGAAGCTAAATGTCAAGTTTTGATGATTTTTTGGCATTCAGAATGAAGAAAAAATACAAATTTATAGTATGGATCATTTTGGTAAAGAGTACTTCACCGCAGTAGTTGCGCTATTACTGTCACCGCCTCAGTTAATGGTTAATTGTTCTCGAGCAAGTAATATACTTAATTCACATTTATAATGGACTATTTACAATTTGTACTATTCTATATTTCTAATTGTAAATTAAAATCTAATTTACATTTGTAGTATACTTGTGAAACACAGGTACTGCTCAGCACAATTAAAAGGGGTTCACATAATTCATCGCTTTAGAAAAGACTAGATCGTGTGATATAATGAGCTTGATATCATAAAAAGGGAAACTCTAATTAACTTGCAAGCAGTTTTTGTTTTCAGAAATTGATGGCATCGAACAATCAATTGAATTATTTTATCATCACCATTTCAATAGTAGTATCTTAGTATTATCGTCCTAGTGGAAAATTGTGTAATAAATTATAATTTATTAGATCTATAGGACCCAGAGCGCATAAATATGAATATATACTTAAAACATAGAGATCCTTACTCCAGTACGGAGTAGGATGCGTAATACTTACAACGGCTAGTCGACTCAACTTCTAAAGGGACGGGAAATAAAACTTTTAAAAATTACAGTGTTTCGTACAGCGAGGTCGCTGCGACCCCATCTCATACTCGAAACATTTGGTGCTACATCAAGCACATCATTTTTCATAAATAATGGCAGGTACATTTATTATCAAAACATCTGCCCCTTAATACACACAAGAAAGTTTGATGCAGGCCTAGAGTTCCCAAAGTGATCAATACATACTGCGTGACAAAAATATCTCAAAAAACACTTAGGACCATTATTACGGACCACTATTTTCATTACAGAAGGAGCATCAAAACTATGACTTTCAAAGATAACAACTTATTTCACACATATCTAGCAACTTGCATGCCCCCACTAGCATTATAATACAAGCTCAAATTCCATTGTTCGTAGAGTTCACCCCCATTTCTCTTGCTCAATGTGTTCTCATTGCTATTCATCCAATCTTTCGGAAATTGCAGAGGTGTTATCACTTGTCTGGTGTGATCTGTACAGCTGCACATTGTTATCTTGGAATAAAAGATGCAACTTTTCCTTCTTTTTCCATCTTCATATGGCTATGCTAGAGAGGTCACCTAGAAATTTGTTTGCGAGTAAGATTGACTATTACACATTTTAGAGCTGCCATTGATTAGAAATGAGAAGTGGTAAGTTTTTTTCTGTAGGGTATTATAGCTTTTGATACTTGTGATCATATTTACGAGAAGAAACGCTGCAATATTCGCTACAGCATCATACCGTGAGTTACGTCACATTTGTCTCAGTAGGTATAGTTTAACCCTCAGAGACCGGAGCTTTTTCACAGTGGCCCCCTTTTACAAATTCTTAGTTTACCTGCTTAAATCGATATCAAATCATTAGGAAAGTTGATTTTAAGTAAAATAATTTGTTATGGGACTTTCTACACCCTCTGAGACCTGAGGGGGTCCCCTTGGCCTATCTACCATACTTCTACTGATTCACTGTCAAAATGATTTTACATGGGCATAAGGGGTTGGCACGAAAAATGAAATAGAAAAATATGACTCCGGGGTCCACTGGACCCCCGTCAGGTCTTTGAGGGTTAAAGCTATCATATATTCTCTTGATAAAGTTAACTCAGGATTTTCGGGAATTGATGTATATCGCTTTGTGAGAAAAGCCTAGAGACAAAGCTTAGAAATGTCAATTTATTCGTCTCTCAGATTGGACTTCATGATATTCTACAAATACCAAAAAATCAAAAACAATCAGAAATTACCCACCTCTTATGAATTGGCAAATGTTTGATAATAATTCAGAAACCAAAAATCATGAAAACTGGCGAAGTCTGGAGGCTAGGTAGATGCTCAAATTTAAATACCAGTCAACTTTCTATCAGTGCAACTTGTGAGCATATAAATATCAAACATCTGCAAAGTTTCAAAGAAATATCTTATTATGCAACGGGTGTGCAATGTCAGATTAATTATACGTGTCTGTAGAAATATAATTCGTAGCTGTATAGTTATTATCTGCGAATGAACAGATAAGCCCAGAAATTTGAAGGTGCATGGACGAGACAGGGACTTCTGCATATACATATAGCAACACCTGAACGGAACGCAAAGTTACATTTCTACATAATACGGCCGATTCTGCTGTAGATTGAGAGAAATTCGTTTTTATTGAGTGGAATTGTTATCATTCTATAAGACAGTGTTATAGGAGTCCATATGTACATGTATGTAGGAGCCGATAGAAATGGATCTACGTCGATGCATTTCTAACTCACCAGTGATATCGGAACAGGGGCCGCATTCGTGGACTCTTTTGCCCTGTATGAAGTTTCACGCTTGAACTTATTCTTTTGAAGAATTTAGAGCTATTCTTTAAAAGTAGCCTATGGCTGGTATGCATAAAAAGAAACTGGGCTAGTGCTTGCTTGATTTTCAAAGAGCTCCCTCGATAAACTGATAACTTCCTAGGTAGAAAGTTCTTTCAGTCAAATTTGGTATGCATAGACACCTTCCCAGCCTAGCAAGCACATTTTCAGCCTAGCGCTCACTAGGAATTTACCTAGGAACCTTTGGAGCTACCTAGATGACAAAAGCACACGCCACTGCCGACTGATATTCATTTGGTTTGCAGAATGATTTCTCTCAGCATCAATTTGCAGCGCATGCGTAGAAGCAATCGTAGAGCTTTGAGGTAGAGCTCTTGCGAACTTGCCGCTGTTTCTTGAGAACTGGGTATGGGATTCAGCGAACTCTCTTTAGAGTTGACATCGATTTGATTGAGAACTGTGGCATTTGCAACTGCACCTTTAATCATTTTGAACTTTGGATTTGCTTCTCCAACGATTCGCAAGTACTCTTGATCATTGCTTGATAGATTTGTTGGCTTTCCTCCGCCTGTTATTCCTGAATGTCTTAACTTCTCTTTTACTCTTGTTGTGATATTACTCCACTTCTTTTGCAGCTGATTAACCATGAAATCTAGGCCTGTTTGAATGTAGAGTCGTTGTTTCACTTCACGCCAAACCTTTCCTCTCACTTCGCGGATTTGCTTTGTGTTTTCTTTTGAAAGGATGGCGGTCTTCCTTGCTTCAATTTCTCTTAATAAAACTAACTCAACTTCACAATCCATCTGCATTCTGTACGGTTAGACACAGCCACGTTCAATGTTCATTGATTCATTCAGTCGAGAGCGATTCGGGTTCATTCTACGCGCAGATTGGCCAATCAGACCGCAGGTGTGAATTAAATCATGCTATTTATATCAGCAGAAGGTCGTTTCGATGCGAAATGGAAATAGATAATTAGGTCACTTGTGACGCTAAGATTATTTGTCTAGCACTCACTAAGCTAGAAGTTTCTTGACAGTTAGAAACCTTTTATGCATTGCAAATGCTAGTGTTTGCTAGGGGTAGCAAACATTACCTAGCACTCACTAGGAAGTTCATCCTAGATAGTGTTGGCTTTTTATGCATACCAGCCTATATAATGACGGATTTGTCGCGGTAGCGAGTGATTGAGCGAGCGAGGTTTTCAGTCGTTCACGAGCTGAAGAACGATCCGAGCTGCAGAATCTCAAAATATATTAAGCTTATTCGATATACATGTATCGACTATGCATCTTCCGGCTACAATTTACTCTTGTACATGTGCATTAAAATGAAAAATTGTAGATTCTGATACCTGGATGTGCCTACATGTAGATCTCTATGGAAAGTATTGGAGATCGGCAGATGCTGCAGATGCCTATTTTCAAATATTTAATTGAAAACTAAATTATATATTTTTTTAACTTATATAAGAAACTAAATTTATATAAATTAATTCATATATTTTAACGAAAACCGCGCATATTCTGTGGCATTTTTACGAATGCAAGTATATAGGAAGAAATGCTGTTTTGAGATGCACAACACAATTGGATATTACTTAAATTTCCTCGGGGATTCAGTATACTCGTATATACAACTTTTTCACACATTACTGACATTTTTCGTCGACACGTTAGATTACCAGTTATTATAAGTGCTAAATGATACTTTTTGAGAACAAAACTTTTGATAGCATTGTGAAATATTTACTGCATCATCAGATGAGAATGAGAACAACTGAATATTCATTAACTGTGCCTGAGTATCTCAAATTTTCTCCGGACATAGGTGCATGATTAAATAGGGAGTGGTGCTGATGTTGAGTAATGTGGAAAAGGTCTGCCTGATATTCCAGAAATTTGATGAAATAGCAATTATTCAGGTACATTCTGATTTCTCTACTTGGAATACAAATGTTTAATTATTCTATTAACAAAAAGTGAAAATCTTCTTTGAGTTTGAGAATTTGAAGAGAACGCTAAGAAGGCGGGTCTTTCAAGCGATTATTTTAACTGAGCTCTCGCTGCCTCTTTGCTTGATTGTAGAGCCAGTTTCTGCCGTGTCTCGCTGGCAGCGAGAGCGAGCAGTGAAAATAATCGCATGAATGACTTATGCCTTCTTAACGTTTTATTCGAATTCACAAACTCAAAGAGGATTTTCACATTTTGGAAGTTGTGACTCAATAGATCGACAGTCAAAGACATTGACAATGTGATAACATTATTTGCATCTTGAGAGGCTCCAAATGGCTCCAAATGGAATCCGTACTAAAATAACAGAGGTTGATCTTTAAGTGTATCGATCACATGCCATCTATATACCTTCAGTTAACCTGTCGAATACCTATCTTACTGCTGCATTGTACAATCAGTTTCTGCCGTGTCCTGCTACAAAGTGGCAGTGAGAGCTCAGTGAAAATAAACGCATGTATGACTTCCGCCTTCTAAACGCTTTATTCTATTTACAAAATGTTTTGAAATATGAATGTTGAAATACAGTATACGTATCATGTACATAATCAATAAACTGCTTCCTTCCACCTATATTATAAACTTGCCGCTGTCATCCAGGAAGTGCATGGAAAATAAACTGAGTGAACTGATTGTGAACTGAACGGTGAACGTAGAGAAAATTTAAAATGAAATGCCAGCTGAGTGAAGGGTAAAATATGTCAAATGAACTAGAAACTGAGTCAACTGAAACAATTACATCGTTCGAATGCATTGACCGAGACAATGGAAAGCAATCGTTGAATCGAGATAAAGTCATGCTCATAAACGTCGCGTGACGATAACGGTTGATAGCAGTTAAAGCTAGACTGTAGCTTTGTATTACACCTGTCTTCACCGACCTAGGTCATATTCTGGGGACGTAGCCTACATGTAGACAATTTGGCAATTTCAAACTCTGCACTGTAAAACCAAACCCTGTCACATAAGTGACCAATAATGTTCCCCAACGCATACTCGTCATATCAGTCACACTTGGTCACATGTTTTGTGACTTCCATGTGTATACGACGAGCACTTAACATATTCACATCCAAGAAGAGTAAACTCGTCGATACCATGGTATGTAGTATAGCGTACACATTGGTCAAAAGGAATGATGATCTTCAAGTACAAGGTAGTCAAATCAGAATAAGATTACAAATACTCAAATTCAAGTAACTGCTGATGCAACAGGATGTCTAGCTTTTTTAGAACTAACCATTAGCAATGACAGACATAAATGGAATGTTTCGAATATTTTGTCTTGGCTTTTTTCATGTTTTGAATGTAGTTGGAAAGAGCCAATATTGAAAGATGGTGATTTTATTTTCTTTTTTGTTATTTTTTACAATTAATTTCAGTTAACATCCGTTAACTATCTTCAGGTGAAAAGGAAGGAAGTTATGGTATTAAGTTCCTCCAATCACAATTTCCTTCCTTTTTTACCTGAAGATAGTTAACGGATGGTAGCTGAAATTAATTTTAAAAAATAACAAAAAAGAAAATAATACCAGCATCTTTCAATATTGGCTCTTTCCAACTACATTCAAAACATGAATGGAATGGATGACATCTTTCGCTTAATAGTTCTACAATATGGTATTCGGATATACCCAGAATACCTAAGTCTCTTAGGGGTCACTGGGAATGGAGAGTATGACTATGATTAAGTTCAGCATTGCGGAAAAGCTTGCGGTTTAGATTCTCTCGTCTTTTTCTTAATGTTGTTCCATCACATTTGCACAATTTAGTATTTGCAGGGGACATAATGCTATGCTCGGCGTTCGATGCGATTCAAGCACTGTTTTTCATCTTTAGATAAAGAAATACTGGGGATGCATATTGAAGAATAATTCGAATGTTCAATTCATATACACTTTATGGAGAACTCAACACCATCTTCATTCTTGGGATGCAAATTTCTCATAGAACATATTTCATGGCTGGGGTGTGCTTGACTAACACGAGCTTTTCCATTGGGTAGAAAGTCACTATAATGGTCATAGATGACATGTAGTGAAAATCAACATGATGCAATATTTTCCTTTGATAATGGGAGTTGCACAAGATTCTTAGCCACGGCAGCGAACGTGTTTTTAATGAGAGAAATTCATGATAACTTTACGAATACTTTCCAATGCGTTTTGTTGAAGAATATCATAAGCAAGAAGACATGTCGTACTGAATATAATTTGATTAAATTTTTTTAATCTGGATAATGATTGCGTAGTTCAAAATTGTGACATATATGAAAGTAATGAATCAATTTATTAGTTTAAATGATTAGCTTGTAATCTTATTTCACTTGCTGGCCCTGAAGATGGTGGATGTTGTGAACATTTGAAGCGCTGGGTGTGCAGTAATAAAATAGTTTGCGGGAATTCCTTCGCTGTCCACAATGAACAAAATCAGTTTATCGAAAATTGGAGTAATTTTGCTAAACTATATGTAAAAATATCATGATAATAATAGCATAATAATACCGTTGTATACTACTGTTCAGCAAAAAATGAAGTGCGGACTGCGTCTGGAAATTCCGGACCATTTCAAACCCTGATTCAGCTGAATCAAATTCACCAGTATTATTTTTAGAGCAACTCGAATAGATTTCATGTTAATTCAAATGCACATGTATAACGGAAATTCTCTTGACAAAGCTAACCCAAACTAATAACCCAAAGAATTGATAATAATCGTATTAGGAGGAAAATGTAGAGACAAGACTAAAAATATCATTCTACTCGTGTCTTATTGTTGATTGGTCTTATTGTGTTACTCTACAAAAATATCAAAAATTCAAAGCCAATCAGAAACTTACCTTCTGTGGATTGGGAGTTGATTACATTGAGAAAGTATTAGAAGCCATGATGCCTGCAAACTAGTGATTTATGGAGGGCAGGTAGACGTTTAAATTTCAAAGGCAGTCAATTCTTTATCACTGCAGCCATAGAGGTCATAGCGTCTAGACATCTCTGATAGCTTTAATATCCTACCTATTTGAGTATGCCTACATACAGCACCTTCATATCAGGGATGTCTATGAAGCATAGAAAGTGTCAGGGATTTCCAATTCTCAATCCGTAGGATTTTAGCGAAGGCCGGTTTTTCTGACGAATTAGGTTTCTGGGCATATGGCTTTCATGAGTTATAGGAACCTTTATTTCACCAATCAACTGGATAAGATTATGAGCAGTTACGCAACGGTTGATCGATTGTTCTCGAATTACAAGAAAATGATCTAAATGCAGTTGTATCATTGCAATTATCAGATATATTGTCAAGCGCCTGAAGAACACAAATTTTCTCTTTCTTCTCGAACGAAGATAGATGGAAAGTATTATAGGATGCTTTCAGACTGCGCAGCTGAACTTATGATCAGTTGATGTAAGCCAATTATTTCTAATAAACTTCAATCAGTGGACGGGATAAAATAATGAATAGGGTGGCATAGCTGAGGTTCGACAATGTGTAGAAGTTGTTTGAGCTTTCGTGATCCTTCTGAACTAGTGAGCAAAGAGTTCCGATTTGTGACATGATTATCTGTCTTTAGATAAAGTATGAATATCCACTGGAAGACTTGACAATCTCTCTCAATATCATTCACTGAAATATGCTTGATCAATTTTGAAGTCAGTGAAGATACTGGTCAGAGATGTATGACAAATGCACGGATGGGTTTTCTAAAACAATGGCTGAAATACTACGGACTTTTTACTAGTATATGCGAGTCACCAGCATATCCAATAATGTGATTTCCGCAACATCTAAGAGATGACAGAATCTTCATCTCATCACACACCACAACTTTTCCAGAACTTGAAACTATGCAGTTTTTGAAAACTTCTATTGCTTCTGACTCTGAACCAATATTTTTGAAGCTTTCAATGTTTTCCGTCAATGTAGTTGAATGTGGAAATGGAAGAAAAAAATCATTTAGTAATAATGATTGTTTGGTGTATACGATTTTGATGATATCAAAATAATCAGTGATGCCCCATTGAATTCAATTTCAGACAACTCAATCAATTCTAAATGGATTTTTGGGTCTTCATTCAAATTTGTTGGATCAATCCATTCAGCTAATGATTTGATCAATTTGATAATGTCATTCACAGTTTTCATGAAGTATAGCACATTTCCCAAATGTGATATTCTCTCTAATATACAGACCGTTTCAAAAATGATTGCGCAAAAAGCTAAGCCATTTTCAAATATAATTTTCGTGCTGAAGTCCTTGATCAATTTTGATAAACGATATATAATATGAAACCTTATATTCCATAGATTATTTTGACATGTATTTCACTTTCATGGTCACCTGTGGTCAGTAGGCCTCACAAGATTTTCTCATTGATGAAGATGCTCAATTTCAATAACCTTTGTACCATGTGAAAGGTTATGTCAAGCACTTTAATTTGGCAAAGCGTTCAGGTTATTACTGATCAGCTGTGGTCAGCAGACTTAAAAGTGTGAATGTTTGGTCAATTCGTTCACCGATGCCTACAGACAAAAAACTACGCAATGCAATACAGAAAATTAGGAATGTCACCATTGAATCAGGTTCGTGTTAAGCTTTCAGATAATACTTTTTTGTCGAATTCGGACATCAATTTGTGCAATTTCATTCAATTTACACTTCTACCTAATTTTACGAATCTCGGATCAGACAAGGGCTTGTCTCGTCTGTGCACCTGTTCACAGCAAACAATAGCGTTTCCTTCATGTCGTAGGAATGCTGACGCTTGCGTTGCGTCCGATAAATGGAGCAACTCATTAAGGTTGAAAAAAAGAATGAGTGACACGTGGGCCAACATGATATTGATGTCTGAAATAACATCGTTAAAGTAACGAAACAGACAATCACTAATTACTTCATTTAATTAGGAAAGCCGCACCATAATGTTTCCTAAACCAAGTACCTCAGGCTCTCAGCTGACCAAGTAAATAAGTTTATAGATCGATCATCAGCATGCGATTAAATTTGATGAGAATACACAAAAGATATAAGATTTTTTGTTCTGTCCAACGATTTAGGAAATTGACTGTATGCTAGAAACCAAGCATTGTGGTGGAATTGAGTAAAGTAATGTCCCCGGGAATCCTTTCAGCCGTCAAATATGAATAAGCTTGAAGCAAGACTATTTGACGCCTTCATCTGTAAGCATCCATGATCAAAAATCTCTGACTGTGATATCAAACGCGACATTCTCTGTACATGAAATCCGCACAAAATCCTCACATGAAATAGATTGTATGGCTATCAGATGTCCACTCCTTATTCAATTCTTTGGCGTAGTGTAATACCAGTTTCATGCACAAATGCTCATAGTTTTTGTTGTTTTCTATTAATCAATGATGCTAGGAATGGCGTTAATCCACTTGTCAGAAGTTTTTTCATTTCTGATTGGAAATTACAATTTACGGCAGTGCACTTTCTCAACTTCTTTGATGAAAATTCTGCAATCTGCATTTTCAAACCGGCCTACGCTAAATTCTACGGATTGAGAGTTGGAAATCCGTAACGCTCTCTATGTATCATTCTCTATGGACATCCCAGTCTATATTATAAGCAGAAAAAAAGCTAGAAACTTTCAAAGAAGCATCTTGCCATCTATAAAGCTGTGTAGGAAAACTGCCATGATATTGCTTTAACGCACGGCAATGTAACAATTGTGCCTAGATTTTGAAAGTATCAATTAATCGCACAGCCGAGGCCGCTCGCATTTCTACACTTTCTTTTCCGTCTGTCTTCTTAGATGACGGCAAGCGCTCTGATCATTTTTTCTCTAGGAATAAATAATTCAAAAAGAGGCAATAAAAGCAAATCCAAAGAGATAATGATTTGGAACGATCTAAATCATGTTACATGCAACAAATCATTTCAAAAGCTGAAGTACATGATAATTAAATAAGGTACACATAATAACTAGACTCAAATTAATTTACATTTGAAAAAAGCACCATCATGGTTAACTTGCTTATTCAAAGTGGGGTTGAGTTTTTTTATGTACATGGCTTCCAAAATATTTAGGTCATAAGTGTTGGGAGCTTGAGATAGAATTTTGAAATTGTCAACTTTACAGCTGCAACTGCAATTCAACCTATGGTCAGAAATGGCGGACATTTTTTCTCGATGTTCTTTTATTGTTAAGTTTAAGTTTACCTACATAGGTAGAACTACAAGACACTTAAACTTAAGAATAAAAGAACATCGAGAAAAAATGTCCGCCATTTCTGACCATATGTTGAATTGCAGTTGCAGCTGTAAAGTTGACAATTTCAAAATTCTATCTCAAGCTCCCAACACTTATGACCTAAATATTTTGGAAGCCATGTACATAAAAAAACTCAACCCCACTTTGAATAAGCAAGTTAACCATGATGGTGCTTTTTTCAAATGTAAATTAATTTGAGTCTAGTTATTATGTGTACCTTATTTAATTATCATGTACTTCAGCTTTTGAAATGATTTGTTGCATGTAACATGATTTAGATCGTTCCTATCATTGTATTCACCTCCTTTAGCTTAGATAATGATTTCAAGGCGAAGGCTGGAATTATTTGCATGAAAAAATAAATCAACATTTACATCTATATTGGTTGGAGTCAATGACAATTTATTGTATGTCGGCGTCAACATTTCTGTATGATAGAGTTATCTCCCCTCCCCTGATGCAGTGAAACCGAGAACAAATAAATGCAAAATTCAAGCTTACCTTCACTATAACACTTCTTGCCTTTCTTTTTCTAGGCAACTTTTCAGATGCATGTGATAAAACTATAGCAGTGAATTAACGGTGAGCTTTTGAACATTCTCCAATTTTATAATCAATGCCTCGCTACATATAGTCCTAAATAGAAATATTGAATAACGTGCACGTAGTTTTCTAACAACCATAATGATAATAATATTTAAAGGAAAAATAACAGCTAAATAGTTATCAGCATAGCTGTAATTGATAGACATTGAAAAAGTTGTGAAAGTTCTGACGTTCTATGATTGTTCTACTATTAATGAAGAAATGATCGATTTTATCTCTTCAGTTCTATTTTGCTTTTTATATTGCGTTTTCAATCTGTGAATTTGATATTTTTCATTTATGCTGTACATATATGTGCATTTTCTTTATGAATCACATTCTTCACGGAGACATGTGCTGTTGAGTGCTCACAGATTTGATAACAAATCTCAGAGGTAGTGATGATATTCATTGTACCAAATATTGCCAAGTATGAAAATAGTTTCCTCTCATCAATATTGAGGCCACTGTAATTTTGTAATTAAGATCGGATAAAGCTATTATTTGTTTCATCAAATGGTACATTTAATTCAGAAATATTGGGAATAGCCCTCATTATGAAAGTGCATCGGTTCACCAATCCATGAAGGCCAAGGAAGCTGGGTGAGGCTGTGTTCGCGCCGCAAATGATCGTTTCTTGAGTTGTCGATCCACTTTGTAGCTTTTGCTGAAACATGCAGTAGGAAAATGCGCCTTCAGTCACTCCAATAGCTGCTCTTATCACGATTTCTTTCATTTGATCTTCTTATTTCGTAACCATGAAACTACCCTAGTAACACGCTTCTCACGGCCCCATGCTGGCCGAGAGATAGGGCATATGGGTCGGCGTGGGCGGATTTTCCTCTTCAAAACCATAAAACTAATCATCTGCAAATTGCTCGTACTCCGGTCTGGTGACTATTAACATGGTATCCAGTAAAGGGTCAAAAAGGCATTTCCACCAAAACTTCAAAGGCCAACAGTTACTGCATTCTGTAGGGCTTCAATCTGTTAGGGATCAAAGCACAGAAGTGTCGGTAGCAAAATCGCTGGCTGATTTAATCACAATATTTTATTTTACAAATCGGTCAATGAACCCAGTGCAGTGTGGCACTGAGCCAGTCCTCCACGTATAAATGAGGAAAAACGTCTTCGGATACCATGATATAAATTTATTGTACGACGTTTCACTCATTGAGCTGAATCATGCACAACGCAACACTGCAGCACACACCCTCCGAGAAGGTCGGTTAAGGGATAAAAAAACGAGCGCTTTGAAACTTGGATAGGACTTAATCTATGATGTCTATGAATAACTCCTATGGGTGTCAAAAGTCTGAATCCACCTACCCTATTTAGAACAAAGTAAGTATATAAGGGAAGTTTATAGTGATAGGAAGAATCCTTTATGTAATCTCAACTTGCTTCATCAAGAATTGATGCAACAATACACAGAAGTGAATGTATACTAAAATCCAAAGTAAGTGTATAAGGGGAGTATGGAATCAATGGTTGATTTGTGGCGACAGCTATGATATTACTTTTTCGCCAGCTCTTATAAGCAGTTTTATTTGATATCGCAATTGACAACAGAAGTATTGAAATATTGAATGGAAGGAACTGAATAGCTATGTCAAAACTATGAAGTAGTGAAAAATTACATAGCTATCCGTAGATATCTGGAAGACAAAAACATGAGATGAAGATCCATTTCTATGGCTAAAATGCTAGATTTGATTTGGCACGGAAATTAATTGATTATTAAGGTATAGACGACTACAAACCACTCTACACGATTTAAGGAGGGGGTGGGGTACTTATGATTGCATTCATGTACTGTGTATGAACGTGTTTACAAACTTTTGCCCACTGAACATCTAAAAATCTTTGTATCGAATCTAGAAATACTTCATTTTCTTATTGATGACCAGTTGTACATACATTCATTGATCAGTTTTAGATTTTCATTCATGAATGTCTGTTAGAAACATGATGGACCTTACCTACATTATATACTATTTTAGTCCTAATTTTTTCATCTGATTATGAAAGCATCCTATGTGAAATTTAATAATTATTTTATTGACATCCTAACATCTCATTTTCTTCTTACATCAGAGTATTCCTTTGTATTTCCTTCTATGATCAATAGCAGTATTTGATGATCCGTGTTGAGATAACAATTTATAAAGAAATAGTCAAATTCTGAAATATTGTCACTAAATTATTGATGTATCACGTAAATGACTGTTTTTGTCAGTGATGAAATAATGAAAAATGATGAATGACGCTCCAGCCTTAAGCTGCAGATACTTTGCATTAATTGCATTCGAGTATATTGAGCAATTAATACAATAGTTCCTCGGCTTTCGGCAAATCACTGAAAAGTAAAATTATATTCACAACTGAAAAAGGAAAGCAACACGAAACATTCAGATGCATATGAAAGCATTTGTGACGCAGATTTGATTTCATCGGTTGGAACATCATAGGCTGCATCAATTCACAAAAGACCTTCAACCGAAATTTGTATTATAAAGCTATATAGAATAAGCCACAAAACGTTTATCTTTTGGTTAGATCACTTGTGCCAATAAAATTTCGAGTGCTGTTCATTCAAGTTTTTGTCTAGACGTTGTGAATAATTATCAATTAATTCCACCGTACATGTTCATCTGACATCGGTATCAAGCATTTCAAAGTGCAGTATAGAGTACTGAATACTGATTGCCTCATACTGCTTCACGATGTTGACAAAAATGCACATACATAGGGATGATCAAAAGTAAATTCCTAAAGCAATATTTCAATTATATTTCAATATTTCAATTTCAATACTCCAAGTAATAGACATGAATAGCATTTTTTCATGACGGAAATTTACTGGGCATTCAAGCTCATGACAAATTATTTTTGGCAGCAAAATCTCTCAGAATTTTTATTATTTCGCTGTGAATACCCCGCTGTTGCTCCTCTTGCCTACCACTGACGATACTTATGGGTTGTATCCCCCCTCAGGTTTTCTAATTTGTCTAAAATCTACTGATATGAATCAATCGTCACTAAACTTCGGGTACACGTACTCAAGCATGTTTTCTACCTACATGCAAAATTTCATGTAGATCGGACAAGTACTTTTTGTATTAGATACAATAACGTGAAGTGTAGCGATGTCAACAGCTTGCTTGATGTGACTTCGTCTATTCGACGCATCATTGCTACTCGTGTGTGCATTGTTCTCTCTCCCTCTTCGTCTCATCCACTGCAATTTGAAATCTTCCCACGACCACTACCTTGCCACACCTCTATTAAGCCAAGCATATTAATATAAGGGATGTGGTCTGGTCATCATCGCTTGACAAGTTGTAATGAAATGACTTTGTTAACCTCAAGTGCTTTCTGTTCAGACGATAAGGTCACTTACAAGTCAGATCAAGCTATCGGCATCGCTGCACTTTAAGTTATCGCTCCTAATTTAAAAAGGAGCTCTTCGAATTGCCGAAAACTTGGTATGTGGCTAGAGAATACACTCACTTACGTGTGTTTAAAGTTTTGTGACGATTGATTCATTTTAGCAGATTTTAGACAATTTTGAAAACGTGGGGGAGATAACCCATAAGTACCCCACTGACATAAGTCATCATGTCATAGTGGCTAACATTGAGCAAATAGACAGATTTCTTACCAACAATGTCTGATTCGCCCTAGTTTACCGCATGTCAAAAAGCTTCATCCGAATAACTGAGCAAAGGAATCAATGCCCGCTTTAACATTTTGAATATGCCTACTCCTAGAGATTAAACAAGTGCATCAATTTGTACCTTCTGATATGCCTGCCACTGTTCTCAAACATGTTGATTTCACATCAAATTAAAAACTGTATAATTACTGAAGAATAATGATGATCATGTGGAAATCGCGGACGAGCAGCAACTACGAATTGCCAAGAAGACAGAATCAGTATACCATTACATGTACATGTATATGCTAAAAATCTGTAAAATTTCCAATAAATTTGATACTATGAAACTTTGGTAACGTGTTCAGTAGACAACCACTTCTAAGAAGCAATTGCTTAATTCTAACGATGAATGCCTAAATAAATTATGCGGAATATTTGAAGTTATCATGCAAAAATGTAACCGTTCAGCGAAGACAGTTAACATTTCGACGAATTGTTACGTCTGAAAACCTCACTGTATAGTTATGGCTGCTGGCACCCACTTTTACGTGGGAATAACTTGGCCTCAGTTGTCTGGTTATTTACACGCAACATTGCGTGCGAATAATCTCACGTCTTTTGATATCGGATCAAATCAAGTTTTGTTGGCAACTAAAAATTAATTTCATTTTTGCTAATTGAATTAAAGAACTGCCAATTTTCTTTTTTTTGAAAGTACTCTCACAAAAAGACTCTCAGCTTCCACTACTCTTTCTCTAATAGGCCTACTAAAATTGTTATTAAAGGGTGTTCGTTATCAAACATAGTAACTTGGAAGCTTTTCGTATAACATTCATGATGCGGTAAACTGGGTTGAATCGGATCAGCAGTGCGAAATTGATCTTGCTGCCCAGTCATAATGGGCATGGCGGAAATTATTGCACCTTATACACTTATCGTCTTTACACATAGTTTCATTATATGCCAAAAATTTGACCGAATTACTGATCCAGTTGATTGTGTCAAACTTTTTTTACAAGATCGACCATTAGACAGAGTGTTTGTCAACCTTGAACATCATCATGAACGAGGTTGTGTGGACTGTGTAGCTAACCATCACTGAGTTGGCACTTCAAAATTATATTTACTTTTACTAAATAAAATGTATAACCGTGGATGGGTGATATCAACTGCATCAGATGTATTGACTATACTCGTGTTGCAAAACCTTGAGTTGATTCAATTAACTATAATTAACATCAACTTACCAGACGCCATTTCACGCACAGATCATAATGATTCACTGAACAGCAAAATTTAGAACATCATGCGCCTTGTGAAGTCACAGTAGCGACTGTCTGTCTGCTTCCTTAGTTAATAAAGCAATCAGACAGCGACTAATCATGACGTCACAACAGTGAAAACGTAGAAGGATTTGCGTGGGAACATCTCGCTCATTTATCATGAAGATGGTGGAATCTCCTGCTACTGGTGCACTCGATGCATGAACACAGATATCAGTAAAATAAGAGCATGACGGGCTGTTTTAGGGCAAGCGCAAAAGTCACGTGAGTCAAGAACGCGGAGTTGATCTTCACTGGCAGATGAAACGTTAAAGAACCATCTAAAGCACAAAAATGTTGCTAAAATAGCGAGCAAACATTCCCTTCTTCTCATTCCAGGAAATATTTGTATTAGATGCATCTTCAATATGTAGACAAACAATATCTGAGAGCCAAATGACACAATTTCTCCACTGTGTCATCTATAAAGCCATATTATTCAGAAATGACACGTTCAACATCAAAATTGATGTGAAAAATGAATAAAGCAGTACAATTTATGTAGGAATCACTAGAATAATGAAGTTGTCACCAAATATTTTAGCCACAGCGACTTCTTGAAATTGATGAATATAAATATCTGAAAATTATCTTGGCGAAAAAAGATGGCGGATTTGTCGCCACTAAAAATACATTGGAGTAATGGGGAGTTTCCACACTTGATATATTTAAACACTTTGATTTAGAATAATTTTTAC
>CAJQUW010003267.1:0-20512 GCA_907163375.1 Prostheceraeus crozeri
ATAATAATAGTAATGGGCAAAAGACCGTTCCAGGACACCATAAAATTCAAAAAAATAGTATCTTTAAAAACGACATAAATTCATGAATTTGAACCCTTTTTCAGGTTATTAAGACCTAAATACATGAATTTAGTCCATTCAAACAGTACCATTTTTTCAAAAAATGGCATTTTTAAAAACGACATAAATTCATGAATTTGAACCCTTTTTCAGGTTATGAAGACCTAAATTCATAAATTTGGGCGTTTTTAAAAATACCCAATTTTTCAAATTTTTCAAAATCTCACATTTGAGAATTACAATTTTCTCGTTTAAATCATGACCGTTCCAGGACACCGAAAAAATCATAAAAGTTAAGAATTTCAAATTCATGAATTTTATCCATCTTTCAGGTTTTTAAAATATATCATGTGACTAAAAATATTTCTTTAAAAATGGAAGAAACAAAAGTGGATGAAACAAAAGTGGAAGAAACCGCAAGAATATATCCTTCGTTATCATATGAACGTAGTTCTACTTTAATGGACATTGAAAAGATTAACATTGAAAAAATGAATAAAGAAAAACACAAAGATAGAGTACGTTATATGAAAGATAAGGAATCTCAATTATTATTAAGAATAGAGCATTATAAAAAATTAAGAAAGAGATGGACTAAAGTTAAGAATGTAACACAAGGAATTGGCATATTCTTAACAATAAGTTTAGGTGCTTTAACATTTGTTATATCTTCAGGTGTTTTAGTAATTCCAGTAGTTGCTACAGCTTTAACAGGTACGGGTGTTTTTGCAACTTCACTTGTTACAATGTTAGATAAATCTTTAATAACTAAGAAACGAAAATCATTAAAAACTAAACATTTACATATTAAAGAAGTCTATGACAAATTACATTACTACTTTCAAAGAGTATGTGATGATAATGTTATTACGTTAGATGAGATTGAAAAATTTGATCAAATAGCTAATGAAGTAAATCAAATATCATTTCAATTACAGTCAGAAAAAGTTGATGATAAGAATAAACAGGATGGCAAAATTTCTGGTGATGGTAAAACTTTTACTGATGGTACAATTTCTAATGAAGAAAATGATAAAATTTTTTTAGAAGAGCTAAAAACTTTAAGCGAAAATTTAAACAAAACTTTATTAAACAAAACTTAAAACGAGAAACCTTTAAACGAAAAGATGTCAGACAACAAAGCAATAAAAAAATAATTTGTTCAGTAAAATGTTTTTGTTGTATTCCAATGTTACCACAAAATTCAAATATTATATTTTAAAAATGGATAAAATTAAAGCTGATAATTTTAAAAGAATAAAACAATTAGAAGAGTTAATAAAACAAAGAAATATTATGAAAGAAAATCATCTTCAACATAGAATGATAAAAGCTGGTATTCAATCTGATATGTTTGAAAAAATGCAGCAAACCGAGCAAGTAAAAACTGATTTTGAAAAAACTATGAAACCATTTAAAACTCTTGAAAAAGAACTTACAAATAATGATAAACAAATTGATATAACAGATCCAGAGCACAAAACTATATTAGATGACTATGGATTACTAGAATCAAACATAAATAAGAAATTACCAAAATCTATGCAATTTGAACATTCTATTTCATTTATAGATGGAAAAACAATAGCTAGATTTTATCTCGGACAAAAAGAAATATTTCCACAACCTTTTCGAGGTTTAATTTTTTCACCAGATAAATCTCCTTTTAATTTAGATAGAAATTTTGTTGATCTTTTAAGAGGGCCGATTTAAATAATTATGCTGTAGAAGATCTCATAAAATATAAAGCTATGTTAGATAGAGTTGGTGTAGTAAAATCTCTTAGACGTTATAAACAATTAGAAAATTTATTATCAACGGGAGTTAAAGTAGGAAAAGGTTTTAAAACAGAAACAACTGTATTTTTACCAGATGATCCACAAGAATTACTAAATAGATTAAATATTTTAATATCGGCAATAAAAGAAGGACATAATTCTAGTTTCAATGAAATTCATGCTATATTGAAAAGACTGTTAGAAAAGAAGATTCTAAATGAAGAGAATTATAAAAGTATAACGAACCGAATGTTCTAGGGCTTCGCCCGTAGCTGAAATATGTTATTGTTTTTAATTTTTTATAAAAAATGTTAATTTTAAATTTTAACTAAAAAATGTGTTCAGCAGATTTAGACAAAATTAATAATCATTTAGAAAATCTAACAGAGATTTTGGGTTCATCAAAATTTAGTACGACGTTAAAAATTATAACAACTACTTCATCACACACTTGTAATTTAGAACCCATTCTTCATTTAGAACAAAATAAAAATTATCAAATTGCATTGACTAGTTTCTCCACATTTAACACTATTCAAAACGTTATCAAAGATGTGAATGATCAATTTAGATATTCTACTGATAAAGGCAAAATCTGGAAAATACTAACTTTTCTTCCTGATTCTTACGAAGTTGAATCAATATCAAATGAAATTAAGAGACATTTAGGTATACCATTTAAAGATAAGAAACAATTACATTTTGCAGTTGAACCGGCAGTTAATAAATTTTCTCTTACTTTAGACGAAAATCATCAAGTTGATTTTAATCATGATAGATCATTGTCAAAGCTATTAGGATTTAATAAACAAACCTATAGTCAAGGTTATCATTTAGGTGAGAAGATTCCAAAAATAACTGAAATAAATTCAATTGTTGTACATTGTGACATTATTGAAGGAGGATATATAAATGGTAAATTATCAAATTTAATATTCAGTTTTCCAGCTTTTACTGTACCCATTGGTTATAGATTAAATGTAATTCCACAAACATTAATATATTTCCTTATTACAAGAAAAACTATTAACAACATTAACATGAGAATCACTGATGAAAAAGGACAAGAAATAAATTTTGGAGGTGAAGAGATTATGATAGATCTTTTGGTTCGGGAGGTATAAACCCCAACGCGAAGCTAGAGAAGTTTAATTTTCTTCTTCTTCTTCTTTTAAAATAAAAATAATTTTTTATATTAAAAAATGAGTGAAGTACTACCATTAAAAAACTCAAATTTAGTCATCATCCAAATTTATCTAATAAAGTTTTGTCAGTTATTTGCGGAAGATCAGGTTGTGGAAAAACATATCTATTATTTAAAATTTTAACGACTCCAAATTTTTTGGATTATAACAATCTTATAATTTATACAACAACAGCGGAACAACCCGTCTATCAATTTTTAAAATATGGATTTGAAAATAATCTTAAAAAAACAGCAATTGCTTCATTATTCAAAGAATATGAAAAATCTGAAGATGAAGAAGAAATAAGTTCGTGGTGTGAAGAAGCAGCAAAAAATAGTCAGTTAGTAGAATCTAATAAAAATAAGCATATAAAGATACAATTAATAGATGATAGTGGTAATATGCAAGATCCTAGTAAACTAGATAAAACAATGAAACATTGTGTAATTTTTGATGATTGTGTTAATGACAGAAATCAGTCAGTTCAGAGAAATTATTTCACAAGAGGTAGACATAATAACTGTAGTGTATTTTATTTATTTTATTTAACACAAAGTATGTATTCATTAGACGGAAGTGTTATTAGAAAGAATGCAAATATGTTTATACTATTTGAAATAAATGCAAGAAACTTAAGTGATTTGTTAAGAGATTTATGTGTAAGAAATAAAGATGAATTTAAACAATCGTGTAACAATGCTTGGTCAAAAGATTATGGCTTCATTACAATTAATATTGATAAAAAAATTTATGATAGAGTTATCGAACAATTGTTCTCTGACTGAAAGTCGATAGAACATTTGTTTACCGAGTGATAAAAAAATATACAAATATAGTGTTATAATATTTTTTTTTATTTTTTGTATATATGAAATTTGACTATCTTAGAAATTAGAAAATTCAAAAGGTGAAGTAGTTATTCCATCAGGTAAAATTTTTCTTTTATCATCAAATGGATCTAATGCTAATTTATGTTCTTCTTTTAAATACATTTTATGTTTCTTTGAATTAAGTCTATAATTACATGCTGTTTTTATTTCATTATTAAATAATGCATTTTTATAATCTTGAAATGTTATTTGATTAGCCACTGATGCTTTTGAAATTCCTTTTAATGTTTTATGTGTTTTAATATTATTAGTTGTATCATAACAGTAACATTTAGATTTTAAAAATATAGCTTCTGTTATGAAATCTTCATTTCCTTCTAATTCATCTTTTACTTTACATAATTCAGAAGGATGAATGTTATCTTTTATTTTATCTATTTCTTTAACAAGTGTAGAATTATACGGTATTGTTAATTCTAAGAAAATGGAATCCGTATCTGTAAAGTGTAATTTATAGTTTTTGCCATAAGCAGGTGCTAAATAAATATATATAAATCTATACATAAATAGTTTAGCTAATTCTAATATAGTGAATCCAATAAAATTAAACTTATCATGTTTTACGCTGATTCGACGTAAATGTACAGCACATAGTTCATCACTAAATCTAGTAGTTCTTTTATATGTAGGTTTCCTTGTTAAATTTTGAAACCTATCTTTATCATAAACTATTTCAATATTTTGTCTATTACGCACATTTTCTAAAGTCTTACCATAAAATGCATTATTCATTAATTTGAAGAACACGTTTCCAAAATCATCTTTATTTCTTTGAGCTATTTTACGTTTTTCAATATTGAACTCTATATAATCTTTTAACCACCTAGATTTTCTATACACTAGTTTCCGGTGAATTTTGGTGAGAATCATTCCATGTTCTAAATACCAATCTAGCATTCTTCCTTCAACAACATACTTTCCTTGATTACTTTGTGTTAACATAAGTTTTTTTGTTGATCTGTATTTCTTAGGAATTATAGATTTTTGATAATCTGAAAAATCTTCTATATTGGGAATTTTGTTTTCGGGACAGAAAGGAAAATATTTTGTTTTATCTTTTATTTCATCAGGGTATACTAAATCAACTTCATATATATAACCATGATTATAATTTCCATCATATGTTTTTTGATAATCAAGAATATTACACCATTCCATCTCACCTGTTGGTAATTCTTGTTTCATGCAAGAAGAATATAAGCTATTAAAATCATAATATAACAAATAGTTTTCTCTCATGAATTCATCAATTGCATTTTCACGTTCTACTCCTTCTCGTTTCGTTCGAAAAATTTCTAATATTTTTTCTTTTTCTTCTGGAGATAAAGGTTTCATTATTCCATATTCTTGTGGATTTACTTTCTTATTATAACATTTAACATATCTATTACCTAAAACTGATGAAACTCCACCTCTAATTTCAGATTCAAAAAATAATAATTTATCATATGTATATTCTATATAATGTTTAAGTTTAACATTTGTATGTTTTAATCCTGCTAACCATGTTAAACCTGGTGTAGAATAACAATAACATGGATCTATTCCGTAATATTCTAAACACATGTCACGAAAGTTTTCGAAAAGATCAGCTAGTATTAATACATCTATCTGAAGATATTTCATTGTATAATCATACATTGTTTTACAATTTAACTCTCTCCAATTTTTTTCAGCTTCTGCATAATCTTCTTCAGATAATTGTGATTGTTTTAATGTTGATTTAAATTTATTTATTGGAGGAAGTTGTTTTTCTTCCATAATTTTATTCACAGAATTAAAATCAGTCTTCGACTGTGAACCACAGGTTTTATCTCCAGTTATATATTCATACGGAAATATGCCTTTTAAAGGTTTTAAATTATATTTATTTAATATTTTACATTGTTCAGATTTCAAAAATTTTCCCATAACATCTAATGAATAAGGAGTAAAAAATCTAAATGCATCTAAAATTCTAATACAACCTAATTGCATTGAAAAATATTCTTCTTCTGTTTTACATAGTACATTCATTTGTTGTTGTTGTAATTTTTCAGGTGAAAATAAATCTTTCATTACTAGATGGAAATCATATTTAGAACCATTGTAGAAATATAGAGGAACAAAGTTATATTTAAATTTATTAGCATTAAGATTACAAGAATTATGTGCTGCACCTCTATATAATCCATTTAGATGATCATGATCTTTTACCTTGCCATTTTTATAATTTTTTGTAAATTCTTTTCCACAGTAATAACAATTTGTTTCATTAATAAAATTTAATTTTTCTTTTTCTGTTAATGGCATCATTGGTATATTTGTTTCAAGCAATTGTGAAAAATAATTTTGTAATTCTTCTACTTTCTTTGTAAACATTTCTGAATTATCTTCACCATGGTATTGATAATATTCTGATTTAATTAATTCAGGATAATTTGAATGAATGTACATTCCCCAACATAATGGTTTTTGTTCAAATAAATATTTTTCTTTACTTTGCTCAGATGCACTTTTTTCATATTTACAAACCGAAGGTTCTAATTGGTCCGTCCCATTATCAGAATCGGTCGAAGCACTAGAAGACATCTCCGATGTCCCGTGCTTTTGTGTCATATTAACATTATATGCTTCGAAATCACAATATATTGTAAAGGGTACTTTATTTTTGAAATACCATTTATTGTATTCTAAAGAATCATCTTTAGGAAAAGTATTTTCAACTGCTTCGTTTTGTTGACAATTCTCCAAATGTCCATTCATTTCTTCTTTAGTTCTAAAACTTGTCATACATTGGAAACAAGGAAAATTAGCATTATCTGAAGTTTTTGTAAATATAGAAACATCTTTACACAATATAAAATGACCCTGATAATATAATATATTCGCTTGTGCTGGTTGTTTTGTCTGTTCTAGTTTTTCAAATTTATCTTGATATATTTCATGTGTTTCATCAATTTCTTTTGTAAGATTAAATGTATTTCGATGAAAATTTTGATTTAATATTTGTAGCTGTTGTTCATATTCTTTATTATATTGTTCTTTATATTGCTGTTGACATTTTTTAAACATTCATTTAATTCTTTATTTTCTTCATTATTTAATTCTTTATTGTCTTCATTTAATTTTTGAATCGTTTCTATCTTATTTTGATATTTATGGCCATATTCTTGTACTAATATTTTTGTTTGTTGTTGATAATCTGTTTTACATTTTTGTAAACTTTTATTTAAATTTTCTAATTTTTGTTGATATTCTAAAGATAAAGATGAATATTTGTAATTATAATCATCATTACGTCCTTTATAATTATTATGATTAATCATTATTGGTGATAATGTTTTAACAATTTCAAATTTTTCAGTACATATTATTTTTCCTTGGTAAAAAATATTATGATACATGTAATTTCCTCTTTTATTGTATACTATTTCTGATTGTCATAAATTTTTATTATTCAAATAAAATTTTTTTGAATCTGAGTAAAGTGGAGTAATTTTACCAATAGAAACATAATTCACATTTAATTCAAAAACATTTACTTCTATTAAATTTTTATTCTTTTTATGAAACTTTTTTAACCTATTATAATCATATGGAAATTCATGTAAACCATCCGAAAGATCAAATTCCTTTATGTATTCTTCATTATTATAATGACTTAGTCTTTCTTTGTGATATTCTGCAGGATGTAAATGTGCTATAATAACTCACAGAAAACAATAATCATCTTCATTTTTTATGTTGATTATTTGTGGTGAACTGAAAGGTAAAGGAACATAACTACCACCAGTATTATTTTTATATTTATCAATTACTATTTTCTTAGATAGTATTTTAAGAAATCTCCAACCAGATTCACGTAACTGGGCTTCAATTATACAATTTATTAATTTAAGTATCATCGATTCAAATATGGGTTGTATATCATTTACATTATGAATTTCTTGTGAATTCGTAAAATGTCCTTGTATTATTTCTTCAGGAATTCCATCAGGTCCATTTTTTGTATAAAGTACTTCTACATTCATATAACATTTGAAAGATTTCTTAAATATTTTGAAAAAGCTTTTTAATACATTATAAAAAGTTTCATCGGATTTATTATGTTCAACGGGCGAAGCCCTGGAACCTTCGGTTCTTACAGTCTGATTAAATAAATATTTTATATCTGTTACCGCTTCATCAAATTCATCTATTTCGTTAAATTCATCAGTATCGCTAAATAAATATCTTCCATCTGGTACATGTTCATCTTCACTATTAAAAACTTTTTTATATTCTGAATGTGAATAATCATCAAACATTTTTTTAACTTTTATATCAGTAGGCAATGTTTCTAGATAGTTTTTATAACTATTTAATTTTAAAATATTTCCTTCATCAACTCGATCTGCATTTTGTAAATGCAATTTACTATTTAAATGAGATTGATAACTTCTTTTTGTTTGCAACTTTTTTTTACATAAGTTACAATAAAACTTGGTATTTTCCATTTTTTTATTTTTTAAAGAAAAAATTGTGCTTTAATTTTAGATATAAACATTCTAATATCAAGGTCTTGAGAGTTATTTTATATTATTATATATTTCACGTTCTTTAGTTATTTTATTTTCTTTATCATATAATGTTTTATAATATTAAGTTTTATCATATTAAGTTTTATCATATAACGTTTTATCATATTAAGTTTTATCATATAACGTTTTATCAAAAGATAATTTAAATTTATTTTCACTAACTATTGATTCTTCATCATCATCATCAATTGATTCTTCATCATCATCATAAATTGTTTCTTCAACATCACACATTACACTTTTTGGTATAGGATGCCATTCCCTGATAGGATACCATTCTCTTATTGAAATACCTAACTCTGAATTACATCTTTTATCTGATAATAACATAATAGAGAAAAATATTGGTCTTTGATCTCTTTTGGAAAATTTAATAACACCACCATAATCTGATTCATTTTTAGTTTTTATTAAAGATGATAAAATTTTAAATTGATTAGATGTAAATCCTAATTTAAATTTTGTAGACCGACACATAGTTGACGAACAGCATCTTCAACTATTCCATCATTATTATTTTCAATTGTAAGAAAATGAAATTTAGATAAATTTTGATTATATGTAGTATTAATATCATGTACATCAGTATGAGAGATAAATTTTTCTTCACTTAAATTTTTATAATTACTAATATTTTTATAATCTTTTTTACCATTCACACCTTTTTCAGATGTTTCAGAATCATCGTCTATGTTATCATCATCTATATTATTATCATTATTATTATTATCATTATTATTATTGTAAGATTCTTTAAGATCGGGCAAAGCCCTAGAACCTTCGGTTCGTTTATTATTATAAGATTCTTTAAGATCGGGCAAAGCCCTAGAACCTTCGGTTCGTTTATTATTATAAGATTATTTAAGATCGGGCAAAGCCCTAGAACCTTCGGTTCGTTTTTTATGATTATGATTATGGTCATTGTTAATAGTATAAGGTGTTGTCCACATAAAAATTTTCTCTTGTTGAGCTAAACCATTTATATAAGATTTTAACAAATTAATATTTAAATTTGTATATAATCCTATATAAGTATCATCATCATATCTTTGGGGCATTTCTAATGTTTCTTGTTTATAAATTGTATCTCTATAACAAACTTGGCATAATAATTCTTCGTTATGTTTTTTACTCTCTATGTGAATGTTATATTGATTTTGATCGTCAACAAATAATCTAATTTTTTCTTTCGAAAAAGATTTTAATTTTTTAACTAATTCTTTAATATTGATATAATTGATAATTTTAGTTCCTATCCAATCAGTATTACTAATTGGTAACACTGCTCTAATAAATCCATAACCATTATTATGACCTATTATAACCATATTTTCTTTATTTAATTCCACATAAGCTACATCATTATATTTACTAACAATATCCATAAATTTAATAAATTGATTACCTGGAAATAAACAATAGTTAGTTTCTATAGAAGGTAAACCTTTTGTTTGTTCTCTAAATATTTCTGCTTGTAATTCGAATAAAATATTTACATCTATACATGGATTATTATTATTATTATTATCAAAACATTTATTATCAAATCCTGTTGATCTCGTCGAATAAGAAGAACAGGATGAAACGGGCGAATAGAATTTTTTTAAATTTGGATTTTCCATTTTTTTATTTTTATTAGAAAAAATTTTATTTTTTTATTTTTATTAGAAGAAATTTTATTTTTTTATTGTTAAAAAATGATGTTACCAAATGTTGGTGGAGGTGCATATATCCCGAATAATCGTGAATCAGAAATAGAAATAGAAAATTATATCATGAAAACTGGAGACGTTTTATCTGGTCCATTGCATCTTTCTATTCTTCCGCAACAAAATACAGAATTAACAAATAAACAATATGTTGATACACAAGTCAATGACTTAAAAGAAAAATATAAAAACGCTGTTTTGGTTCCACTGATGAATGAATTAAAGTTGCTAAAACTTAATGACAAATCATTAAACAAAAATTATTAAAACTTGATAAAAAGGATAGAGAGCTAGAAGCAGATATAGCAAAACTTTTTAAAAAGATTTCAGAACAATCAAAAATTTTAATATTACTTTCTTTAAATTTAAAATCTGCAGTCATTAAAAATAAACATTAGATAAAAATGTTAAAAGAACAATTAGAAGATGAAATAGAAAAACTTCCTGAAAGAATTAAAAAAAATTTAAAGCAGTTACAAACTACATTCCAAAAAAGTGTTGATGAATTAAGTTCTAAAATTACTCAACAAATGAAAAAGATGAATAGAATAATAAATGAAGTAAACTCACTTAATCAAAAAGTTGATAAAATGAAAACTCTTAAAATTAATTTAGAAAATGAATTAAAGAAAAATTTACAAGAAAACTCTAAAGAAAATAAAGAACAGTTAGATGCTGTTAAAAGACAATTAGATGTTCTTAAAATTAAGTTAAATGCACTTAAAACGGCATTGAAGATTAATCAGCAGAAAATGCAAGTTAATAGAAAAGAAATTAAAGTACATCACACGTTGCTTGACGCAATAGATTAAGTGCAACAGTCAATTAATAAAGTTATCTCGAAGTTGCTGTCCATTCACAAACGTAAATCTTAAACGGACCAAAGGTCCTCAGGTTACTAACCAATCGTAAATATTTTTCCCAAAAGTCAAATTTAATCCTAAAAAATTGCTATAATTTATAAACACAATCTTAAACATTTTGCTTCAAATCAAAAAATTGCTCATGAACCATCTATGAAATCTGTTTACCATTATGACAGTGTAGAAACAATCGGAACACAAAAATTCCTAGGCACCGCAGGTGCCGTTCAAAAAGAAGGGGATGGTATATTTTCTGGTATTGGAAGTATCGTTAACTTAATAATAAATAATAAAGATTTGATTACATCTGCTGCCAAAGGAGCAGCTGCTATAGGTAGTACAGCTAGTGCAATATCAAATGCTGTTAAGTCTCAAAACGAATTAAAACAATTAGAAACTATTCGTAAACTTATGAATGATTCTGAAGAACTAAAAAATTTAAAAAACTTTCAGAGGAAACAAAAAACAAAATTGCTAACATAGCTGTGGGGGAAACCTTGAGGAGCGGAGCTCCTTCTGATAGTAAACATAAGAAGAAATCAGGCGTAGCCATAAAACGTTCAATTGAAGAAATAAGAGGTAATGGTGTTAACAGCAACCTTCGGTCTAACCAGCAAAGCTGTAGCGGAGCTGGTCTAGCAAAATTCTAAAATTATATTTTAGTAAAATTTTTTAGTTAATTATTTTTAGTAAAATTCTAAAATTATATTTTAGTAAAAATTTTTTTCTGTCTGTGAGAAAAACAAAAAGTCAAATTATTTTTTTAAAAATGTCTTCGCTTATCGAAAATAAATTTAGATTAGACGATCCTCCGTTCGACAGTTATAATCAAAAAAAGAATGACTATATAAGAATTGCTATGAATCCCGGATCTTCCAGTAGAGTAAATACTGGAGGTGATTTAATTTTTGAAGTTGACAATCAACAAAGTTATTTATATTCATATGCCGAATGAAGGAGGGTTTAAGTACGCATTGACCGTTATAGATTTATATACACGATACGCTTGGGTAAAGCCTTTAAAAAACGAAAGTGGTATATCAGTTAAATATGCGTTTGAAGAAATCTTTAAAGAAAGTAATAGAAAGCCAAGGAAATTGTTTGTTGATAAAGGATCGGAATTTTATAACAGAAATGTTCAGCCACTATTTGAAACTGTTTATTCAACTGAAAACGCTGGAAAGGCTGTAGTAATTGAGCGATTCAATCGGACGTTAAAAAATAAATTATTCAAGACATTTACTGAGCAAAGAAATCAGAAATGGTTGAAGATATTACCAGGAGTTGTAGAAGAGTATAATAATAAAGTTCATTCAGGTATTGAAGAAACTCCAAAGAAGGCTTCTGACGATCCTGATTTAATACGAAAGAAAATATTCGAAAATAATTATTCGAACGAAAATAATAATTTGAATGAGAGTAATCCGAATTTGCAGAAACTTATGCCGTAATTTAAAATTGGAGATAGAGTTAGAATATTTAAGTACAAGAATAAATTTGAAAAAGGCTTCGTCGGATACTGGACTAAAGAAATATTTGAAGTTTGTAAAATAAATCAAACTTATCCGATTACTTACGAAATCAAAGATTTAGATGATGAAAATATCAGAGGCCGATTTTATCAAAATGAATTACAACGAAGTGATTTTTAATTATCATTATCATTATTATTGGAACTAACGTTTCGGGAATGAAATTCCCTTGTTAGGCGTAGCCATAGAACCTACGGTTCGTTCAATTCTAACATAATATCAAGAAATGGTACTCCTTTTTGTAATTTAAATAAAACATAAAGACATAATTGACCACAGTAAGTAGTTCCTGGTTTTTGAATTTGAAATGTATTATAAATTCCATTGCCAAGTAATTTTTTGACTTCGTTTGTAGGTGGAAGTCCATAAGAGTCGAACCAATAGTTCTCAGTCTCCGGGCGGTCGAAATAGTAATTATCTCGATTTTTATTAAAGATACCTGCAGACCAATGTATTCCTTTTTCATCTGACGTATGAAGATTTGTTATGAAATTTATAGTTATTGATGGAACTTTGTTCCGGGAACTGAAGGTTCCTGTTGGCTTATTTTTTAGGAATTGTAATTCGGCTCTCATTAGAACATGAAAATTCTTTATTCCCAATTCATTTGCGATTTTCTTTAAATCGAAATTCGTTGTTGTTTGTGTTCCATATAATTTCAAAAACTCATTTATGTTGCTCATTTTATAATAAAAAAATTTCTTAAGGGACCCCTAGAAGACAGAAGGGAGGGGGTATTGATTTAAAACTGTTCTCTAATGATGACTTTCCTTACTACTTAGTCAGAAGGGGGGATATTGATTTAAAACTGTTCTCTAATGATGACTTTCCTTACTACTTATTCGATTTTGAAATGATTTAATTTAATCTAAATTAAAACGTTACATTGTTACATTTTATTTTTATGAACTCCCATTAAGAGGATATTGTTTGTTTTATCTGTATTAAGACAATGGCAACATCTGTTACCACATTTCTCAAACCGCATGATTGTTTTAGGGATCATACGGGTTGTGCATTCATAACATGGCGTTAATAGCATAAAAGCAATCTATTGATTCATTCTCTGCTTTGAGGAAATATTCTGTTGTTATAGCAAGCATTCAATACAATATCGCAGTATCGATAGTCGAGACCGACTGTCGAACCAAAACCGCAACTTTTCTGGTTTTGGTCGGTAGTTTGGTTTTGGATCTGGCTCGCGTTATGGCCGATGAAATGATCTACAATGCGGTACAATTTCCTCATTGTCATTCAAGTACATTTAATCATACGCGTCATGTCATACCCGCATGTTGTCAAGCAAACTTCATACACCTACAATGCCTCTTTGCTTAGATCACCATTCATAATTTTCACTTGCTATTTAAACACACACAATTCATAAAACGTGACACATTACAATCTTAGTTTAAATCTTATCATCACAATGGTTGGATCTACTGAAAGATCTGTTCGATTGGAGACAAAGCGGAGAAGAATTCAGAAGTTAACAAGGGAAATCATACATCTGCAAGCACAAAGTAAAATATTCTTACACTTGGATATGAGAAGAAATTTTTGAATACATCGGAGACCCGCACATCAATTATAGGACATGATTTAAGAGAGAGAAAAAATTGTAATTCTCAAATTTGAAATTCTCAACTTTTATGATTTTCGGTGTCCTGGAACGGTCATGATTTTAAGGGTGAAATGCCATAATCACAAATTTGAGATTCTTAACTTTTATGATTTTCGGTGTCCTGGAACGGTCATGATTTAAGCGAGAAAATTGTAATTCTCAAATTTGAGATTTTGAAAAATTTGAAAAATTGGGTATTTTTAAAAACGCCCAAATTCATGAATTTAGGTCTTCATAACCTGAAAAAGGGTTCAAATTCATGAATTTATGTCGTTTTTAAAAATGCCATTTTTTGAAAAAATGGTACTTTTTGAATGGACTAAATTCATGTATTTAGGTCTTAATAACCTGAAAAAGGGTTCAAATTCATGAATTTATGTCGTTTTTAAAGATACTATTTTTTTGAATTTTATGGTGTCCTGGAACGGTCTTTTGCCCATTACTAATAATGCACGACAGCGTGTAGCCCATATCCAGTATAGGCGGTATAGGCTATGTGCACACTGTCGAGGTATCAATCGCATAATCAAACTCATCAGTTCCCTACATGTACCGGTATGTATAATGTCCGCTGGATGCATAGATGCCCTCTTGTACATGTATTGGCAATGTCCTAGATACATTTTTGTTCCTCTTGCATCTATGCTACACAGGACACATATAAGATAACAAAAACGTTTACAATCAAGTTTGTGTACTTGATTGTAAGAGTTTTTTGTTATCAACTGTGTGTCCTGAATACATGTTATATCCAAAGCTTTTCACTGCATATAGGTCTAGTAGTCCTTCATTTTCGCATTTTATTTTTTCGATATCATACAGATTAGTTTGAAATATATATGTGAAAAGAAAAAATACTGGTTCCGGACTAGTTTCGATTCACTTGTATTGAATCCTTAGATCCTACAAGTTATAAAATCGCATAAAATTCACATTACATACAAATTTACATGTGTTCACAAAGGATTCAAGGTCATTGCATGGTTCCACTTTACGTCATTGATGTTACAAGTTCAGAAGAAGAACATGTGATCCATTCCGCTCGTTCGATAATAGATTATTGTATTCCTTTATCATGATGGATTCAAGAATTAATGGCTGTCTGAAGCGACCAATAATAGTGAAGTTTTCAGCCTTTGGGCTATGCTCGTGCATAGATATCTCTGTAGCACATGGATATCCACACAAATGCTCACTGATACGAGTATTGAAGTGTCTTTTTGTGGCACCGACGAACTCATAGAACAGCGGTCACAACTAAATAGAGAAATGTTCGATTTAACGCCACAAGGGACAGGATCTTTGTTATGAAAGAAATTTTTTAATTTTGAAGTTCTATAGGCAACTTTTATTTCAGAATTTTGAAGATGACGGTTTTAATTTCTCAATTTTAGACTGTAGCTCTATTAAGCCTTCCTGAATGAACGGAATGGAACAATAGACTTTAATTTCATCCTCTTTCAGATTTGCATGTATTTTGAACACCCTGTTCAACTTTCTTTTTTATACGATCAATCAGGTCGTCCGTAAAACCGTTCAATTTGAAGATGTTGCCAGTACGAAAAGCAGCCTTTTCATACAAATGGCTCTCTGAGCATATTCTTAAGGCTCTATAAAACAAAGAGCGAATGGCTGCAGTTTTGTAACTGATTGGCGCATATGCACCAGAAGGAGTATAGACTCCCGTGTTAGTGTCTTTTAAATGAAAGTCAATTTAAGTTTGCTATTTTTGAGAGTGAGTTTGGTATCAAGAAAAGTAAGAGACTTCTTCTGAACTTGTAACATCAATGACGTAAAGTGGAACCATGCAATGACCTTGACTCCTATGTGAACAAATGTAAATTTGTAGGTAACGTGAATTTTATGCGATTTTATAACTTGTAGCGCTAAGGATGATTCAATACAAGTGAATCGAAACTAGTCCGGAACCAGTATTCTTTCTTTTCACGTTCATGCATGAAGAGACTGGTTACACTTTGCTGCAATATATATATAATTTCGAGGAATTGAATCAATTTCCGTCAAAGTGCTCAACTGTGAAAGGAACAACGTATACCCAAAGTTTGGAGGAAAAACTCAGAACTCCGTACTCCGAGTTTCATGTTAACACAATGATCAGCCAAAGCTAAGGAACGAATTTTACAAAGTTAAAATATTGAAGTAAATATGTAATCGGAGTAACCGTGACCTTTACAATTTAAAGAAATATACACAGTTACAATAGAAGAATATGGATTCGGTGTCTATCGTGACCTTTGCAAAGCAGGACACAAAGAAAGTTAATGTCTTGATAGCAAATACCCCACTTAATTGGAATTTTCTCGAAGATGTGCCTGTATGCATTCAGCACATGTAATATTATTAAACATTATAGAGACATGTAACCCAATTGAAAAAGATTGTGAAATATGTGAAACACTTGAAACATGTTACCATGGGTAAATTTGTGTAACAACTTACTAAGAAGATAGCGCTAATTGTTGTATCGATGAGTTTAGTCGTCTTAGCAATAGAGACTAAACACTTTTGTTGACTTACGCCCGTATGCACAGACATTACTTAAAACGAAAATCTGAATGTGAATGTGGTCTGAGTGAGATTTTGCATTCACAGTCCACCCTCAGCTTGAACTTTTCAACATTGAGTGTAGCTCATTGAGTGTTCTTCTTTGAGTGTGGCTCATTGAGTGCAGTTGGCAGTTTCGTATGCACAGTCGTCCCTCAATGAGGAATTCCCACAGATTTCCCAAAAAATTGAGTGAGAAATAAAGTGGTCGTTGTAGCATACTTAAGAACATCGAATAAGCGACATCATTGTTAATCGATCTATTCTCACATCATGACTGCGAGAAGACACACACGACGAATTCTACTTCTTCACGAGCATCACAGAAAACCTGGTCGCCTATTAAGAGATCCGCAAAATCCTCTTGAAATAATAGATGAAGCTGAATTTCAACTGCGATTTCGTTTGACGAAACAGATGGTGCTAGAGCTGCTGGATTTAACATCGTTTGACAACGACAAGAATGTACGTGGGCTACCTGTCCCTCCTCTGCTATCGATGCTTATTTGTCCTCGTTATTTTGCAACAGGATCTTTTCAAGTTGTGCAAGGTGATCAATCGACTGTGAGTAGAATTGTTTCACGAATGACAAGAGCTATTGCTATGTTGAGACCAAATTTAATCAGACTTCCGACAGATGCCGAGAGTTCAATCATTGAGCGAGATTTTTGCAGAATCGCTTCCTTCCCCGAAGTGATGGCCGCTATTGATTGCACTCACGTACCAATCCAAAGCCCTGGAGGTCCTGATGCAGAACTGTTTCGCAACCGGAAAGGTTGGAAGCCAATGGACCTACCGATTGCATTTCAAATTTAATAAGCCTACATGAGAGCGCGTAATTAGGAATATACGTGTAAAAGCAAATCTCTAGCTCATTCCGTACGGGAAACACGTCATTAAAACTATTGAGAAAATAACCCTAACTGCAATACAGACTCGATCGTCTGTGATGCAGGCATGCAAATAGGCCTACCTGCTAGTGTGGGATGTACATAATCATAATTCTTGACAGACATCAGACCCACACAAGATAAACTTAACATTTATGTGATACGACGCATCTTCGTCCTATGGATTGTCTAGCGGATTCATTTGCGAAGGCAGTAGACCTATTATTTGCGAGGAAATGGTATGAGTTATATTGAGACATTCATCAGGGCCACCACCAGTTTTCCGCCGCTCTCGCTTTTCCGTGACAACATCAATCTTTGCGCGCGATTTCATATTTTCCCAACACTTCCTTAGTTGAGCGCTGGTTCTCCTGACGACTTCCTTTTGCTTGTTGAAATCTTCCGTAATATGATCCCAAGTTGTGACCTTCTTGGCGATTCTTCGAGTTGGATTCCTTTGACTCAATTATATCTATGCTTGCTTGCACTAGAGCCACAAGAATTTCCTCCTCGCAATCAGAGATCTGTTTCGATCTTGTTTTCTTCCTTTCACACTCACCTTCCATTACAAAGAAAGTTGTTATAGAAAACCAGTTTTAGCGGGAACGGTTAAGCCTTTTAGTAGACTGTAAGCGCGTCTGCCGATAAGGGTCAGATAGTAGTCAACGTCGTTGGCCGTTGTAATCTTAGAGTTTATCTTGCAGTAGTGACTAAAACGTTCGTGCCATTCGACTACTTGTACAGGGTCGTCTATGTCCAGTTCTTCTAAGCGGCCCTCCATTAGTAAGGATTACGCGAACAAGGTACGTAATCGGTCCTATTAACGTTAATTAAACGTTGTGTAACCGTCCTTTTCGTCACGTACAGTAGGCCGATAGATTACGTAAACAGTACGTAATCTGCAACACGTTCTATGGCGTCCAAACGTAGCCTTAGCGTCCTTAGTCTTAATGTCCTTAGCCTTAACGTAGCTTTAGTAAGCCCTCACGTGTAATGATTGTGACGTTAATAATACGTGTTTTACTTACGGTGATAGGGGTGTGTAAGTGTGTAATAGTGAACTGCCGACCAAGAAAGACCTGCAGTGAATGTTCACGATGGTACCGGGTAAGGTAACCAATCGTCGTATGTATTAGCTTTAGTTTGGGCTCGAAGAGGCACTTTTCAGGGCCAGCAGGAACAGCAGATCGGCTGGTAGATGCAGCAGCACTTCTCGGGGCCAGTAGAATGGCTTGTAGATGCAGCAGCGCTTCTCGGGGCCAATAGAATGGCTTGTAGATGCAGCAGTGCTTCTCGGGGCCAGTAGAATGGCTTGTAGATGCAGCAGTGGACACGAAGAAGTCCTTTAAAGCAATCGGAGAAGCCTTGTAGATCGCGACGCCAATTTGTTATAGAAAACCAGTTTGGATTCCGAGATGAGTGTGTTGTATTAAGGTAAAGACAATGTTTATATACAAATCAGAGACAATCGATTATTCATTTGAACATAGGTCATCAATCAGCGACTTGCTGCAACATTTAATAACGCGGTCATCAATGAAACTAAAAGATGACGAAATATTCGATGACGTCATACAATGACAACGTCCGAGAAAGTTTCACCAAGGACAAGAACGTCCGATATCATTGTCAGTTTGACGACACAATGCCCCATCCACGACATGACGATTGCTGTCGCAAAAGTACACTTATGCAGACTGACTTTAGACAATACTGAATACAACGTCAGCACATGTGCAGCTCCCGTCCTTCTCGTCTGTGGTGTGGACTGTCTATCAGCGCTTTTAGCTGATTGGCTGATTTCAACTGCGCAGTTAAATCAGTGTCTATCAATGAAGTTATAAATATGCTATGACGCGATCCTAGCATGAATTGAGCCAAAATTATCACCGCAGCCACACCGAGCCGTACTCAGCTGAGTGGAGGTTGAATGACGACTGTGAATACGAAAAATCGCCACTCAATCTGAGCCGCACTCAGCTAAGTGCAAACTTCCATTCAGTGTGAGTGATGACTGTGCATACGGGGGTTAACTCTTAATTGGCAGTAGGCGCTTTAAAATGATCTGATTTCGCAACAATTTCTTGCTTTGATTCTGTCTCGTGCGGGAGTAGCTTAGAATGACCTTGACTTCATTTTGAACTGATCCCGACTGACTATTTTCTGCGGGATTCCTATAGACCAGTTCTTGCAGTATTGTGGAACCTTTTGCTAAAGGATTTTTCCTTTAAATCCGGTAGAAATTTCGTAATGGATTGCGTTGGCTTTCCAACAGAGATGCTTTCAAGGTGTTGCTCTGAGTCATCAATCGCAGTCTAATGCTGTTATTCTATCTTTTACATTTTCAAGTGATCTCTTTAACATGTGACGCCGTCTTTGCGCACTTGACACACGTTTATCTATCAAGCAAATACGCCAGAAAACATGGATAAAGACTGTCCATGACAAGTTGCATATGTTTCTTCCATCATCAAATTAACGCTTATCATAATTGATCCAATCAATTTGAATACACAAAATATCGCCGTCATTTTGATGGAAGTATATTTATTTAGATCTTCAGCAGCTCCTAGTAGTGCTATTTGTCGACATATCATCGATTGTGACCGCTTTAGAGGCAATATGTTCTCCTTCTACTTTTCAGTATTAAGTGTTCCTCGCTTTTCTTTTACTTTGCCTATCATAGAGTCTCTTTACATCTTTACCTCCGTCCGTTACTTTGTGTTCAAAAGGAACTCAAACATGCTTTGTCTTTGCCTTGGTGATTTTTTTTCTTTTGTCATTATGATTTCATTCCCTTTTTATCTTATTTACATTTTTTCTGTATCCTATTTTACAATAAGATGGTAATA